>JAOYRR010000364.1:0-336120 GCA_038994665.1 Podotricha telesiphe
CACCTTTGCCCCGGTTTTTTTGAAGTCCAGGGCGACCCTAATCTTTGAGATGACGTTTTCACTCGTTTCTAGGGTGTTTTTAGACGAGATGATTAGGGTGTGGCTCGGGTGGGGGCTCTTTGGCTTGGCAGCGGCCTGTGCGAACGCTTTTGGCCCCGCCAGTGGTGGTTTTTCGCTATTTTTAAGCTCCGTTACCCCCTTTTCGATGGTAGCCAGGGTCTGTTTGACCTCCTGGACTGTGAGTTCTGTGTCCAGGGATAGTCTAGGCGGTGAGGCTGTTTTCGTGGTGGTGTCTCTAAGGGCTCTCACTTCTGAGGACACGATCTCGAGTTTCTCAGATAGATGGTTAAGATTAGGTGTCAGGTCAATTTGTGGTAATTGCTCCGGTGGGGGTGGGTGTGATGTGGACTCCGTAAGTTTTTCGACCGCTTCCTTGAGTTCCCGCAGTTCCTGCGCTATGCTGTCGTCAGCCGCCATGGTTTGGGTGGGTGGTTGTTGCTCCGTTTTGGTGGTCTCGGAGACACGGGAATTCAGCTTCTCTATGTCCCTTCTTAGATCGTCGAGACGGTTGCCTTGATTTTTTAGTTGGCTATTGATGTCATTTGTTTTTCTAGTGACTTCCAGTCGCTGGAAGGTTTCGTCTCGACTTTCTGGGACTCTATCATTTCCCGTATAGCCCTCGCCATGGCGGTGTGTGACTCTCTGATCTCTTTTATCACTCTGAAGGGCTCTTCCGTCTCATAGCCCAGCCAGCTTCTCACGGCCTGGGCCTCCTTCAGAGTGTCGGTTATCTGTAACCTGGCACTGTGCAACTCGGCTGTCATTGTGGTGTTTAGGTGCTCTATTTGTTTGTTGTGGGCTCTTTCCACATGCACTAGCTCTTGGGCATGTCGAGAGCGCTCCTTTTCTAAGTTGCACCTGTGCCGGTTTCTGGAGTCAGAGAGGGACAGCACCGTTTCGTACAGTCCCTGCAGGCTCTCAAGAGCGGTCGCCTTTGCCTCCCTTTTCATATTGGTTGCCGACTCTAGTGCCTCTTGTCCTTTTTGCAATAAGGTGTTCGCTACCCCCGTTACCATGTCCATTTCCACGCCAGTACCTCTACGTGGTGTTGTGTAGAGTAGGCTGATACGTCTGGCTGAACTTGAGGCGGTGGATCCTACGGACGACGTCTCTACGTCCGAGTCCGACGCACATGGCTCCGCGTCGGGATGGGTAACCACGAACTCCGCGATGTTGTGAGGTTTGTGTGGAGTTTCGTTTTTTTGTCACTTTTGGCGCCGATGTTGCTGCCTTAGTGATCGCCTTTTGCCTCAGTGATGTGGGTTTTGATGCGACAGAGTCGGCTGTCTTGCGGGAGCTTGATTTTACAATGTCACTTTTGGAAGACATGTCATGACATGGTGTTCTGCGCCGTTGTGTAGTCGTTGTGGTCTTGAGTACGCCGTTTGAGTATAAATGCGCTGTTGCGTAGTTTCGGTCTTGAGGCTATTGCTGATTCTCGCAGGGACCCGTTTCTCCCCGATTTTCTCTGCAGGGAATTTTTTTTGGGAAACTGATGGAGCGAAATTGTTCCTCAGGTCTTTCTGAGTTGTTTGATACCAAACACGAGTGTCCTAGGACTCTTGGTTCAGGAGTTACGGGTCGCGGGGAGAGGTATCCAAAATTTGGGGGGGGGGGGGGGGGGGAAGTTTCGTGTGCTGCTGTTTGGAGGGGTCAAAAATTTTTGAGGGGGAGGGGTGCGGGGGGTTTCGTTGAGAGGGGTTATGATTTTAAGGATACTTTGGAGATATGTGAGATACGTATTATATTATATCTCACAACTTGGGTTAAGGGGTGGGGGGTGAGGGTGGTTTTGGTTAGGGGTTGTTTTTGGTTTTTGTGGATAGGGGTGGAAAGGTCTCCTTGAGACGATCAAAATGATTCGTCGCAAGGGGGGGTAGGATGTATTCTGGGATATTTTCCCTGGATCCTCACCTGGAGCCCGACGAGCTGATCTGGTGTTTAAATGGCGGAGTCCTCGGCTGCTCTGAGGATGTCGGCGAAGTCCGAGGTGTCGATCGAAAAAGCACGTGTTCACTTTAGGTTATATAAACCGCGTTCTTACCACGTGGTTTTTGAGGTTATTAATGAGGTTGTTATTATGATGGTGGTGTTGGTGTCCTCTGACAGCTCTCGTGGTCCCCTTTTTGGTTTCAAATAGATCTCGATGACTTTTGATGTTTTAGTCACTGTTTTCTTACGGCAAAGTCTGCACCCCGTAGCTCCGAAGTCCCGGCAGATAGGGGGTTGCTAACATAAATCCCGGCGAGCCACACGCTTATTTACCGAACTGACCGAAAACTATTGCGCTTGGCTCAAATTTGCTATTTTTACAATTTTTTTTGTAAGAGCCGATGTTAATACTATGAGATTTAGACGTGGACTGTTTATTACAATTAAATTATAAAATTGGTAATTAAGATGCAAGATGCAATTGTTAATTAATATAGAAAACACTATAAAGTTTTATGAATTGCACAAGTTTTTATTAAAAAATCGTACTTTATAATTTTAGTAAGCGACGGTTATTTAGTTAGTCAGTTAGCTCTATTACACAGTACAAAAAAAATACGAATACCATAAAAATTAAAACAAAAACACCTAAACAGTTGTACATCTCGTGTATAGATTGGCTCCGCTACACCTGCTAGTCGTGGGTTTCGCAGCAACGTGGTGGTCGTACACGTCGCCGTGGGGCTCACTGCCAGCTGCACTGTTAGGCACGCACAGCGCACAGCGCACGCGCAGCACTGCCTGCGCGCCAAGCGAGTGCGCCTCGCTGATTGCAAGGTATACCAACCATCATTAAAAATATTTAACTGGACTAAGGAAATTATTTGATTTAAGGGAATATTAAGAGTATCAACATTACCTGTACAAAACCTTTTACCGATTTATTACATTGCCATTAATTAAAGTGTTGTAAAAGAAGTATTTGTTTTCTCAATTTTTGTTTATAGCTAAGAATAATAAGATACTGTTATAAGAGGATAAAATAAGGACAAACAATAAATTTTATACGAAAGCTTATTATGTTGTAAAATCCCCAGTGGTTCGTCCGGATATCGCGTGCGTCTCCAGCGTTGGTGTTGGCATGGCTGCTGAGCGGGCGCGTGACGCCGCGCGCTGCTCTGCCCGCGCTCGAGCGCCCCGCCACAGCACTGCTCGCTGCGCTGCTGCTGCTCGCACTCGTCTCGCGTGTTGACAGTCAGTATCTACACCACACAACACATCTATACCAAATATCTTGCCACTTATATATTATCTGGATCACCAAAAAATGTTTTGTGACTAATTACTTTACTCAGTTTACACAAGAACTTAAATTGTAGTTACTTTAGAATAATATTATATTAGCCCTTTTAAAAGGCTAATTAGTTAATTTTTATGAGAGGATTGGTGATGTATACCGGAATACAGGAAACTAGACCGGATACAGGTGAAACATTTTATTTGATAACTTTTTCTATCTTTAGCCTAATTGCTTATCAAATCTTTGTAAATTTATCGTGCAACCTAATTAAGTTATTATTATTCTCATTTACCGGCCATTTATTTCGATGAAGTCCAACAATTAAATGCTTTATTTAATATTTGAATTCACAATCTTTGCGTGCACTTTCCACATTCCAATTACGCTCGATATCGTGCGGTTAGCTTAGCACTGTGTGGTTGGGAAAAAATAAATGTCATAAGCGTGATGGTGGTGGGTGACTCGTGACGTGTAACGTACGTCAAATGACATTGACATTGATAGATGACACGTACCATCTAAATTGAATTATAACGTGTGACATGTCACCATGCTCAGGTTACTTCAGGCGCGTAGCGTCGTGGCGCGCGTGGGCGGTTTTGGGGCGCGCGTCGCTCGCCGTGCTGCTACTGCACTGGCTCGTCAACGTGCGCCTCGTCGCCGCCAGACGCACGCTCTCTGAAGTGTCCATCCTCACTATTGTAAGTATTATAGGTTTTAATCTGCATTCCTTTTCGTCTTAGATACGCAACCTAACTCTCATAGAACAATGAAGAGTTATTTTCAGTCATCATTTATTATAAATGTTTGTTATTCTATCACGTAAAAACAGCTGTAAAGGATGTTACAGGCTTATGTTGCATAATGGCTTAATGTCTACTAGTATTATTCCTGATACTATATATAAATAATGCAAAATGACTGCAGTCTACCCATAGATTAATTTTTAACAGAAAAATGCTATTGTGAAAAAGTAAAAAATACGTATCCTTATTGAAAGAAACATTGGATCATTTTTCAGGCCTCTGATCTGTTTTCACCGACGTTGTGGACCTACGTGCTGGCGCTACCACTCACGGTGCTGGTGGAGACGCCCATACGCCGCTCTACGGTCGCGTTGCTTTTCTGAACCCATCACCTTCTTCTTCCTGGCATTAATCCTAGCGTTTAATCAGGGTCTGCCTTCCAACTTAAGCTCCACTTTGCACGATTTTTGACATCCTCAGTGGCTAGTCCATTGGCTCTCATATCCTGCTTCTCGACACCTAGCCTCCAGTCTAAGTCCAGTCCCTTCAGTCTTTTCTGAACCCATCACCATTATTGCTAAATGTATATAGATAAAATTAAGCTTTACGAGAGTTTCATAGGCATAAAAATTTAAACCTTTATACGGGTGTCAACTCGGAGCTGCGGGTTAGAAATTAATTAATGTTGAACTCAAAACTTAATTTCAAGGAGTGCGCGTTTATATACTATTTCGTTGTAATCTTTTTACAGAATTTAAATATTTTTTTTCTTATCTTAAGTACAGTAATATAACCTTATACAAAATTAAAATTGCTTCACACTTCTATTTAACAAGATAGACTTAGTAAGAATCTAATAGCTTAATGCTTCCACTATTATTTCCTATTTAATAATATTTATAATAGTGTTAAATAGGTAAACGTATAATTGTTGTTAAGCTACGCTTACCTACGCTTACGCTCCAGTAAGTAGATGGATTTGGCATTTTGGTGATTTATATGATAAACAAATATCTAACATACAGATGTGAGTATGTATGTTTGTCAGATATTTATTAAGTAGATCTCGTAGTGGTACGTTGTTTGTGATATATTACTAAGGTTATATAACGTAACGTGTTAAAAAGATAATTTAAGCTTAAATTTTCATAATAGAATAATAAAAAATTTAGAGTACAAACTTTGTAGATTTACATTTTATGTATATTTATGATTCATTACTTTATGTGGTTCCTTTCGATAAATACCCGCAATACAAAAGAGAACGGAGCGTCTTAACAGAAGGATCTCTCTGCCAAGTTGGTTGTATGTATAAGGGTGAAGCGTACATTTTGTTTTTTTTTGTTTATAACGCATACACTCTGCTCTTTATTTTTCCCCTGTTTGTAGATATATAGTTTTAACATTATCGGCCTATTGCAAATATTTATAAAATAACTGTAAGCTTTGACATTAGGAAAGTAACAGTTTATTTTGTATAAAAAGATAAGCATTAATTATTCAAATTATTACAAATTCAAAAACATGTAAATTTTTATTTCATCTCTTTCATTTATTGTGTTTCTTTTCGTTGTATGCTATAATATAATCTGTAAAAGAGTAACAATAAAATATCGTGAAAATATACCTTAATGTTTGTACTAACTAATAAATTTAAAATATATAAATAAGTTAAAGTTAAATGAAAAATGTTAAAAGGATATATTGTTAATAAAATATACCTTATTAAAATATGAAAATTTGTTTTATTGAATCCTCAGTCTTCTAGAGCCTCTTTATTTTCAGTTTTAAGAAAAAAAAAAAAAAAAAAAAAGAAATATTTTTTTTAAATTATTTTAAAAAAGTAGAACCCAAGATTGTAATAGTATAAGAAAGAGAGTTTGACACTGACGCGACGAACTTTTAGATATATATTGAATCTGTGCTCGAGCATTTTGGCGGGAAATGTAATATATTGCGTGTTGCGTTTAATAAATGAAGCTGGCATGATGTAACTCAATGAGAGCCCTCAATATATAAAATTAATGTTAAAATGAATCTATACTGCTATCAGTTAAATTAAATTATATGATAAAGTGAATTTTAATTAATACTGATTAAATTTTAAAATATGTTCCGTTATCACAAAAGTCACGGTAGTCCCGTACACGGTGCAATAGAAAGAACAAAAACATTTCAATGTCGATAAAATCCCATAAAATTTATACAGTGGTAAGTATACAAACATCTTATAGTATTATAGGTAGTTTGTTAATTTCATAATCTTTAATAAAACTGTAGTATTATTTCATTTACAGTTTAATATTTTACTAAATATAAATATAGAATAAAAAAGGCAAACCTTGAGTTGTAGATCTTAAATCATTTTTTTTTCATATAAAATAACCGCTGTCACAAATCATAATATAGCGGATAAAAGCTTGTTTAAAAAATGTTTTATTTTTGCAATTAACTTGTAAAAACAAAACATATGTATTATTTAAGATATAATACTTAATAATAAGGTTTTTTCTAAATTAGTGTCGCCTGATAATTTAATGGGAGCAAATATATTGCAGAAATAGTTTGCACGTATTTTTTTTCTACTAATATTACAAACATCGTACCAAAATTATTTTTAGTATAAATTAAAGCATCGGACTTATAGTTAATATTATTTCAAAGCTTTTAATTGGTTCTTGTCTAATCTATATCAATAAGAAATAAGATATTTTAACAGTTTGTCTTTATTTATATTTTAGAATCACAGATTCGAATTACAATACGTCGTAAATGCAACTTAAAAAAGTCTTAATATAAGAAAGAATATTACTTTACATTAAAAGAACATTTACTTAGTATAAGAAAACTCCATATCAGTAAAGGTTGTTAAGTATGGTGGGCAGTATTCATCTTCTATACAAATAAATGATATTGGAGTGTTTGTTTATAAAATTAAAATAACCGCTTTGTACTTAATGCATATGTATACATGGTACATATATCAAAATATCATTTTTCTCAATTTTTGTCTATCTGTCTCTCTGCTTATTAAGCTTAATCTTTGGAACGGCTGGTTCAGTTTTAACGGGACTTTCAGTGGCAGATAGCTGATTTAATAAGGAGTAACTTAGGCTACTTTTATTTCAGAACTCAAAGATCGCGAGCATAGGTAGTTGACTAACAAAAATACTTGAACATTAAGATTTGAGACCATTGTGGCGCGGAGGTACAATGTCTGACTAAAAGTGCAATTTTGTTTCCAGTTGACGAAATTATTATATTTAAATTAATTTCAATACGCAATGCGTAGAATTCGGGTGGAATAGAAGAACAGAAGGTCATTATGTGCAACCACCAATGTAATTTTGGGTGAAAATTTCAATGTAAACTTGATAATATAAGGAGATACATAAAATCTACGCAAACATAAGTAAACTCAGTGAGAACTCCAGACATGCGATATGCGATGTGATGCAATAATAAAATAGATGACCACAATAATTCATTAATTTTGAAACGTAAAGTATTGCACACATCCTATTGTCAAAATTAAATGTCATATTATTTAGAAAAACAGCGGTTAAAATATGGCGCAAGAGTGAAAAAAAAAAAGAAAAGCCTGACCTCCACATTCCACTCCAATCCGGTGAAAAGAAAAATATATATAAATAACTGTTAAATTACATTTTTATGATAAAATTAAATATGGGTTTATTATTATGACTGACTCAATTATTTATTTATAACTTACGAGTTGTACCCGTCACTTCGTTGGCGTAGACTATGAAAAGTAAAAACTCATTATTTCTCGTTTCTGAGAGAATCTTGAAAAGCCCTCTAAAAAGCACTAAGTGTTCCACTAGAGTTCACTTGTACCCATTAATTTCGGCTGTCTGTCAGTCACTCGGTATTGTCAGAGTTTTATATATATAGAAGACATATATGACATTACATAGGCATAATTTTACGATATTACATAGGCTTAATTAAATCTGTTATATGTGTCTATACTAATATTATAAATGCAAAGGTAACTGTCTGTGTGTCTCTGACGTCAACACTGAACCGAATTTGATGAGATTTTATATAGAGATAGTTGAAGGTCGATCCTTTATCGCCAATTATATTTCTATCTATACTAGTCTTTTTCAACAACCTAAACTGGAACGATCTTGGAATTAATATACGAGGAGCATTCCTAAACCATTCCGATTCTCCGACGATATAATAATATTATCTAAGACAAGTTTCCAACTACAGCTTATGATTGAATTTAACAACTTTACATATAGTGCCAGTTTAGGACTTGAAATCAATCCCGCTAAAACCAAGATTATGACAAATAGCTATAAAAAACAAATATAATAATCGTGAAATGCTGAAAAGTACATCTATTTGGATAAAATAATCAGTTTTGTAAGAGAAAATAACGAAATGAAATTGATCGAAGAGCACAGCAAACATGGAATAAAGCTTCTGGAGCTTAAAATAAATATTGCCCCTTACCGTGCTTACCTACCTTCCTACTTACGAATGCCAAACAACGCGTTCTCAATATAAAAAAGCAAGACAAGATATACACAAAAAATAAGAGAACTAATAAGTCTACCGATGCCTTAAGCTTTGCACTGAACTTACAATGGAAATGGGCAGGTCACGTAGCAAGGCTGAGAGACAACAGATGGACTTACAACACCAAAGTATGGAGAGGTTCTCAAGGAAAAAGTGGCAGAGGACGACCTCCTACACGGTGGGTATAGAAAGATATTAGAAAAGTCGCCGGCTCCAATTGGAGACAAATAGCATAGGAGAAAGAACAGTGGGCATATTTGGAGGAGGCCTTTACCCAGCCTGGGGACCATGCATAATTAAGTATTTAGAATATACATTTACTACTATTAAAATAACTTTTAAATTTTAGCAACACAAAGCGCAAGTAAGCGCAAGTTCACGTGGGCGAAGCCGCGAGTGCGTCGCTAGTTTTTAATATTTTTAAAGTAAAATAAAGTTAGTAATAGCAATTAATTTCAAATAGTTAATTTATGTATATGAATGTAATAACAAGATTCCCTGTTTTTCTCATGTTACAACGATATTTGTTGCCAGCTGAATCCATACTCGTTAATCACAAAAGCCATTTTACAACTATTATTTTAAGAACTTAGCTCTTACAGAACCCACCTTACCACAGTAGTTTCACACGGAGTCTCATCGGACGCACTGTCGCGGCCGCTCCGTATGGTCGTCCAATAAAAATTTATTACTGTAGTTTATTTTACTATTTCCGCACCTTATTTAATAAATAAAATAATTTAAAAATATATATTTCAGTCACTATATGTCTGAATATACTAAGATATGATTAAGATATCATTCCCTTATATCTTTTCCTTATATTAAATACTACATTCAATGTTGCTTACATATGTTGTGTTTGTATGTGTATTATGTGTTTTAAGTTAAAATGCAAGAATGGTTAATAAAGGTTATTTTTATAATTATATATATATGTTATGTATAATTTAAAAAATATTTATTAGCAATTATTGACGGCGCCAAACTGGCTTAACTCTAAACATATATATTTTTATCTTTTTATGTATATATATTTCTTCGAATCAAACACTATATTTTCATCTTTTTATCTTATTTTAATATTTGTCTTCAAACATTGTAATAAGTATAACGACGTGAGACAATAAGTGTGGTTCAGCTAGAGCGCGATTACGAATTTAAAATATGCAGGCTGTTATGTTCTTACAATAAAATTTCATATTAAAATTTTTACATAAAATTTCATTATTTATACCTTGCATGCGTGGACTGCTGTTGTAATCAAGGAATTTCGAAAATAGGTCAGAAGCTTGAAAGCTGTCCATCCGGAACCTGTCAGTTCTGTGTGCTCTCCAAGGCTGCATTTGGCAACTTCAGAAAGCGATCGCTTCCGCTGTTACGCACAGAGAATGACATCATGGTCCACACGGCGAAAGGGAAAACCGATCTCTTGGGCGCTCTCTTCGCCTCGAACTCGATTTTGGATTGCCAAGGAACCGCTCCGCTGACCATTCCGCAGTGCCAAAGCTCAATGCCTGACATAAACTTTAGCCAAAAAGGTGTTCGGCGAGCTCTGTTTTCTTTTAACATCTACAAAGGATCGATTGAGCCGGATGACATCTCTCCTTTAGTGCTCCGAACATGTGCTCCTGAGTTGACACCGGTGCTAACGCGACTATTTCGGCACTCTTCGTCAGTCGGCGTAGTCCCTGATTCGTGGAAAAGCACGTTTTGCGCGTTAAGCACTAAGAAAACCCCATTTGTTGTGTCGCCAGTTTTCGAGAATAATCCTCTTGAAGCCGCGCCCAGAATCAGCTTATTGGGCCTTAACGTTTCGAGTGACTGCCAGTATCGTGATCATCTGGAAAGCAAGGTCAAGTTGGCCTCGAAGAAGCTGGCTGTAATTTCCAGAGCAAGACAGTACTTCACGTCCAAACACCGATTGGCCAAGGGATATAAGGCCTAGGTGCGGTCTCACATGGAGTACTGTTTTCCTCGCTGAGCGTTCTCTACCGCGTTTATCATGGGAAGTGTTCTGGGTAACTGTTTGACCTGATTCCTGCCGCTGAATTTTTTAACCACACAGTACGTAACAGACTGGAATACCATCCTCACCATCTGCATAAGTGGCACTGTGTGGTTTTGTAGGAACTTCCTTCCACTGAACTTTGGAATGGCCTACCAGCGGCAGTGTTTCCAGCACCATTCGACTTGGGTACCTTCAAAAAGCGCGTCTATTTCCACCTTAAAGGCCGGCAACATTCCTGTAGCTCATCTGGTGTTACACGGGGTCGTGGGCGGCGGTGATCACTTACCATCAGGTGACCCGAACGCTCGTTTGCCATGTCTATAGAATAAAAATAATTAAAATGCGTCGTTATTTGGACTTAACATTAATGTACAATTTATACTGGATTGATATTAATTATTCTAGTAATATTTGCTATTTTTTCTCGATTTAAAGAGCAGAAACAATCTACATACAACCATTTACGACATATCAGTGACAGATTTACCAGCAGGCTAAGGCCTAGTGTGGCAGATTTTTTGCTAGTTTATAAACGTCATATAGATTTTTTTATACAACAGTTTTCTGAAATCTTAAAAATAGTAAAATAATCAACGACACATTTTCACCATGACTTGTCCATTTTGTCAATAAATTTCCTTTTCTTCTATCCAAATAAGAAAAAAAGAAGCAATTTTTTTATTCGATTATGTTTACATATTCAAATAAAAAAATGATATGTAGTCCCTGGCTAGTGGTTCTCTCGAAGGTCGATAGATATATTTACCTTTAATTTAATTGTACTAGTAGGTACTGGTATCAAAATGCATTACTTATGCTATTTAGAGTAAACAAAGAGTATATTTTTTAACTCGATTCGACCTTGGTTGGTTCAATGGCTTCGGTTATCAAGTTTTTTAGTCATAAAGAAGTCTTAAGAGCTCCGCTTTGTGGATTTTTTTTTCTTGTATTAATGACAACTGACTATTTTTTCAGTTTTTTGCACATCTTCCTTACCTAAATTTTGTATTCGATGTTGTGAATCCCTATATCCAGTTTTGTTGAGCAAAATCATGGGAAAAAGCTCATGACCTGATGACACGTTTTCCACTGTTTACTTTTTGATTTAGGATTTAGAAAAGTTTTCAAGTTAATCACACACTTATGAAATTGAAAAATATATTTAGAAAACAAAAAAAATTAACGCTGCAAGATTCGAACCCGCGCCTCATGAGCTCGACCGCATGGCTTAGCGGTCAGAGCGCTTGCACTGTTTCCATAAACAAAAAAGTTACAGCCATTTAAATGAAAAATTTAATCAAAGTGTAAGCGCGTCGGTCGGTAGTATACCTACTGAAATCTAATTTATACGAGTATATCTATGCGTTTCGATTATTGAAATTTATATATATTATTTTCTAAGTCTAAAACTGTCAACTAGAAATTAATAACGTTGGTAGCTCGCGGAAACCAAATTGCATAAAGACTGAAAAGCCCATAACATTACGCGCTTTGAAAACTCCACTCGCCATTAAATAACAACTATAATATATGATTTATGTATAAAAATAACGTCTAATTTATATATATTTATATTTATCAATGGGCAGTGTTTATCGGCGTTGTAATGTACGGCAATACGACTTAATTCAATAGTTATTATGAGCAATCTGTTACAGTGATCCATGTCTCATGTTCGAGTAAATATTAGTTTAACTTGTTTATTTTGTACGAAAATGTTAAACTCCTATAATATACATTATACATATCTTTTTAACCACTCCGTTAATGAATAAATATATTATCTTTAATCACTCCGTCTATTAATGAAAATTGCATGAAAGTCCGTCGCGTAGTTTGCTAGATCTAAGCGTACAGAGAGCGCCGACGACTTTGTTTTATAATACATGCTGTAAAATATACTCCATGTGTATAATCTATATGTATGTTACTTTTTCTGACTAATTTTGGTTTCATTTGGAAAAAAAGTGTGTTAAATGTATATTTTGCATTTTGGACTGACTCGGTTTTAGTCTTACCCTAGCGGAAAAATGTCTCACCAGAAATGAAAATTATCTTTCTGAGTGGAAATCGACCACAACGTTAGTGTTACAGCCTGACGCTGCCCACTTGCAATTCCATGATGGCCTCTGAAGTTTTATTTATGTATCAGATTCAAAAGCTTATAAGATAATAAAAAACACTAAACTTCTTGGTGATATATATTTGCAACTTTCTAGGACCAGATGACGCATTCATCCTTCACAAATAAACTTGTGTAGCTATAACTCCTATTTAATTATCGTAAAACGATAACGAAACTTAAGTGATTGGTTGTGGGTTCGATACCTACTCCGCTGTGGTACCTAAAAATCAACGTTGCTTTGATCTCGATTTCGGGCGGAAAGTCGAGAACGGAGTACCACTCCGGTACACAAGGTTCTCTCCCTCCTTCACTAGAGCTTAAGTTCTCACCCTGCTATGCGGGAAAAAAAAGCGTGGAACTGTAAATAAAATATACCAACCCCGGACGCTGAATGCAAATGAACAGGCTTGCATTATTATATCCTGGTGTATATTATGGTGTATTACTAAGTCATTAAAAAGATTGCATATTTATATGTCGTCCATATTAATCACTCTTGAATTTATTAATCTATAAAAATGATACCATTAATTAATATTAGTATAAAAAGTAAAATAAATATTGACACTTTACGATACTTAGGATTCTGGTCGTAAAGTATATATTTATGTTAAAAAATCATCAAAATTCTCAAAATAAACTTCCACAATTATAAAATTAGTGCAATATTTTATTCTAATACAATCATATGAGGTAATGAAAACAATGGGCTCAGGTCAATAAAACAAACAGCCTTGATAAGCTAATAAGTGCGAAGTTCAGAGAGCATACTTCAGAGCCTGGTCAAATGTGCCGCCGTAATGACAATATGCAGTTCTTCTATAATAAATTAAGGATGTGCTGACGAGGCTTATGTTATTACCCTAATTTCCTTTGAGCAATGACTCTACTCAGCACTCGTGGCTAGAACTTGTATTTTGAACGACTATCCTGAACTAAAGCTGTTAACATTAACAAAGCGTGTTTAAGTAATTAAAGTTTGCTTTTTTTTTTGTCTACAGATATCTTCTTTAATTAGTAGACTAGCTATTGAATCCGATACACTGATTATACTTCGTTTTTCTTTATCTGGTCATTTAGAAATACGTAGGTACTTTGGTGACTGTACTAAGATTTATATGACTAGGCCAGAGAAACGCTTATGTTTTAATAACGCCTAGTAGATATCGATACCTTATGGCAAATTCATAATTCTAAGGAAATGAAAAAAGGTATTAAATTCGTAGACTCATAGCAGAAACTAAAGGGATGCAGTCTGTAGAAAAACATTATTTCATTAGGGGCTGTTTTTTAAATTTTTATGCATCTCTTTTCAGTCATGATTTTAAAGAACCGCAATTCAGTAAATTAAATGTTGTGCTTTATGGATATGAACTGGAGAACATAAAAGAAATATATATATTTTTACCTGAACCCGGGTGCAGCTAAACCAGGACACCAGTTAAAGACAAGCGAATTAAAATAATATATTATAAATTATTTGCTCTGTCCTGCCTGAGCGAAAAAATGCAAGAAACTCAATCTAGGTGAGTCCTTCAAGTGGAGCCACAACACCGCGTTTAAGGTCAGTCGCTGTCCCACTGCGTCACGATGGCCACTATAATGTACTGCTAATAAAATGAATATCGGACGCTGTTAACAGCGGTTGCTACAAAAACTAATAGATGAATTTATAAAAAATTTGTTTAATATCTAATTAAAAATATTTAATAATTACGTTAAAGGCAAAATGGTTGCGCTTTTTCTTTTTCTATTATATCTACCATATCTACAATAATAAGCAGAAAAATTAATCGCTCCTTGCCTTCCAGGGTGACTAAGACACACTTTAAATATGACATAAAACACGGTGAATGTCGCGTGTAAAATCTATATTGTGCAAAGCAATACAAGTGTTCTTAAACGATTCTCATAAACATTAAACGTTCTTCATAACGATTTGCATTTACTATATTTTCAGTCAAAATGCAAGTTAAATGGCAATACTTTACAAACTTAACATCAACACGTGCAACAAAAATTACCAAACGTATTTTATTATACTTTAAATTTCATGATTAAAAAAAAATCAATGTTTCTTTTTGTAGTTTAATTCCAATGTGAGCCGAACGACGTGGAGATCTGCTAAAAGTTGGGCGGAAGTTGGAAAAAGGAATAACATACCACTAGGGTTGTCTCTGCCTTATAAGGATTACCTTATTATTATTAATTTTATAATTTTTACCATATTTTTAAATAGTAATGTATGCAGATATAAAAAAATAACATCAATTGTGGCAAACTACATTAGTTATGAGTTCGATCCCCACTTCTAGGATTGATTATCTTTAAATTATTTTCATTTCTTCGATATGGTGCCAGACAAAGCGCGGCGTTGAGTTCCGCCACTCAACACGCATCGTCTCGAATAAGGGTGGTACCAAGCATGCGTCAAAAAACTTTAGGCTACAATCTACATGCTACAAACTAAATCTACCTAAAGTTTTAATGTGAATGATTTAGTTTCGCAGAAGAATCCGAGTGAAAGTCCGGGACCCATTTAAATTTTACAAAGCTCCTTGGGAAGATTTCAACCAATGGGTTTAAGTGTTGCGGTATTATATGTAGCATTTGCTACTTCGTAAGAGAAAAAATAGTAATATTGTAAGTTGTAATGAAATGTACTAATGATGATTTATGATACATCGATTTAATATCGTAAAATAATAGTTTAATATATTGTTTTGATATATCTTCGAAAGTCCAGCTACAATCAGCCATGTATGTATGTGCCTTTGTTTTATTCAATTGTATATAGAAAGATAAGTTTACACGATATCATCACGCTTATTTGTAACTCTTAACTCTCACAGAAATTACTTAGACATGGAAAATTTAAATGTAAGTAAAGTCGCTTGTGGAGAAACAGTGGTCAAATAGGTACCTACGTAGTAGATCCGTGTGACCATACACCAGCCGTAAATGACCCAAAATTAATTACCTATAGCTTTAATAAATACGTTTTTTATTTTAGTGTATAAGTGGAACTGGATATCATACCGACGTTTATAAAGTCATCTTTTTAACTAATAAACCTTTTCTCATCACCTCCTATAATGCAATTTTTTAGGGCTAGGAATTAAATCTGCAAAAAGAAGTAAGAATACTATAGGAGTCACTTGAATATTTGCATGATGACACACTTCAGTACTGGTGAATGCAGCGGGATATGAAACCGTGCCTCTTGAAAACTGTTCAAGCGCTCTGAACGCTAAGCCATGCGCTGTGCATCCAGCTACGTCGAAATTCTTATAGGCTTATTACAAGTTATATTTGTTGTTAGCATCTCTGTACAGAGATTTTTACAGATTGCTGCTATTCAAAGATTATTCTACGATCCATCGTTTGGCAAGAGATAATTCTATTTATTAAATATTTTTTAACATTAGAGAGGGAGAAAAAGATATATTTGGAAAACGTATAAAAATTACGCACGCGAACGCATGGGTTAGCGGACAGAGCGCTTGAACGGTTTTCGAGAGGCACGGTTGCAAATCCCGCTGCGTTCAAGTTTTTACACGTTCTCTAAATATGTGTTTTTTATTTTATTTAAATAAACATTGAAAGTTGTGTCACAAAGGTCTCTCTGAATCCCTTTAAGCTGAAAGAAGGACCTAATTTAATATATTGGTTACACTAAATGTGTAATATGTTTGAAAATGTTTATATATTTTTGGAATCTACCACAAATTGTCAATCATTTGGGTGGCCTCACGGCCACAACCTCTGTTAACACTAGTGAAGCTGCTAGTGCGTTGTCGGCTTAAATGTTGAAATAAAGAAAAAATGGGAATGTAATAATAATAATATTTTGTTGCACTTAGAAACAATATAATATTTACACAGTTCACTTAAAATTTAGGTGCAATGGCGGCGTAAACAATAATGGATATACAAGGTGGGCCAAAAGAAATCACCCTATTGGAAGATGCTCTTATCTTATCTCAAAAGGCGGCCAATGTCAAATCTGCTTTGATATTTTTGAACTAGACAGATGTAGAATAAAAGTGAATTTCCACCTCAGTGGGTACGTGAACAAGCAAAACTATCGCTGCTAGGACACCGAAAATCCACGATGAGCCATTACACCCGCCCAAAGTGACTGCATAGTGCGCTGTTTAAGCTGGAGGAGTCATCGGGCCAGTTTTTTCGAGGACGCCGCTGGTCAAATGACAACAATGGACGGTGCGCGCTATAGGGCCATGTTACCCGAGTTTCTTCTGCCGCAGTTGAATGAATTAGGACTGGAGGACATAAGGTTCCAATAGGACGGAGCAACGGCACACACTGCGTGAGCCACACCCGATATTCTGAAGGTGGCGTTCCCGGGTCACCTCATCTCTTGCTTTGCCGATTCGCACTGGCCCGCAAGATCACCCGATTTAACCGTTCCACTTTTTTTGTGGGACTTAAACCGTTTTTTAAGGTACGAAGGAGTAGCAGGATGATAAAGAATGGTATAAAGGAGAGTGAGGGAGTGTAAATGGCGTCTGTGTTACATTGTCAGCCATTTCAGTTGAGTACGGTATTGGGACATATTACATTATAGAGCGTATACAACACGCAATTTGAATATAGTGATTTAACAATAAAAAAATAAAAGTTAGAAAGATCCATAAAAAATAATTCATCAATTAAAATTAACAAATGTATTTATATGGCACTCCACGTGTTCTCGATTTAGTATTACAATGTCATTCTGAATTGGTAAGCTATTAAAAATTTGCTCAATAGATTAAGGCAAAGGCCATTTCCTTCGAAGGAAATCTTTAAATCCACACCTTGTTCTTTCTTCTACACACATAAAAACTAACAAACTTAAAAATATAAAAAATACAAGCCAATGCCAGATATCAATTTATTATCGGTATTTACATCAAAATTAATTAAAACAAAACTCGCTTTTAATGCCAAACGAATACACTAAAAGTTAGATAAATAAAAAAGCTAATGTTATATTTGCTGTAATGCCGTAATGAGTATGAAGTACTCGTGGCTCCGTCTTAGCTATGTAACATCTCGTCACTCAAGGAATAAAAAGTGGAGAACGGAGTGTTTTAGGATCCTGCTATATGAAGCCTAAAGAAAAATTATTATTCTTTTAAAAATAGTAATAATCGTATAAGAATTTCTTTCGATGTAGTAACGACTCTTTAAAGTTAGCTAACTTGGAGTGCGTAAAGTACATGTACAAAAACCTAATTTTACATTATTTTATTTTTTAATCTTAGGCCTAAACCTTCTCTATAGACGCTATCTTAGAGTATATTATATAGATTTCTCTACATGTGTATATAAAATCAATTTTGGAATGGAATGTTGTCCTTACTCGCTTATACTCGTTTAAATATAACAACATAAAGAATAGTTCTCGAAGCAAAATACTAAAATAATGGTCTGCACTCTCTTGTCTGTACTTAGTGATGACGTCATTACGCTACTATTTATACTACCATAAAACTTCTAGACAGTGTTTTCATCTATTCATAATCTAATTATTGTCACTCAATAACATAAGTAATATATAAAACCGCCACACTGTACAGTAAATGTCGAAAGTTCTAGCCAAAGGAAAAAAAACATAATTGAAACCGCCTAGCGCTCTAGCATATTAATCTCTACAATCTTCAATTTTACAAACCATGTTGAATGAATATGATTGTTACTTGTTATAACTTATAGGTAATGTTTATATTTCATCAATTTTATTTCCCCCCCACGCTGGTAATAAAAAAAATGGGGTCGCATAAATGTTTCGACAGTAAGCTTTCTTCGCCTACCCTACTGTGCGAGAAATATTTTATATTTTTACAGAAATTTATAAAACTCTCCTGAATTCGTAAGTCATGCTTAATTAGTCTTTATAACAATTGATAATTATAATAATTATTATAATCGATGTTTTAGTACCTTATAAGCATAATAACCGTAGGTCAGTGTCATCGAACACGAACAAGTAAACAATAATTTATTGGCATTGTTATAAATTATTATAGACAAAAACACATCGTAAAAGGCTTTATACATTATACTCGTATAACAAATGTATTATTTAATTTGTAGGCGCACTCTCATATTTGTATAATTCTGATAATTGGTCTAACCGCAAAATTAAAGATAATATTTAAGGACAGTCTCGGAGGTCACATAGAATGATTGTATATACTTTTGACCATATAACTCACAATGTACTGGAAGCAAGCAAGTCGTAATATAAAATCGGAAAAAGGACATTCAGGTAATTCATGTAGGTGTATATATATATATATATAAGTACGGTCTTTCTTCGATCAACTTTCTTCGAAAATTATGAATTTCTTTAAACATAAAATAGCTATGATGATATTTTCTTCCTAGTAAGTGTCACTGTCAGTGCAGACCAGAGAAAGTGAGAGCTGCAAAATATAACAGCTAAGCTTCTGCCAATTTCACAATATTTAACAATACTTTCTGCAGAATCCTTTAATTCAACAATTTCCTTGTTATTCAATAGAATATTCTCTTATATATGTAGATGAATATATAATCATCTACATATATGTATGGTAATAGATCGCTGACAGCTACTCCTTAGTTCAGCATTCCTCACTCGTTACACTGGTAATTATAAATATTGCTTACATAAATAACATCTATCGTTAGCACTGGTATGCGTTTCTTACACTTTAGGCAACTTACTGTTTAAGTGAAACTTGAAATTTAAGGAATAAAGAGGGAAGAGATTGGAAAGTTTAAAAGCTTAAATTACGCACTTTGAGGTTTAAGGAAGTGGCTGACGGCGGTTCGAACGAGCGAGGACCGGCATGTCTTCTACGGAAGGTGTCCAATCAGCAATCATTAACTCAATGGTCGTAGCTATTAACTAATAGTAAGGTGGCAAATGTATGTTTAAGTCAAAATCAAATATTTTTAATCAAAATAAGAAATTACATGCTTCATTTTTTGAACGACAAACAATTTACCACCGGTTCACTATAGTTAATGCCTCAGACCTGAGCAAGAAACTCAGCGGGACTTCCATTTCCATTTTTCTTTTTTTTTCAATACAATAATTTGCAGAAGTGACAATGATACCTGACATTGATAATAAAATAGACTGGAGTGAGCATTTGAAACATTTAGTTATAAAACGATGCTTATTAGGTATTTGTATTATCATATGTTGTACCTTTTTCTATATGTTAACACCTTTATTGTCAGATTTTGCGCTTCAGTCATAAGTAACCTTTGTTTGGTAGCTGACAAGATGTGTCCAAAATAATCAGTTGTGGCGTCGTTCTAAAAATACAACTTTTTTGTTAAATTGTAACGGATATTTAATTATTTTTTCCAAAATATTGTGCACAATATATGCATGCAGTATGCACAATACACACAAATTATATAAATAATATCTTAATTTATATTCTGCGTAGTTGTTAAATTGATTAGAGTACATATAAAACTTATTTCTTCCATTATTCCATAAAAACAATGTATGGTCAAATAAAAATGTGTGTGCACAAAAAATCTAATATACTATAAGAGTTACATAATGTTAATCTCTAACTGGTACTCTATGGAATCATTTTTTGTTTATATAGCGTTATAAATAAGTATTATAAACATCTAAAGAACCATGAAGTAATAACCGGACATCGATTTTGTGGAGCTCAAAGAACATAATATATTTTTACAAATAGCTAGACACTATAAAAACATGTTTTTAATATTTTAAAGTATTATTAACACACTTAAGAAATTTAAAAACATATTTTTAGAAAAGGTATAGAATTTGAACGCAGCAGGATTTGAACCCGCACCTCTCCGTCCAATTGCTCTGACCGTTAAGCCATGCGTTCTAAATCCAGCTACGTCGAAATTCTTATACGTTTATTACAACTTATTTTTGTTTCAGCAGGGTGAGTTTCTTGAAGTTAATCAGCCTACCCGTTTGAGAGTTCCAAATAACCCGCCCGAATGTCCCATTAAGCCGTAAAATAAGAAGTACAGTAGGAGGGTCAGTCAGAGGGAACTTAGTATCAAGACACCCACTCCACTTTCCACCCGAATTCAAGACATTGCTTGTTAAATGGAAATAAAAACAATCCTTCGAGTGAGGATTGAACCCACAACCAATTTTTTATTTAATAGTCTTAGAGTCTTCCATCAATATAACTTATACAAAATATTAGATATATTTGTGCTTTTTCTGAGGTTGAACTGTATGATAAATTATATATATTTAATTGTTAATTTATTTAGAACTTTAAATAGTTACAAACTATTCTATAAGTTCATAGATTCTTACGTTGATAGGTATTACCTTTATTTGTTTATTAACATATTGCCATGCATCATATATTTTAAAGCATACGTGACTTAATAACAACCTTAAATTCTAATCTGATAATTTGTATCGCAAATTTAATTACAACAGGAAACCTTCGTTGTTAACTTCGTTTGATTTGGTTTGTGACAAGTTTCGTAATAAAGCTATGAATATTGAATTTGACGTAAAAAAATATTCTGCGTACTGAGTCCTTTTAAAGTTCAAAGTAACATCCTTAACAGATTGATTGATGTGATAGAAAAGAAAAAAAATTCCGCCAATAACAAGACTCTTAAAAGAATTGTAATTACATTTTGAACTATTTAGATTTATTTATTGTAAAACTTCTACATTTGGTCGTGTTTCACGGAGGTGCTTCTAGCTTCATGATTTTTACCGTATAGTAGGGTAGTCTAAGATAATTTACTGTCAAGACACTCCTTTCTCCATATCAAGACATTGCGGGTCGAGTGGCGAAACTCAACGCCGCGCTTAATCTTACCAGCGTGAGGAAATGAAAATAATTTAAACTACTTAAGGAATACCACTATGTGTTTGTTAGCGGAATAATGAAAATATTTTGTACAATTATAAACCCACAATTATGAGAACAAAAAACAAACATTAGCTATAAACAATAATAATAAGTGAGTGTAATATGAGTCTGTATACATAATTTGTCAATAAACAACAAATCTATATGGATCCATTACGCTTTTTGCTGTATAGCAGGGTAGTCAGAGAGAAACTAACGTCAAGACATTGCCCACTGACATTGCGTGCTAAGTGGCGGAACTCAACGCCGTGCTTCGACTTGTCACTGGAGCGGAAGAAGGAAAATATTTCACAACCATCATCATACAACAGCGATCGCATATAATCAGAACTAAAATCAAAATTAAGTAAAAGGCAATATTAATTAATATTATTTTTTTTTTTTCGTTTGAGACAATATTATAACAATATAAGAAAAACCTAACTCACAGTGGCTGTACAATGGGTACATTTTTTCTCCTAACCCTACGACATCACATAAACATGTAAAAGTTAAAAAAAAATACTTTTCTATATAAATATATTTTTATTATATTTTAAATATATTTTTTTAATCTGGAACATTCTTACTCTGAACGATCTTGGCCCTCCTTGCTAAACTATGAAAAAATTATAAGAACTAAGTATGTATAATTAATCTGTTGCAAATATGATGTCGTCACAAAAAGCTATTGTTTGTTGATTAAACCGTAATTAAAACGCAAGATATTAAATAAATTTATAATTTATAGTAACAAACTATATATATTATTGCTGACTTAAGCGTTATTTTACACCTTCGTTGCACAGTGGGACAGTTTTTGTAAACGCTATGGTTGTGGGCTCAATTCCGACAATAAATGATTATGTAAAAAAAAAATCCCCATAATGACTTAAAGCCAAAAATAAAGTAAATCAATATAAACCTACCGGCCCGGAAGGCTGTTTTGCTGAGAAGAGCCACAGAGAAACTCAACAGATGCTCTTATGAAATATAATTTTACATTTTAACTACAACCACAAATAAAAAATGCGCAAAAATACTAACATTCAATTACTTATTAGGCGATTAGAAATAATTGACATAATTATTTACTATGAAAACTAAACGAATGGAAAAAATAATGGATATAATAATAAGAACTTGCGCAAAGACAGACAAGACCTTTGCCTGGCCACACAACGCTCCACGTAATACCTGCCTATAACAGAAAAAATATTGCTTAAATTGAGTAATTAATAACAAATAATTGTCTATTTATGATTTTGCTATGCTTGGACTATAAAAGGTACAACTCTCTACACTGTCCAAGGAGTATGCGGGTTCGAGCGTGCACTTAAAGTAGTTTATCTAGGGTAGTGTTTAGATGCGCATAATTTGTTTTATAGCAGACTAATTCGAACGAACCTATTGCCAAGACACTCCGTTTTCTACTTTGCGTATTGGGTAGCGAAGCTTTATCTTGCACCACAGCGAAGAAAATAAGTTAATTTAAATACAATAATTCCTCCGAGTGTCACAACAAGTCGCATTTACACTGTGCTACGATGTCGTAATGATATGTCGCTGAATGGACAATTTATTTAAAGGCAACTCGGCGTTGAGTTCCGCACAACGCTAATTTTTTTAGAATAAACGAAAAGTTTTGTGGTTTAGTCCGCCTTATATTTTTTATGTTTCGTACCTTTTAAGCTAGAACGGCAAGGTATACCTCAGTCCGGTGAAACCAAAGTTAATGTCAACTTTCCATAAAAAAATTATTCAGCTTTATAGAAAATAGCGAAAAGTGTGCAAAGCCAACTAGCTGTATATATATTTCGTAGTCTGGAAAATTTAAATTTAAAATAATATTATTTTTTTAATATTAAACTTCTTATAGCATTATTAAAGAAAATTATTAGATATACTACGAACCTGTCATATAAATCTTTTAAATGAAGTTTTTATTTACTGTGAAATATATCTTATAGTGCCTTGCGATTAATTAAGATATATCATACAATGTGGTTAATTATGTATGTGTAAGAAGCAACAAAAAAATTATGAAATCTCTAAACACTTCTAAATTACGAGTATACCTTCTTTTCATCTTTTATTGTATTTCTTTGTCATGTATAAATAACGCAAGGCTATCGTGGAGCAAAGGGACAGGGTCTGTCTGTAATTGCGATTGATTGTGTGTTCGAATCCCACTCATTAGCATGATCATAATTTAATTATTTGCATTTCTCCACTCTGATGAACAAGACAAAGCGCAGCGTTGAACGCCGCTACTCAACACGAAATGTCTCCATTTAAGGCGGAAACTGGAGAACGGAGTATCTTGACACTAGGCTCTCTGTCTCTGACTATTCTACAATGCGGGAATAAGTGTAATCTGCACAAAAAAATATAAATAACAAGTGTAATCGTATTTACGAGTTTTTTAGATGAACAAGACGATGTGATAACTTTATTGAATTTATGACTATTCTACATTCATACGTCATTCCCTTAAATTGATACAACTGATTAATATGTTACCTTACAACAGCAAGTAGTAGCAGAAGTACTCGTAACTTTTAAAGGCTGTCCTCTTAACCCCAATTCAAAAATACTGCGTAATGATGTAAGTGAACTTAACAACGCTGTCTATTCCTTCTTGTAGCGAGAATGGTAAAATATCTAAGTATTATGCCACGAAAATGCATTTAATATTTAAAAATATTTAAAAATCTCATTCCACACATCAAACAAAAGCGAGATTGATTATATATTATTCTCGTCGTAAAAGGAACATGCGCTTAAATTTTTTTAACAGCGTTCGAGAAAACGTAAACGTTTAATACAATTGAAATTTTCCAATCAAATTCATATTAGTTATCGTTATTTATGTATGATTCATAATTTTTTTATTATAAAAAATATGATAGTAAAAAAAAAAGAGATACAAAAAAGGAGTGTATGTTAAAAACCAATAGACACAAAAACCAGAGTGTGCTAGACGTATGCCAATGCTGCACTCTGTCCTATAAGTATATATATATATATATATATATATAGTTTTAAACATATCAAAATAGACAAACTTAAGTGATAGAGGTACAAAATATTTCTAATTGAATAAGATTGTGAACGACATCTCTAAAAAGCCCAACGACATGTCTCATCAGTCTCAACGTAAAGAAATGCCTGATGGTTATAGGTTGATATTAAGACAGCGACATCAATCCATAAACAATTTTAAATGTAATATCTAACTAAACAGTTTCATTAAATATTAAGAAAACAATATAATATGATTCTGTCATTAGATTTTTATACGGAGGTCGACGCGGCTGTATAATTAAAAATATTTTGTAATATATTTCCGCAAATTCCAGCCTTAATCCGCATTTGAACTCCTTCACGAGGGTAAGTCCAAACACATATATATAATACTTATATGAAACGTACTGTTATACATTTAATCATATAATTTCGTCGCGGCTTCGTCTGCTTAAACTTCACGACTAAACTGTTTCGATCTTTGCCCGCCGGCGCTTCCTCACTAAACTCTCATCCAAAGTTTCAGCTTTCTTAAATTTAGAATTTAATTTACCAAAAATACAATAGTCAAAAAACTGTGTTTAGCAAATTTAAATTTTAAGCCGTTTCCGAGATGAACGTGCACAAGCGCACGAACAAACAGAAAAAATATATATATGTTCCATGTACAGACAGCGATCAATTACATTATTATTATACGTATAGGTAAAAGAAAAAAATATATAAAAATATAAAATATAAAAATATAAAAAAATATATTAAACGCGAAATTACTTTTTCAACTTAATTAAAAATAAGAAAAAGGCATTTTCTTGTTTTCTTATAGTAAGTAAAGTATTTGTGTACAACACTGCAGTCCTCGCGGGCGGTGACGGCCGCTGCGTCTTGTGTTACTACTATATATATAAAAGCAACTTCTTCATACAGCTATTTGTTTGGAACCTTTTAACGGAATAGAGTCGTTCTACTAAAGGTCACATAAATGCATAGAAAATAATAAAAATATATTACGTAAAGGCCTGAATGTTGAAAGTTGAAAGTTACTGAACTGCATGCGCTGTTTAGGCTGTAAATTCAAGAAAATAATATTTTTTGTAGATTATTATTTAAAATTGTTATAATATCACTTTGAACTCTTTCATAATAATACTTTGTCGTGATGATTCTAAGAGTGTTAAGTGTTTGGAGCGTGTTGGCGTCGGCGTCCACTCTAGAGTTGACAGGTATGTAAAGTGAACTTTTGTGGGCTTTTCCATAATATTAAACATGAGTTTTTGTACAAAATTTACTTTATTATTATTTTTATCAATAAGTAAAAGTTACTTTCAAAGAATATGTTGTTAATTAAAAATATTTAAAAACGTAAAACAATATGTTCTTAAAATAGAACACGTTAAATAAAAAGTACAGTGCAAGTGACCACGCGCAAGAGCGATAAATATTTTTCGTATTGTAAGGACAATTTAGTTATCATTTTAATTATGAATACTAAACATCGCCGCCGTCGAGGGTTCGCTTCCCGTGCAGGGCAAACACAGCAACAACAAGTTGTCACAGTTCTAACATATAGAGAAAAATAATAAAGTAGTTAGCGGTCGCTTGAAACATTATATTTATAAACCAATATATTATAGTGTTAGCTAAAAAAAAAATCTATAAACCACCATTTTGATATAATATTTGTAAACTTTACATTTTGTTATTAAGTAATTTAGCGTTACCTCTACGAAAGTTACAACCATTTCTTATTTCTTAAAATAATAAATTAACACTAGCGACCTGTTCTGACTTTACTTGATACCAAAACCTACAAAATATTCTCTAGATTTTTGCTAATTTTTAAGAGTATATTTTTCTTTTCAAAGAAATGATACTCTTGGATTAATTAAGATAGTTTACAAATAACGATATAGAACGTATATAGTTACAAAACGACATTCTTTTATACCAACCATATCTAAGGACAAAGGACTGAATCCGCTAACGGTTTTTCCCAATTTCCATTCATCTAGAATTCTTGTAAATGAATGTTAATTATATTTATCAAGGACGAGAAGACCTTTTTTATTATGATTTTTTGAAGCAAACAGTGTTGGATCCCGCTATAAAGTAATACGCGGCGGCGGCACGAATTTTGAGGTTGTCGTGGCGCAGTGGACAGCGTCTGACTGTAAACGCCATGGTTGTAGGTTCTATTTCCGATAGGAAATGTTTATATTTAAATTAACGTCTTTTCTCTGCTCTGGTGTCACGACGCGTGACGTTGAGTTCGTCCATTTAACACAACACAAAGTGGTGAACGGAGTGTCTTGGTTACACGAGATTCTCTGAATACCCTGTGATGCGTTAATTAGAAACAACTTACGTTAACTTCACCCAGCTTTACCTGAGTAACTAATATTACAAATAATAATAAGGAAAAAATGTATGAACCAATTGTCGTCGATAGGGTTATAATAAATTTAAATATAAAAAAGAGCGCTTGTTTTCCAAGAATTCAATTCAAGGTGCAGTATTCGATTCAGTTGCGTAATACTAATTCTAATATATAAAACAAATATAATAAATATTACTATTGATTCTAATTATATTAATTGATATCTTGAGCCTCTTGTTCCGAAAAAAAAATTATGCTGACGATGAACGAAGTATGAAGAACTTATAAGTACTTACAGTTATATTTTCTATACTAAGCTTAGTGTTAAAAATAATCTGTGATCATCAAGAAAGCATATAAAAAATATTACGTAGCGGGAATACAAACCCGCGCCTCTTGGAAACCGTTCAAGCTCAAAACTATTAAGCTATATGTCCTACATCCGGCTACGTCAAAATTCTTATATACTTATTACAATTGGTTTTCGTATTCAGTTATATCGCTGTAAAGAGATTTTCCCAATTTGTACTATCCAAAGAGAGAATGCTATTTATTAAATATTATAACATTTTAAAAGTTTTAGTCGAATCCCACTACGTTCAAAATTTTGTTTTTAAAAATATTTTTTATATCATTAATATTTAAAATAATGTAAAATAAAAAATCTACTTAAATATAAAATGACTACAAATACAGTACAGTATACAGTAGCGCCCTCCACCCTCACGTATTAACCCTTAATAGCTGTTTCGTATTTTCGGCGGCCATTTCGTAAAACAATGAAATTCCTGTAAAAATTAACATAATAGGATAAAAAAGTAGCCTATGTTCATCCCAAGACTTGAGATGACGTCACAGACAGATAGACAGACAGAGTCAATGTCGCATTTATAATATTAGTATGGATTTTAACGTGTACCCGTTCTCACTCTTCAACCCTTTTTATGGAAACAAAGAACCGGATGAAGAAGAAGCCTTTATTTTTTTTACAATATTTTAAATTATCAATTTTAATAATTTACAATATTTTAAAAGGTATCTCACACACTTAAGGTAATGTACAACACGATTTGTTATTTAGATTCAAAATAATAAAATGAAGTAAAGTAATATATTTTACTAAATTAAATAACAAGTTAAAGTATTATAACAATATTATGTTAATTACATACATTTATAGTAAATTTAAGCCATTGTGTCGCATTGGTACAGCGTCTAACTGCATGCCCGATTCGTCGTGGATTCGATTACACTCGAAGGAAAATTTTAAATTATGTTCATTTCTTCGCTCTGGTACAAAATCAAGGGTGCCGATGAGTTCCACTACTTACTAGCAATGTGTCGAATTCGAGTGGAAAGTGGCAAGTAGCATTACGTTAGGGGTAAGAGAGTAAGTAGTTGTTAATACACTTCTTGACACTACGTTCTCTTTGACTACTCCGCTATGCAGAAGAATGAGGATCTTGGATTGTCACACTAACATCCGACATACATAATATACAATATTAAGTAAAGTTTCAGGGGGGACAATATTAAGTGAAACCTGAACTTGCTTTTCCTTGAGGGTCTCGGGGTAAACGAACTTAAGTTCAAAATTAAAACTTTTTTAAACTTATATTAACGGACTTTTTTATATCCTTAGTACTTAGTCACGGGGACAGTTAGTCTACAAAAAACTAAGGCACAGAGGTATGATTCTTTGTTTCGTAGACGACACAAACGACCTACGAAACAAAGAAGCAGACATAACGTTGTAAACATTGCATCAAGCGTAATTGTTAATTACGCTTGATAACACTTGTTGTATTAATAATGATTCAAACGATTACAATTGATGGCATGAATGTATTACATTTTCAAGAAAATTGAATTCTATTATTAAAGGCAACTGAAGTAGTTGAATAACAAGAAAAAAGACATATTTAGAAAACGTATAAAAATTTGACAAGCATCGGGGTTTGAACCCGCGCCTCTTGAAAACGGTTCAAGCGCTCTGGCCGCTAAGCCACGCCGAAATTCTTATACGCTTGTTTCAACTTATATTTGTTTTTAGCATCTCTGTAGAGAGATTTTTACAAATTTCTGTTACCAAAAGATTATTCAACGAACAATCGTTTGGCAAGAGAGAATGCTATTTATTAAATATTTTTAACATTTTTTAAAGTGTTATTCGCACACTTAGGAAATCATGGCTTAGGAATCATGCGTTCAAATTTTTATACATTTTCTAAATATGTCTTTTTTAATTTCCTAACTGTGCAAATAGAAAGTGTTTTAAGAAATGTTAAAAACAAGACAAAAGTTTAATAATTCAGATTTTGATAACAAAAGGTACAGACTGTGTCCATAGAGTTTAAATAACACCCATTACAAAAGTAATTACATGACAAGCCAACAAAACAGGGAAATATTTTAAGTATTTTAGTTAAAAAATCCAATGCATTTGGACTTACCTACTATTATCAGGTAAATGCTAACTGTTTAATCACTGAAATATCAAACTGCTATGTTTATGAAAATGTTATAACATGAGTTAAATTATAGCAAGAAATTAATAAAATCTATTTATGAAGTACATTTTATTATACAATTTAAACACACACTAACATAGGAATTTTTTTTTTTTAATTAAATAAGAAGTATAAGTATAATATTTGACTTTCAAGCAAAAAATTACTCGAATCTTATATAAAATGACGATTAAAACGTGATTTATGTTTAATGTCTAAACTCGTGACGTCTATTTTGTTTTACATGAACGTTTGTTAATACGAGTATATATTATGTTCTTTCCATTTTACTTATTATTTATAATGAAAATATATTTCTTCACGTGTCCATCTTCCATATTTTGTGAACAGACCTCGATCCCTTTTAACCGAATTTATGCTTATTTTAAATTAATTAGAATATTATATTTTTTAATACAAAATAACATTAAGTAATTATATAAAAGAACTTTAATTTTCTTTACTTTTCCGCTTTTGTGCGCAGCAGAACCCTAGCGTTCCTCAACTTATTACAATTTGAGACATTGGTGTTGAGTAGTGGACCTCAACGCCGCGCTTTGTCTTGTTCACCAGAGCGGAGAAATGAAAATAATTCTTCAATCATTCTAAGAACACAACTTTTGATCGATGCTGTCCCCTTTGCCATTGAAACACTAATATTTAAAAGCAGAAATTCTTGTTATATTACCTGAACTCCACTCATAGCCATCAGGCCATGAAGTGTAGTAAGTACGTTCAAATCAAATTTGAATATTATATAAAAGATAGACCAACTCCCTTACTTTGACAGTGTTTAATTTTTTGTACCATATAATATAAAAAACTTTATGAATACAAATAGAAAAAAATATACTCCAACGTACTTTATATGATATTTTTCAATAATAAATTGTAAATGAATTTTAATGATAACTGATAGGTATCCAAGGTAATAGGAAAAAAAATGTAATAGGAAAAAAATTTTTACCATATGCGTAGTCACTGGTGGTAGTTTAATTTATTACCATCCACTTATCACATCCGGTAATAACAATTATTAACAAGAATAGTTTCTGATATAACAACATTTGTTATAAACTTTGATCAAAAATTAGGAAAAGTCCAAATAAATATGGAAGTTGATTATAGAGCAAATTTTATAGTTTGTGAATATATTCATATACGGAGAAATATGTAATTGAAACCTGCTATGCTAATGAATACTAAGTTCGTTAGAAATTAGTTTGTGACTTTGATGCCCTGCGAGTGCTCGACCTTCCAATACCATTTTAATCCTTATTATTTTTTTTTGTTCATATTAATATTTGGGACTGGTAAATTAAAACTGTTCTAATACATTTTAATAAAATTTGGAGTACACATAGTTTGTATACTCAACGCACTTTGATAGTACTTACCAGTAATTTAAACTTTACCCGCAGGTAGTTTTCTGTCAGCAACTTAGTAATGTAACATAATATTTTATATAATTAGATCACTTTCATGCCAAATACTCTAGATAATAGAATAAAGACTGTGTGTTCTCGCTAAACTATGATAGGACTTGATAGTAATGTTATTCAATATTAAATAATCAAAATCGAATGTTTATTTTTTTTAACCTTCCAACTTAATTCCTAATAATTTAAGAAGATACTCAAATGTAGAATAAAAGGAATTTTCTTAAAATTGTAAATATTTCATTAATTAATTGATTAATTTATTTCATTTCTTTTTTAAATATACTACTTTTACTATATCTCGGTAATAAAAAAAAACTATTTTAAAGCTAACTTCGACGTCTAGCACACGATAATTATATTCGTAAGTTCGTGCACTAGTTGGGGAAATGATTATATATAATATTATGTATAAAAAAGTGAGGAATTGAATAAGATAAGCTAGTTTTTGCCTACTCATAAGATCTGCAACATGGCTGAAAATTAAAAAAAAATGTTGAACTTGTATAATAACCTCATTTGGCGTACCGTTTGTTAGTAAGCTTAAGATTTTGAAATATCATTTTGTAAAAAAAAAAAAAAATTAAAAACATTTCAGTTTCTATACACGTTACTGTTAATTTAAATTATTGAGCGTAATACGATAATTACTAACTATCTACACTTCATAGAAACTTCTAGTTTGATATTTGTTTATAGCGGAACTTTACTGTATGATCCACGTCGCGGTCATCCTTCAAATATTACATATAAAAAGTTCGATTCTTTTATAATTAAGTTTTTGCGATCAAATCATTAATATTTTATAAATATGTACGTATGGTCATAAACAAGTTTATATACTATTAGTAAACATTTACCATGGGCACTGACCACCAGCTTTCGAAATTCTTTCTTTGTAGACATTTTACAGTTTTACTTGTATCAATGATATCGTGTACAATCAAAGGTACTGCAGTCAAGAAATGTGAATATCCATTAAAAGCTTCTTAAAAAATTATATACAAGACGTTAAAATATCACAAATTCGTGTTATAATTTCAGTAAACAAACTTAACTCACTGAAGGTATCCAGACCTTTTATTCGAGATAATATTTTGTTGGTGTTCTTTTCCGCTTTACATAAGTAGCATGATGTGTTAATAACATTATTTCTATATTGAATTTTATTTTCGGACTAGTTAGTTTCCCCAGCTTAAATAAATAAATTGGATCGCTGTAATGCACTAGTTCACTACTGGAAATAGTAACATGGTTAAAATTTATGAAAAGTGCTTCGCTTCTATAAACATTCTATAGAAGAATTAATTATTATGCGAAGAAATATGATTCAAAGAGTTGTTGCGACATCTACATTCCTTTTTATAGTACTCCATTTTTTCTCCGTCTTATTAAAGTTTATTAAAATATAATATTACTTTTATCATTACTAAATAAAATTGAGACTGCTCTGGTAAGACGAAGCGCGGCGTTGTGTTCCGCACGCATATCTGCAATACGAACGAAAAGCGGAGAGCGGATTCTTTGGTGGAGTGCAAAAATATGAAAGAAAGAAAAAAACAAAAATATATGTAAAACATGTTAACATTTTTATTATTTTATCCCCTTACCAGATGAGCAGTACTACTCGATGCCGCATCTCTTCGAGTTGGATGATTTCGATGAGTGCATCACACTCCACGGCGCATTCTGTATGGGCTCCTTCCAGCTACAAGCAGCTGATAACAGACACCTTATGAATATGATACAGGTTTGATGTTGTATTGTTAGTCCATTGGCTAGCCGAGAGCTGAGTGTCTGGACACTAGGCTATCTCTACCTACTTCACGAATCTCCTACATTTTAAACTGCATGGATGCCTCACACCAGTTCTATGCAAGCCAATCTAGCTAGTCGAGCTACGGCTATACAAAGTAGATGGCAAGATCTAAAGCTGCGATTCATTTTTATAAACAAAAATAAACATATAGGCCAAATTTGAATGTCAGGCTTAACTCAATTACTATCAGATGTTTTTCAGATATAAAATCTCATCACAATTAAATCCGCAGTATTCACTTAACGGAATAAAAATGTTTTCCCTTTCGATTTTACAAGTTTAAATAATAAAAATTATGGTATTTTTTGCTTTATAACAATAAAAATATACATATTTCATACTATAAATATCCTCGGATGAAAGCTTGGCAATATAAGGATAATATTACACAACACAAGGTCGCTAAAAACTTCCACAAATGAAGATGGCTTATATAAAATAAAATTCATATGCGTAAAGATTTTAAGTACCGTAGGTGGTTTTTGACCTTCTCTTAGCTCCAACATGCCCAGTTTGCCAGCGGAGGTTACAGACCACGTGGATTTTGGCGATTCACACTATTAGCATAATTGTATGTAAATATAACTAGGGCAAGTTTAATTTATTTACCTTGAGTTTAGAACTTTGGCGATGTTTACAAATAGTTAAGTTATCATAATTTTGACGTAGAAGAAAAGCGATATTGTATGGAAATTAACGCGGTATTTGAGAAAGCATCTCGTATATTTTTTCAGACGTGAAATAGCACCTTATTAAAATAAGGGGCAAGTTTAGTTTAAGAATGTCCAGTGAAAGCCATATTTTTTTATTATATTGTTAAACTAAAGAAACCATAAATAATTTAAAACCAAATAATTTTTATTTTTTTGTGAAAACCTCCTTCATTTATTTATTTTGGGGATAAAATTTCACCATAGTGCGGTTTGACAGCGTCTGGCGAGCGTCAGCGTTCTCGTACGATTTGGTTATTAGGTTCAAATAACACTCGGAGGGAGGCCAGGTCATATTTTAATTATTTTCATTTGTCCAGGAATTTGTTAAATAAGACAAGGATTATGACAGAAAGTGGAGAACGGAAGTCTCTGAACGTTAGATTCTCCTGGACCTTTTTGCTATGCAGGAAAAAGCATGAAGTTGGCAAAAAAAATCTGCATCCCTCGATTATCATACACACAGTTTGATAATACATATCTGATTTTAATCAACAATAATTTTAAATAATATGCTACAAAATGTAGAATTAAAAGTAATAAGCTTTTATTTAATTTATTATACGGCACGCTTTGAAAATACTGACTTATTTATTACAAGACCTACCAGCGTACATTGAAATAAAAATATCTTATTTTATTAATTTATTAAAAATTAGGTAATATTAATAACTGAAGTACCGTATAAAATTTGGGCATCCTCCAGGATTAAAATCCTGCTAACCTTCAAAGAAACGCCTAGCTGGTTAATAGTTAAAGAGATTTTCTTTTATGTCTTTATATAATACTAGCAGCCCACTCGCGGCTTCGCCTGCGTAAACTACTATATATATATATATATATATATATATATATATATATACATATATATATATATATATAACTAACTATTACGTATTTTAGCCCGCGTTCTCACTTAAGTCACAAACTTTGCTTAAATTTATAATTTTGGTGTATGTTTGTTGTTGAGAGTGCACATACACACAGACAAAGTAACAAACAGACACACAAACAAGCAGAAAAGAAAATAAAAAATCATAGTTTTGAATTATACAAACATACTAAAAAAATTGTATACCAGCATGGTATAAGAAAACAGCAATGCCTCTCAATTCTAATTATTCTTGAGATCATCGTGGCGCAATGTTACAGCGTCTGACTGTACATACGATGATTGTGAATTCAATCCTTGCTTGAGGGAATTATAATAATACCCTCAATATATATTCCAACTATTTACATTTTTACGCCCTGGGACGAGAAAAAGTGCGGCTTTGAGTTCGGCCACTCAACACGCACTTTAACGCAAAAATCACGCAATACGGAAAGTAGAGAATGGGAATGTTTTGGCACCAGTTTCTCTCTGTCAATCTATGTGGGAAAAAGCGAGAAACTGAAAATAGAAAACAAAAAATATTATTATTCTTAAAATTCTTAATTAAATAACAACTTTCTATGTCTTAGGAGTTTTCTGAAACGCGATACAAGTTCAACTATACGATAATCCACCGCGGGTATTGCTTGAACAGTACCTGCTCCCACATCGCTCCCGGCTCTTTGCCAGAGGTTTTCGAAGATTGCTTGCAAGATAACATAAGGACTAAATATGGATTGGGAGCCAAACTCACTGACCTGGACTATTGCACCACTGAGCCTAGCAAGCCTATGGAGATAGACACATTCGATCTTACATTCGCTGCTATTACTATGTTATTAATATACGCTAACATTGCTGGAACTGCTTACGACTTCTTTAGGAATCCGGATGTTAAACGTAAGTTGTATAACTTTTGTAGTCACGGAATCATTGTTTGACTTTTTTTTATGTTTGAGGCTTTATTTAGAAAATTGCCTTATTACTTTTAATACATAGAATAATAAATAGAATATATAATAATAAAATAATAAATAGAATATATAATATATATAATAGAATAATAGAATTATAAGAAAAAATGAGGCCATCGTTGAACAGTGAGGCAGCGTATGATCCCCACGCAGATGAGTGGTTATATTTAAATTATTTTCATTTCTCCGCTCTGGTAGGAGAAAGCGTGGGGTTGAAATGCGCGATTCATCATATAATGTCTAGAATTCAGGCAGAAAGTGAACAGCGGAATGTCTTGACACTATCCTGTTGCGGGAAAGTGTGTGAATGTAAGGAGAAATTTTGTTTTCTTCTAGCCAATCGCTACCTGATGACGTGGTCTCTGAGAGTGAACTGGAGACGACTAGTTGCTATCCACGACAAGGAAGACGCCAATCTTACTTCACTTAACCCTGTACACGGACTTAAGTAAGTTGCTCACATATTTACTTACTTCTACTGTAAACGATACCTGATATAATCGTTTATTGATATGTTCGAAACCACACGGAGTTTATGAATATCAAATTGAAAATTTTTATAATAGGATTATTTCGTTAAATTTTAATGTTTCTTTTAGTATTCATGGATATGAATTTAATTAATTTGTGCTTTTACACATGAATTGAATGAATTATAAACACTCTTAAAATTTTTAATCTGTATAAAAGCTACAAAGTTAAGCTTACACAAATTTCTTTATACACTTACAGTTACGAAAAGATAGGAAATATATTTAAATAGTAATATTAAATAGATATATTAAAAGACTTACTACAGCCCCATTTGCATTGTTACAGAGCCATAATGCTGATGTTGGTCGTGTCGGCGCACTCGATCATCGCTCATCACATGACTTATATGCACAATCCAAAGTTCTTTGAAGAAGTAAGCTGTTTAGAATACTATAATCTTTAGTTTCTACCAGATTGTAGAAACAAAGTGCGTATTTGACTTTTTATATCAAACATACAATAGCTATCAAAATATAGGGAAAATAGAGCTTACAACTATCTTTCTCTGCCCGTGGACAATACAAGTTAATTCAATTTCTTTTACAGAATAATTTAAAATATTTTATCTAAATAGCGTGTATATAATTGTCCAGTCCATAGTTAAACCTCAGATGACCATCCTGAACAACGGCACGATGATGGTGCAGATCTTCATAATCCTCTCCAGCTTCCTGCTGACGTACAACGTGCTGCTCGCGTTAGACAAGGAGCCCAAGAGGGAAGTCAACTTTACGTTCTGGTGGAAGATGGTCATGCATAGGTTTATAAGGTAAGCTTATATATATGAAGTGTTAAAGAAGCTAAATTTTGCTGAATACACAGGTGTGTATAATGTGTAAATTTACTGTTTAGCCATTTCTATACTTGTATGTAATCTCATTGTGTCAGTTGACCTCATATTGCAGTGGGTCATCCTATACACACAATCGGTAGGAGTTCCATTTCACACGAATGAATCTTCATAATACAAAACTACGACTATAATGAAAAAACAATTTAACATTTGAAAAAGACATATTTAGAAAACGTATAAAAATTTGAACGCAGCGGGATTTGAACCCAGCTACGTTGAAATTCTTATACGCTTATTACAACTTTTATTTGTTGTTAGCATCTCTGTAGAGAGATTTTTACAAATTTCTGCAACCCAAAGATTATTCCACGAACAATCGTCTGGCAAGAGAGAATGCTATTTGTTAAATATATATTTTGTTAACATTTTTTAACTACAAATATAAGTTTGCTAACAACAAATATAAGTTGTAATAAGCGTATAAGAATTGCAACGTAGCTGGATGTAGAACGCATGGCTTAGCGGTCAGAGCGCTTGAACGGTTTTCAAGAGGCGCGGGTTCAAATCCCGCTGCGTTCAAATTTTTAGACGTTTTCTAAATATGTCTCTTTCAATATCCTTAGTGTGGAAATAACACTTTAAAAAATGTTAACATAAAAATTTAACATTTTTACGCATACAAGAGTAGGTGGAGATAATTTTTGCCACAAAAAACTTTGTTCTGTGTTTCGTAGGTGGCCTAGGTTCAATCGATACCTCACCTATATGTTTTTTTATTATGGTAGGATGACCCCACTAAACCTGTACGTGGTGGGTATGACGGCGTCGTGGTGGCGCGCCTCCAGCTCAGGCCCGATGTGGCCGACGCTCGTGGAGGAGGAGAGCGCGCGCTGTCGCCGCAAGTGGTGGACACACGCTATCTACTTGAACAATATAATTGAAAGTGGCGACCGCTGTCAGATACAGAGCTGGTGAGTGTTGGCTTTTTTGTAATAGATAAAAACATACAAATTCAAATAGACACTCAAATATAAATATGCAAACATATCAAAATAGCAGTATTTGAACCCACATCTATATAATACACATTCAAAAGCATTAAGAGCGTATATATTACGTCCCATCAAGTTTCTGATTTTATAACTTCAATATTTTTCTAAAAAACCTTTTTCCTTAAAAACAAAAAGAAATAATACGTTTAAAAAATACGATCAAAAGAATTCACGATGTATAAGCCTTGACTTTGTTTTCATTAAATTTTGATCTCACATATAAATCATATTTGGAACTCGTTATATAATTAATTGGTCAACAATTGTAAAAATTTAAAGCCGCTGTCTGCCTTCACTCACACTTCCTTCCACACCCACCTTTCCACAGGTTGACTGGAAGAAATCTCTTTTAGAGAGAATCTTTTAGAGAGAGTTAAAAATTATATAAGCAAAATTTAGCTTCTTTACCACCAGGCAGACAGAACTTAGTAAACTATTATTCTTTTTCCACTTTACACCAAGTTTACTGACATAACTTAGTAGTTTCACTTTATATGGACTTACATGCTTATATAAGCATTCTCTGAAATTATATTTAACTAAGATATAGATAACTTGGTATATCGTGTACGCATAAAACGTTTTCCGATGACGGCACATAGATTTATTTCTTATAAATAAGTATAATAATAATAACACAATTTATCCGGATTCTATGGAAGTAATTGTAACGTCATGAATATGGACGTAAAGGTTTACTGGCCTGTACTGAACTGAACATTGAATGTGAGTTTATAACATATTATAGAAAAGAGAAGAACCTTTTTACCATTTAATGGATTCACTGTGCAACCCCATGAGCAACCCCATCGTTCTGAGCACCTACTTCCAGAGCCAATTATTCAATAAATAAATTCCAAATATTAGAGTTCTCCCGTTCCCCAATCGCACAATAAATTCCAATTATTAGAGTTTTCCCGGTCCAGTTTAAAATAAAACGACATTCTATTAGAGAATTTGGCGAAAAGTGGTGGACTTATTTTTACTTATAAGAAATTAGATAAGGTAACTGTGAAGATAACTAAACATAGGAATAACGAAGGAATTCCATAACCGTTTACGATCATTTAGCAAATTCTTTACAAATAATATACGAGTATATTAAAATCATTTGCATTAAATAAAAAAAAAGTGTACAAATATTTTTTTGAGTAATGTTGAACTTATCCGATATTCATTTAAATTGAAAAAAAAAAACAACTTTTTCATATTCATACAAATCATTTGATAAAAGATGTACAGTTAGCAAAAAAAATGTTAGTTACTTTAAATTTATGAGCTCTTTATGTTATCTTGTAAAGCTTGCCATCTTTGAATATTGAAAAGTAGTTCACAAATTTCGACTTACCTCCGTAAGTGGTCCCTTGCTGTTAACCTACAAGTGTAGAAGTAGATAAGTAAGTACCATCAGCTAGATGATGATATGTCTTGAAATTCAAGACATCTCTTCATTCATTTTTAGTCTCACCCTTTTCCCACATAGCAGGGTGGTTTCTAGACACTAAGTGCTCCAATTTTCACCCGAATTGGAGACATTACGCGTTGAGTGGAGAACCGCAACGCCGCGCTTTGTCTTGTTCACCAAAGCGGAGAAATGACAATAGTTAAATTATAGTAATACTACTGAGTGAATCGAACCCTCAACCGATTACAGTCGGACGGTGTCCCACTAACCCACGATGGCCTCAATCTCATTTATGGTAAATGGAAAGCGGAGTGTGTTAACACCAGGTTCTATTTGTCTACCCTGTTATATGCGAAAGATATGGGAAGATTATCAAACCGTAAAAAAATGTAACGTAGCACGATTGGAGCCCACGTCTCTTGGATTTCGTCTAACTCTAAGCACTCTAAATAATTCAGCTATACGTTCTTATCGAGCTACGTCGAATTTATTTTACGCTGGTACCAAGTTATTTTATTGTTGTTATCTATTCTCCTAAAGGAATTTTTTTTTAAATTTCCGCTACGCAAAGTCTTAAGTTTGTTGAGATTATCTTCACGCTATTTCCTGGTAGTCAGAGAGAACTTAGTGACAAGATACTCTGTTTTCCACTTTCCTCCCGAAATCGGAACGTTGCGTGTTGAGTTGCAGTCTAGAGCGTTAAAATTTTTATACGTTTTCTAAATATGTCTTTTTGTATATATGTTTCCCAAAAATACATTTTCTATCCTTAGCTTGTAAATCAATTTAAAAAATACATAAACTAAAATAATAATTACCCACCAGGTTCTTGGCAACGGACATGCAGCTGTACATAGTAGCGTCTGTACTAGTAGTGCTTCTAGTTCAAAGACAGAAGTTCGCCATCAAGTTGCTCTCCGGACTCTTTATACTTTCTATCGTTGCAAACTTCTGCATCTCCTACTTCTTCGATATGTACACTATTATATACATCAGTGAGCCTAAGTAAGTATTTAACAGTGTAGTTTCTTTAATACCATTTAAAATGCAATATAGAAATGTAACTTTAAATGAAGGCATTCAAATTTAAACCTAAAAAGTTAATATATACATGATTTTTGAGTTTTTTGAGTTGGAAGTTATGCAAATTAGTGACTAACAGCAAAATATCTCGTATAATAACGCAGTTATATAATTATGCTTTCAGCTTTCTTATATATAATCATTTATTTTCAAAGAAAATGTAAAGCAAATACATTTTAAAACTACAATCAAAAGTTAGTAAAGTTCAACTTTATAGAATGTTTATGTTTTTACTCCGCTCTCTTAAGACAAAACGTGTTAAGTACTGCTATGCTGGCGAAAAGTATTCATAAAACTAGATTTCCGTGCGGTCTATTTAAAAAAGATTTCTGAAATTAAAACAAATTGTTTCAACCAGGACAATTCGTCATCAATTCTTCGGCGTGCAGTCGTTCCAGTGGCTGTACGCGACCGCGTGGTTCAGCCTCCCCTCCACCATACTAGGACTTATACTAGCTTTCGCCTACCACGACATGAAGTGTAACAACTATAAACTACATGAGAATAAGGTTAGTTAATACTGTAATAATTGCTACATTTTTAAAGTGTTTTATTTCGGTTCTTTTTAATATAGTAGTAGGTATATAAAAATCTAAATATTTTTCGAAGTTGACTGTAAATGTGCTGGTTGTTGGTTTAATTCCCACTTAGGTATTAATGGTTGGTATTTAAATTCATTTAGTTTTTCGCTTTACGTGGAATGGCGCCTGTACATGGAGGATAGATGAAAAAAAAATAATTGGGGCATTTATCATTTATCTATAATAGAACCAAAAATAATGTTTTTTAAAATTTTGTTTTCTATCTGTTTGTCTGTGCGTTTGTCACGCTAATATCAGACACAATTTAACCACTGTAAATGCAATATGAAACTTCCCTTAACATTTAGTTATTTCACTTCAATCAGTTCATAAGTAAAAAATGTTACAATTTTTTAATTGTAATTTAAGCAAATTGTGTGATTTGTGTGAGAAAGGGGGCGGGCGAAAAAACTAAATAGTTTATTCGTGTAGTTTACGCAGGCAAAGCTGCGAACGGGGTGTTAGAAAATTACTATATTATTAACAATACTAATATGTAATCAATATACATCAGATATACCTAGCAGCATACGCAGTGGCCGTGCCCGGTGCGATCGCGTGGATCCTGGGGGGGAACATCGCGCGTACATGGGAGTCCCCGTTGGCGCGCGCTGCGTATACCGCTGTGGAGAGACCTGTGTTCGACCTGATTGTCATCGTGGCGTTGCTGGGCTTCTTCTATGGAATCGACAGTGAGTGACAATTTAACTGACCTTACTTGTTCACTTATTTGTTGTTATTGTAATAACTACCAATTTATAATATTTTTAAACAGTATGAGTTATTAACGCATTGTGTAAATAAGAACGATGGGGTATGTATTTGTTTTTTCAGTTTCTTGAGTTATTCCACATAGTAGGATAAGCAGAGAGTGCCTAGTGGCAATCCACTCCATTCTCTGCTTTCCACTCAATCCGAGTGAAAAGAGAATAATTTAAATATAATAGTTCCCACACATCCCCCCCTACAATGCATACTTCCCGCCACCTTCTGTACATCAACTTCTCCCCCTCCCTTAAGCCATCCTGTTCTATTGACTACTTGTTTCTATGAAATGAGTATGGCCTCAATTATTAAGATAAACATGCGACGTATAGTTCCGTCATCTCGAACGTAATGTGCCATACATTGCATTAAACAAAGAAGCGATAGCGATATGTATCTAGATTGTTAATATAAACTGACTGACTGACTCATTGAAATATGTGAAACGAGATACACTGTCGAGATCTTAGAAATACTTTTCATTTGCATAGATAAATCATTATATAAAATACGTCAAGGAAAAACTTCGTGTTCCTTTTTACAAAAGTAATGCGGACGGCAGAGTATGGCATTTAGCGAAGTGAAAGTTTATATATAGAAGGTATAATAGTGCAACAGAAAAATATTAAATTAATAAAATTATTTTCGTATTTCGTCACACATTTTTGTACAAACTTCCAAAAGTAACGTATATTATACACGTGTACACATTATGTAACAAGTTACTTTCACGTTTCATTCATAATATCGTTAATTTATTTCTAAAAAACAATTTTATTAATATCCCGTTAATAAATATTTAGCATTTTTAGATATGGTCAAGATCAGAGGTTGTTTCCAATTAATTTACATAACAAAGAGGTTGTGCCAAAATCGAGCAAATTATGACTCAATTTTGCTTCGTAAAAAGTATTAGGTTCGATAACATTCTTCGTTCTCCGCGAAGACTCTTCGAGAAGTAAGAAATAAAAATAGAAAGTATTTGAAGCATCAACCTTGTATATATATAATTATTAACTATTAACATTATATATTACAAAAAAACTCTAGGCCAAAGTCAAATAAACAAGGTCTCATTAGTTAAAATGTTAAATTCGCGATTATTAAACTAGATTTGGCTTATATCGATTACGTGTTACAAAACAGAGGTTATTACGGCTTAATATAAAAAACTTTTCAAAATATGACTTTCTTGCTAAAGGTATATTCTTATTTTGCAAAGAAATAGGTAGATACACGTAGGTACGTATTTTTTTGTTGAGAACTAAGGGAAAATTAAAAGAAATTTAATGGACGAATTAAATTTGTTATTTTATGTTATTGACTGATGTCAAACAATTTTAATATTTGACTTTTAAAACTTTAAGCCAGGCAAACAGCTTGCTTGCTTGATAAGCAACCGCATAAAAAAAATTGTATACGAAAGGAATAAAATTATAATTTCAAAACTTCTACTACTAATTATGAAATTATCTAGTTTTGTTACTGCCAAGGCGGTCTTTTGAGACCGATACTTGACTTTTTATTTAGACCCTGATTATTACTGATGACCGACTTAATTATTTCTTTCTTTGTGTATCAAATCGTCCATTTTTCTTTTCTCAGTTCGCTATAAGTTCTGACAGCATTTACTGTAATACAGCGAAAAACAAGTGTTAATATAAAATATATCATAATAATTTTATGTAATACATAATCAATTTAATTACCTATGAATAACACAATTATGCTAAACACGTTTGTACTTCAATTTATAACTAGTCAATTTACAATGGCTAATTTTAAATTGACTAGTAAAATAAATGGATTTTTTATTCCTATAGTAATAATATAGTAACTGAAGATATTAAATCGTAGCAAATATTGAGGGTTAAATATTAAGCAATCAAAGAGGTTTAGGTACCTACTATATGGACAAAAAGACATTACTGAATGTTTATATATGTAACTCTATTAACTTTTTGTACATTGCGGAGTAAATCAAAAAGAACAAAGAGAATCACTTCGTCTTGCCATTTGATATAGGCACGTACATTTGAATTTATTTAAATAACAAAACTGTGTTACAATTTTAACATATATTACAAATTCCACTTTATCAAGAAGAGAAGATATTGAAAGTGAAGAACTTTCTTGACACTGAGTTCTTTGGTCACTTTGTTATACGTCACCGTAAACCTGCTGTGTTTATTATTATTGATGATGAGAATATAATATATTAAAGTAATTCATATTTTTTTCCAGATGTGTTCCGCAGTATATTCGCGTGGAGCGCTTGGAGGGTTCCCGGCCGCATGTCGCTCTCGGTGTTGCTCGTGCATTGGGGATACAACCTGACCATGCTGGGTCTTAATACTACGCCAGTGCGATTATCAATATATAATATTGTAAGTAAATATTGAAGAACATTTTTATTTATTTGAGAGAAAGCTGATGATTTTGATTTTTTTTATTGGATCTTCAGAGTGGAAATTGAGAGTGGTGCCTTCTTGGCAAGTATGCGTCATCGTAGACCACATTAACACCTAACACAGGCCCGGTGTAGTCAAACGTAAGCCTATCATATATAAAAAAGACGATTCGCAACCCCAAGCTATAATACGCTTGGCAAGGTTAGGCAAGCGTCCACAAACACAAGCGTGTAGACGGGGTGCTTGGCTGGGCTTAGAAGAGCTTGTTGCTCAGTGTTCGTTTTAAGCACAAATCAAAGGAAACCTAACGAGTAAAAGGCTTAGAAGTGGTTATAAGGCTTTAGAGCTTATGGCGGCTTGCCAAGTTTTGCTAACATGTAAATGAAGCATAATATGGTATAGTCATATTTTGCGAGTATATAGTATAGGCAAGTCATATCTGTGCCATGATGGCGACTTTTAGTAAACACTTATAACAGCAGTTATTTCAAACAACCACTGCCAACTCTGCAATTACCTTTCTTGATAATTATTGATAATTTGCTCTTGTTTTACAAAAGGTATCGCAATCATTTTTTATCTAGAATCTAGATGTACCTACATTGTACATTTTAGTATTTGCAAAAAAAAGTCTTGGGGCTATTGAGTCATACCTGACTATATGCATTTAACTTATAATTGTTGTTTCGATGCCCACTCAAATAACGTTTATAATAAAAGAAATAGCCAGCCTTTTAGTATCTAAATAGCCAGCGCAAAAGTGGTAAAACTATGGAAAACTACATGAAGTAACATTTTACAATTACAATTACAATTGTATTCACAATTTATAAGTATATCTATTTATAATAAGTATATGTTCACTTGTAATTAATTTTCCCCACAGGGCGGACACTGGTTCTGCGTCTTATTCATGACGTACCTGACAGCACTTCCGCTGCATCTGATGGTAGAGGCGCCCGCGCAGAAGTTCCTAGAAGCGTTTTTAAACTAATTTCTTGTTGACAAAAACATTTTACCATTGCAAATGTGAAATATAAAGTTGCTACACTTGAATAAGTAAAGCGACTCAAATGGGAACAGAAACTGTTACCGAAGTTACATCTACTGTATATCATGTTTCTCAGTATATTTAAGATTTTTTCTTAAAATATCACTTAAACATTACCATCTGTAAAAGTTGCATTCGCTTTATATGTAAATTGTATAAAAATTGTTGTCAGAATACAACAATTATTTTATGCTATTTTATAAATTGGTTGGGCGAATGAATTTGATTACGCTATCTGCAATTATATCATTTTATTTAATAAAATGTTAAGTAATCATTGATATTTATAGAGCGGACCTAAGCGACACGTTTCTTTGAATGTTAACTACGTAATAATACACTTTATTTTATATATGTTGTCACCACAAAAGCCACAATTTATAAAATAAACTTTAGAATGGTGACAGAGATATGATAAAAAATGATATAGGTACTTAACGTAATTGCATGAAAACGCTAACTGCTATAGACTGCCGGAAATATTTATATAGTAGTAATTTTAGCGAAATCATTATTACGGTCCAAATCAAATATTAATTTCAAAGAAATAAAACACTTTTTTTATCTAAAAACTAAAAACTATTTATTGTTAGTCGACGGCTTGAAACTATATTTCCTAAATTAAAGGCGTGTTTGTTTGAGATTTTAAAAGATCTTTCTAAGTACGATCGTCCGACCTTTATTACAATCTTTGTATTTTTAATACAAACATTTGTTACCATACTTTATTTTGTTATCCTATTGGTTTATAGGTTTTGAAATATTCAAAGGGCCGCTAGCCCTTTATTCAATATTTGATACCTCATAATATAATGTAAAAAATATAAAATAAAAATTACCTATAATGTATTTAAAACCTAACTTTGTCTATAGTTTTGTTTTACGTACTTATGACATAATGTTAGTTTTACATTTTATGTTAATTAATATTATAATATTAGGGAACACACTCAGCCTTTAAAAAATATTTTAATTTGTGTAATAATATAGTATAATTAGTACATAATTCTTACATTACAATCTGTGATATTATTATTATTTGTAAAAGGAGATTAATTGGGAATAAATAAATTATTTTAAATGAATATTAGTTTTATTTTTTTAAAGCATTACAATTTATAAGGTTTTTTTTTATTTTAGACAATATTCCATATAAAACTATCTAGTAATCTAAAAAGGGTAATAAATTTCAATATTAAATTTCTGTGTTCATTGAAGTGAAATCAAAGGACCTTGAAAGACGAAAGTAAATATTAAAAGTAGTTCTTTATTCTTCAAATTTAACAACAAATATAAGTTGTAATAAGCGTAAAAGAATTTCAACGTAGCTGGATGTTCAACGCATGGCTTAGCGGTCAGAGCGCTTGGACGGTTTTCAACAGGCGCGGGTTCAAATCCCGCTGCGTTCAAATTTTTATACGTTTTCTAAATATGTCTTTTTCAAATCCTTAGTGTGCGAATAACACTATAAAAAAGGTAAAAAAAAAATGTAAATGACGCTAAACAACTTTTGTTCCGGTGGCATATCCTTATTTCTTGAAGTTTAACTGATCTATTATGGTTCTCCATCATTTGTTTCGGATGTTTAATTTATTTTTATGTCAACAAAAAATACGCATTACACTGAACAAATTTTGACACCTGAGTGTCATTTCGTTATTTATTATTGTTTAGTGGGGCTTATATAGAACAAGAAAGGTTTCATTTAAATCCATCCACTAAATACCGTATACCGTCCAATAAATCCGTACACGAAGAAGTGCGCGTACAGACAAAAATTCAAATATCATAGATTCATATTCTATTACTGTTTTTTCTAACTCAAAAATATTTTTTCGTAAATATATTCAATGTACAGACACAACTTTTTTACTGTTTTATTAAGGTGTAGATCGGTGTTCATCATTAAGCACTTCCTAAGATTAGTCGTAGAGTTAATAAATATCACAAGTTTTTAAGGAAAAAAGTCATGTACGTCGACACAACATTTAGCCTGTACTTTCGACTTATCTTTAAGTATTCGATTTTGTAATAAAATCGCAATTTCCTATGTACGTATACATGGGGATTAAATAAATAGGTTAAGAGTCTCCCTTCCGTGGGCTGCTGTTTATCCATTAATCAAGTTACACTCAGTATACGGTAAAACTCTGTTAATACAATCACATGTTATACAATAAAATAAAATAAGAGCAACTCCGATTCTGTTAAACGAATAGGAATTGTATTAGACACATATTTAGAAAACGAATAAAAATTGAAACGCAGCAAATTAATTGAACGCAGTGGGATACAAACCCGCGCCTCTTGAAAACTGTTTAAATGCTCGGACCGCTAAGCCATGCGTTCTATATCCAGCTACGTTGAAATTCTTATACACTTATTATGACTTATATTTGTTGTGTATAAGTCAATGTCTACACGAAATAAATATATCATTTTATTTTCCACTTAATTTAAGAAGATTTTTCACTTAAAACGCCTTTTTTGTTTAGTCTCTACGAAATCGTATTAAATGGGGTTATTTACTTTAATTATAATTAGATTACATTCATTTCAGTTGTTGTCATTGTAAGTTTCAAGGAAAACCTAAATTTGTCAAAATCAAATAGACTGTAATAGACGTTATGAAATTTATATAACATGTTTAAACCAGAAAAAAAATATTATTCAATAAAAAATACATTCTATTATTATATGGTTACTAATTAGAAGAAGTATTTAAAAATCCTACTTTACACCCTAGAACAACCACCACAATTTCACGTAGTGCTTTCTTTTAAATAATAAATAATTATTTTTTATTATAACCAGAAATAAAATGATTATAAAAACAGATAATTAATTGACTTACATGGTACGTCAATACTGACATTTGACATTGACATTGAATGCTACTTGTCGTTTGACACATCAATTGAAGTTATCATTCTTTCACAAACAGCAAATGTGTTACTGTTTTTATTTCTTACTTAACCAGATACCTAAAAACAGCTGTTAGTTTATTTTTTTAATAAGTGTAATGATAGTGTGACAATGGGCAATCATAGTACACATGAGAAAGTATCAGAGGCTGGCAGCGGTAGCAATAGCCCTCGAGGGTCCACTCGGGGCTCTAGGTCTGGGTCCGGTGAGTTACAAGGCCAGCAGGAAAAACCTGAGCCTCAAGCAGCTTCCTTAGTCCCCGTGGAAAAACTTGGCAAGGTAAGGTTACGCTACTTTCTTGTATTAATTAAGCACACCATCTAATGTTTCTGTTAAACGTTTTCTTTCATACAAAACCGATCCATTGTTTGTTTTGGTTGCCCTTGAATATGATTTTCGTAATTTGATAAGATTGCATGGAAAAACTTTACTTGCATATATTTTAATTTTTTGGTGTTATTTTGAATATTTTTTTAAAGCCTATATCTATTATTGCGTTTTCAAATAGTTTAGATTTATAGATTGGCATTGTATATCAAATATTATATTTATATATGGTTTGACTGATAAAGATAAGATTGATTAAAGTAAATAATTTCTAGCCTTTAGGTTTTATACACTGTAAAATATAAATACTTTCTTTATGTTTTCACAATATTAATCTCTTCCCTATACATGATTGTGTTATTCAATAAAAATCATTTAAAATTCAAGAATTATAATATTTAGTTTTATATAAATTATAGTATTTAAATTAATTCATTTTTTCAGAATATTTTAGATATTAAATTTAAAATCTACAAAACATGTTTCATTATTTAAGTACAATTAATTAACATAATGATGAGGTATATTGATAAGAAAGATGGAAAAAGACATTTCCTAAGTGTGCGATTAACACTTTAAAAAATATTTAAAGTGTTAATCGCACACTAAAGATAAGAGAGATTGTTTATTTCACACATAAAATTTTAGACATACTGTTCTTATTTTATTTAAGCAGATAAATATTATTTTATTTATTATTGTAAGCTTTGTTGTAAAAATAACGAAATATTATTTTTACTATTCTAAATAAAGAAACATATAATAATTGTACATTATATATATATATTTATTTTATTTAGATTTTTAAACAAATTACAGTAAAATATTAAAGAAATACAATATTAACTCTCATGATATTTAAAAAGTTTGCTTATATCACAAATTAGCAAGGTGATTTGCTTGTACACTTGAACATCAATATTACTTGTTGCATGTGTGTTATATGTGAATTTGAAAAATTTCAAGGTTGATGGTTTTTAGTATTGAGAATACTATAACTATATAAATATTACTAATTAACTATATCGGTCAAATGTATACACAAAACTTAATTATTTTTTAACTTCACACTTGTCTTAGTCCATATAGGCAGGGCCATGCACTAGTTTTACCAGACCAATGTTTGGTCCCACGAGTGAAGATCAAACCCACAACCATATTGACTACTATTAGATATGGTATATCCCACTGAGCCAGAATGACCTGTTTTCTTCTCTAAAAATCTTTTATAGCAATTAAGTTAGAAGTAGTATAAAATGACTTATGACCAACTTCAGTCACATAATCATAACAAAGGAGTTGTTATTGTTGTATTATATGTTATAAGAGATAACATTTAAGAAAATAAAGAACAAATTTTAGATTGGATTAAAACTAGATTAACCAAAGTAAATATTACAACAAGTCATTTACATATTAAAAACACATTTTTGTATTTAAAGTAGGTATACAAATATTAATAGAAAAATGTTTAAAACATTTATTCACATGCATTAAATCCAAATATATTTGTGTAAATTATCACATAAATAGTTACAATGCTTAATATAATATGTATTTATGATAGATCAACAACTGATTCTAATTTATAAGATGGTAACCATAGGGTTATCAGGTAACTATAGTACTTGAATATATTTTCATAAACAAAGTTGCATACTTAAATATTGATAATTGAATTATATACATTAAAATATGTACATAGATTTTAAGTTAGTTGACAAGATACCAGCTTCAACTAATAAAAAATATCAATTAATTAAAAACCATTATGGCGCAGTGTGACAGCATCTGCCTGTATATGCGATGGTTGCGGGCTCGATTCTCACATGGGGAAAATAATAATATTAAAATTATTTAATTTCTCCGCTCTGATGACAAGAATAAACGCGTCGTTGATCCCGCTTCTAAACACGCAATGTCTGGATTTGGGACGTATAGTGGAGAACAGAGTGTCTTGACACTAAGCTAAAAAATAATTACTACTATACATATTTACTAGTACCTGTGCCTGCGTCTTCGTATGTCGTCACTATTATTAAAGCGATCGTAGACTTGAAGTGTACCAAACATTGCACGCGCTTTTATTTATTTTTTGTTTCATAACGTTTCCATTTCATTACGCATTTCTGCTTTATTCTCAAAATTACAAAAAAGTACAGAATAAAATATAGTACAATTACCTGTAAACCAAACCTAATGAAATATATTATTAAAAAGAATAGAAATCAGTTGTTCGTTCAAAACTAGTGTTTGCCAATTCAAGAAAACAGTTATTTTATAGCAATTTTGTCGTAAGTGCAAAAGAATTTCAACATTTTTATTATATGTATTGGAAGCTAAATTGAAACAGAAAATAAAAAAGCGGTATTTCTAAACAGAAACTAACAAAATGACAAATTGAAGAATTCATTACTTATATTTTCTGTTTTTTTCAAACAGCTTCACTGCTGCGTCTTCACGACTGCGTCACGATGGCCTAATTGACATGCTCTCTGATTTTTTAAATGTTCGGAAAATGAAACGTTATTATAAATTAAGTACCTACATATATTTAAAATCTCACCTCATCGTGAAATGAACAATTTTTGTGCGCAATTTTTATAGCTTAATTATCTGTTTATTGCCGTGGTATAATTAAAGTGCCTACGTTCTGCGCGATCACCGGGCGTTGGGGCTCACACCCATCGCGCTGGAAACGCTATACTATGCTTTAATTTTTTTACGATACTGGCAAAGTTGCAAATTTTATGTATTAAACTCTCCACTTTACGCCTGATATCGAGACATTGAGTGTTAAGAAGCAGAACTCATCGCCGCGCTTTGTCTTAGGTAGCAGAGCAGGGAAATGAAAATGGCCTCTATAATGTAAAATGTTTATATAAGGGTAATTTTCTTGAATGCATTCTATCCACTACAGGTGTGAGGCTTGTCCGCCCCGGCCTGTTCAAATAAAGCACTGTTAGGTTCCGCCGCACAAAATGTTTTCTAACATCTCATCATATTGTATTCTGTAATGGTAGGAAAGTGAATATTACTCATCTTCCCATCATTACAGAATTTATTATTAGAATTTCAGTACCTTAACTGCAAAATCTAAATTAAATAGACTCTCCCTCGCATATCAAGCAGAGAACCTACTGTCAAGACACTCCATTCACCGCTTTCCGCTGATCTTAAATAACAACTTTAAATTAACTTCACTTTAAAATATTTTTTCTACACTGTCATATAAAAACTATGAGTGTATAGCGTAGCGACCTACGTAATGGACGCTCTGACCAGTAAAAGGTATGGCGTTGATAAGCTGAAATCACATGATTGCTGCACAATTCGTTCAATCAAAACCAATTCAATGCATTACGTTCTACCTCGTCTGCTCGGACTGATCTGTTTAGTAAATTTATAATTACCTTCTGGTGCCAATCTTATCGGATACCGCAAGATAAGTCCCGAGAAATCTGCATTTTGTTAAATATTTACTGTTTCTCCCTATAGTGCGAGTTTTCTGATTGTGTACGCTGAGTATGGACGGTTTGATTGTGGTGGCTAAGGAGCTGCGTCTAAACGTTGGCTTACAGGTGCGACGAAATGCGAATAAGAAGTTAAAAGTCAAAATTGCTTGCAAGGTGAAATTTTATGCAAAACATTTACTTTTTTTAAATTGACGTTTCATATTTAAGGTCGTTTATATTATTTGTACAATTAACTATTATTTTTTATATATATAATTTTAAAATTTAGTATTTTTGCTAGAATATATCAATATCTTCGTCATTAATCAATATCAAATTGGTAGAGATAATATCTACAAAACTATTAATATATTACATCTTCCATATTAATTATATTTTTATAAGTTTTTTTTAAATGTCGTCATCAAATCAATCTTTCTAGGTATTTGCAATCTATTTTAAGTTTTTCCAATAAAAGCTTATTATAGGGTAAGTGGTTATCTACTTTATATCGTTTAAATCACAAAACCAAAGTGACAAATTTAGTCTTATATAACACTTATTTAAACAGCAACTACACACTTTGCATACACAATACAGAGAAGCTTCTCATCATTTTATTACATTCATGAGTTTTTTGGGTACGGTACCTAGTACAGAAAACAATTGTATTAGAAATTTCATTTTTTGTTAACATTTTTTAAAGTGTTATTCCCACACTTAGAAATATCTTTCTCAATTTCATTTTTATTGAAAAGTGCTGCATTTAAAACTAACTGTCTGAACTAAACAGTTCAGATATTTAGTTATAGCGCTTAGAATAAATCATACAAGTATAATGCGTTCAAAATGAAACATTGAATTTAAATTTGAGGCCATCGTGACAGTATGACAGCGTGCGTCTGAACTGTATACGCAATAGTTGTGAGTTCGATCCCCATTCGGTGAAAATATTATATTTAAATTAATTTTATTTAGTCGCTCTGGTGCAAGACCAACACTCAACACGCAATGTTATGAACACGGTCGAAAAGTGGAGATAGGAATGTATTGACACTAGGTTATGGTTAGGTGTACGGTTTGTAAAGTAATTATAAAACTCATGAGTTTATGTACAATTTTAAATATGACTAGTTGTCACACGCAACATTGTTTGCGTAGATTATAGTAATTTCGGCTGTGCGTTGTCTATCTTTGTCTGTCATTAAGTGACTAACGAAGATTTCTTTTATTTGTAATTTGACTACAATTTTTTCATGAAGATTACTCATACGCAATCGAGTCGCAATTTATAACTTATGATTTTGCGTTTAAACCGTTCTCAGTTTATATTAACATAGCCATTATATAGACGTTGGGTAAAATGCAGATTTCCGTTGCGCGGCCCTCCATAAAATATCTTTAAACGAAGGGGATATAGAAAACGGAATAATGCGTCACTAATTTTTATTTCAATGTTCCACTACACGATCTAAAGTTAAATAATAGAGGTCACAGTCATACGTTGTTTACAAATAGCTCAGATGACTTTATTCACTTTGCCACAATTATATTAAAATAAATAAATAAATAAAACAAACACTCAAGTGATGTACGTTTATATCTAACACACTATTCAATTATCCTCTAAGCCTAAACCTGGCTGGTGAAGGTTATTACGACGATAGAGTGACCATATTAAGGCGAATAATGGAGTCAGTTATGCACAAACAGTTGTGTTTTTATTACCTGCCACTGTTTAAAGAAAAGTGAACTTTAACTTTAATACAATTAGAGAATCTTTTGAATTTTATTTTGCGTATATGCTCCGTAATATTTAATGCCAATTTTATTGTTTAAATAACCATTTCCATTCACTATTATACGAATGTGTACGAATTACCTTAATATACATTCACGTTTAAAATACATTATTGATTAGTATTACGTGTTCGATCCGCACTCGGAGGAATGATTTTATCTTAAATATCTATATTTCCTAAGCTCACTGCCTACCGTTCTATGCCGAAAGCGGAAAGCTGAAAAAAGCACATATCTTCATTAAATAAACTATTTTTTAAACTTTGACAGTACAGTACAATATATGTCACTGTAAAAGATTTGCAATGTCTGTACTTTAGTCAATTATACACGATAACGCCTAATAAATAGTAGTATGAGTAACTAAAACATAAGATATTATTATAGTACTACATTCTTTTTTCATAAGAAATTATTCGATTAGTAAACGAAAACTGACTGAATCATAACATTTTTTGTGGTAAACATTTTACCTTCAAAGTATGGGATTTTTATGGGACAAACAATAGCAATGCTTTTATAGGTTTTTTCATTAAACTATGTCAATATTATTTGTTATTTTCCTGTATTAGGAAACAGTAGTCTATTTGCTACAATATAATTTTATTAAAACTGCTCTTATTAAAATATATTTTTATATGAAAGCAATATATTAAACAATCATCATGCTAGAGACTCTCTGTCAACCTTGATATGCGGGAAAAAAGGAGAAGTTGAAAATAAAAACTAACACGAGTAAGTTGATTTTGTATTATCAACTCCATCCTGCAACTCCAACAGCAGAATTTGAAATTAAAGTTGGTCCATAACTAAATAAAGTGTGATAATCATAAAAGTGATTCAAAGAGATTATATAGCCTGTTATATATATAGCCTTGTCATGAGGCTATAATATAGTTAGACAAATGTATTGTACTTCCTGTATTATACATATTATTCTCGAAGTATGAGATTTTTTAGGGAATAAACAGGTATATAGGTATTTTCGTGAAATTATGTGATCCTCGTTAAGGTCGGAACCAGCTGGAAATTTATACCACAAATCAACTTACGCTTTTTTAATAATTTTATAAACACAAATTAACACACGCATGTACGTGTATTTTTACATAAAAATATTACTAGCTCTGTGTGTTTCATATTTTAGTTTAAAAAAAATGATTAATTCTAGCCGTAGAAATTTTGTTTCTATATTATATTCCGATAGCAAATACGATGGTCACCCTACTTGCCCTTAATCAATCAAGATTAGTATTTATCGTTTTGTTTTTTTATTATGCTCCCTCAGATTTGCCGAAGTAAATATAAGCTAGGCTTAAATCGTATATAAATAACCATACAAAATATTAAAAAGCTAACGTTTTCCTGTCTTATGTACGTATCGCCAATTCGAGCCTTAATCTATATATTAATACGTGATACAAAAAAATTGTACACTTTTTTTACGAAAATTACGCGGGCGAACGAGTATGGAACTTGGCACAGTTATAGTTTATATAGAAGAGGAGTGCATAATTATACCATTTTTTTAAATAGTGCATAAAATATATTAAATTATTAAAATAAATGTAACACACTACCTTAAGTTTACCATACACGTTGCTAGCAGTAAATATAAAAAATCATATTTTCTGAAATTCGAGGTTCATTTCGCAATTTTCTGATTTTTTTTTACAATAAGAACCCTGTACAAAATATTAACAGGCAAGAACAGAAGAAAAGACTTTAGCGACAAATTAGTTCGTTTTCTTCCTCCTAAACAAAAGGGGAACATGACATCGATCTATTTTAATTAGTTAAACCGGAGAAAAAGTCTATATCACACAATCCTTTTGAGAAGTTTTCTGTCACAATATACTGAAATTAGAGATATTTACCAGTGGTTAGGTACGCGGGTATATTTAAACTGAAACTGAAATTCTATATATATATATATATATATATATTTTTAGCTTCACTCTTTTCACGTAGCGAGAATCAACGTTCATATTTGTCTTGGAGCGGAGAAATTAAAATAATTATATTATGATCATTCACCCGAATTGAGTCAAACCCACAACCAACCCCGACTACAGTCAGACGCCGTCCAACTGCACCACGATGGCGCATCTACATCTTTATATTAAAAAACATTTTTAGATAATGTACAAAAGTTTTTTAGATAATGAACGCAACGGGGATCGGACCCCGCGCCTATTGTAAACCGAATATTTATACGTTTTCTTAAAAAAAATTCAATTACTTAAGTATGTGAATAACATTTTAAAATGTTAAAAATACATCCTTATATTAAAATCTAAAAATTCAAATTTTGTTATTCATAATATAATTATTGGGAGATCAATAATACCCAGTATACTCTATATAATAGGTATAAATTTTCTTTAACCGTAACCAAACTATTCCTTTGACCATACATATGTATATATGGTTAAAGAAATGGTCAATAGAATGATAAATGACAACTCATTTGTTTTAATGCCATTTAGGACGTTAACGTGATACCTATTTGAATACCCCTTTGATTTTTTGTAATGAGTGACTTCTAATAAATAATGTGTAACTTCTAATAAAAATAAAATTCTTCTTATTGAAAATATTTTTTTTTGTGCTTAGTCACTCTACTAAATAACAAAAGTGTAAGTGTAACAAAAGTTTCTACTATAAATAACAAAAGTGTAATTTAAGCGTGTTTTTTTATTGTGATGTATACATCTTCACGCTTATCTAGTTTTACGACTCACGTGACTGCAGATAATTTTGTTAGGCTGATCAGTGACCGTTAAACTCCAGTCTTCAAACTTCAAAATCTTTAATTAATTGTCTAATAGTTTTTTTTATTATAAATATTGACTATCACGAAATAGGTGAAAATACTAAAATCAACCATGCTTTACATTAAGTTCTCGTGATCCTGGCAAGGACAATCAGGTCGTGGTCAAGAAAATATTGTACATATTGTCAATTGTCACCGGATTCGGACACTTGACAAATTGAGACGAGGGATGAGTCAATGTAGCGAGGAAAATAAACAAAAAAATAGAAATTCTCGATAAGTCTCTAGTCTTCACAGTTATCATATATTATTGTCTTAGATGACATCGAGGCGCAGTGGGACATAGTCTGACTGGTAGGCTGGCACTCGCAAAATGGTTATATTTAAAATATTTTCTATTCTCCGCTTTTGTAAAAACTAAACTCAACATGTAATTTCTGAAATCGGGCGGAAAGTGGAGTGGCTAGTCTTGACACTTGGTTCTCTCTGACTACTCTGGTATAGGGGCAAAAGCGTGATGCTACATAAATATCGAAGTATTATAGAGCTTCAGAATATATAATATAATAATGTTTGTGTAACACATACAGTTAAAGGGAAAATTATATTCTTCTATGATGATGTCGTGGGATAATGGGGCAGGGTCTGACTGAAGACACGATTAGTCGTGTTCCATTTTTTGCTCTGTTGCGACAAAGTGCGGCGTTGAGTTCTCAAATTTTTGAGGAAAGTGGACAACGGAGTATTTTTACATTAGGTCTACCCAGATATGCGGGAAAAAACATAAAGCTGAAAAAAAATACATGATATAATTTATTGTCGCCTAGAAATAACAGCTATATGGTTTCATTCTTTCGCAGCTTCTCGCACAGCGGTCCCAAAAGGAAGATGGCGTCAACGGCGTCACAGAAAAGTCTTTTACCGTAAGTTAATTATATATTTTTAAGTAACAATATAAATAATGCTTTGCTTCTTTTGTTTAAACACATAGAAAAAGTAGTCACAATTTATAAGAAATGTTCTCTCATAGACATACTCTAAAATCTATTTTTTTTTCTTTATTATAATCAAATGTTGCAATTATCAAACACGATAACTAAAATGATTTATAATTAGTTTTTGCATTGACCTTCTATTTACTTACACAGTATTTCTTTCTTTTTTCTCAATTATGTCAAAAACCTGCTTCTAATACCTGTTGTAATCCATTCAATACATTCATCCAAAAACGCGGTCTAAAATTGTGCTAGGTTAAAGTTTCTAATTTAAATATATTTATTTTCTGATATAGAAGATATGCCGTCAAACTTCTCACGTGATGACAACACAAATACATAATATATTTGTTTTCGCTTATTTGTATTTATATAAAGAATCGGAATTTTGCGAAGGCTCTAAAAGTTTCTTCAAATAGTGTCTGTACAATGTCACTTACACAAAGTAACATGACCGTTTAGTTTTAAAGAGAATCAATCTGGACTTCATGTAAAATGTAATGTAAAAAGAGTTTTTAAATTTACTAAATTTCATAGTCTTATTTAAATTAGTAAAATTAATACGATTTGCGCATCAAAAGTCTTAGCTGACAATCTATGTGATCTTAAATAAAACATTATTTAAAAAAAACGTCTTTAGGCCCATTGTGGATTACTGTATGAAATATTCTACATGAACGGAATGTTATATTATTAGGTTATCTATCGACCTCATTAGAAAACTCTGGATTTTAAATGTATGTATGTCGTACTCGTATGTATTAATTAAGTTTTAAAAACGAATATTCGAAATGGGATAAAATTACTTACTGACTTAACTTAAATTTAAGGTCATATGTCCCACTGTCATTATGTGAGTGAAAAAATAGGATATTACCTAAGAAAACTGTTTAATTTACAATTTGATATGCCACTCGTGAAAGTGGAAACTTAATTGGCCAACGTTATATATTTGTTTTATTTGTATTACATATAGTAAAGTAAAAATAAATATTGACTTGATGGACATGAATGAGATCCGATCCACAAAACATTTTTATATCAAATTAACATTGAGAGATATACATCCAGGCTATAAAAGATAGTGTGTAATGTTTCCCAGAAAACTATTCAGAATCCATTTGTAATAAAAGATTTCGTATATTAAATATTAAGATAAGATTCGTTTATTTTCGTAGTGTGTCATTGCGTGATTAGTCACGCAATTTCACGCACACACGCTTCCCGTTCTATTAGTAGGACGGGAAGCGTGGACTCACTTCCAGTGATTCCGAGCTAATTTGCCGAATCGTCTGCTTAATTAGTGCGGCGCGAGAAGAGGCGGTGCTGAGTTATTTCTCACGACACTGGAATGTAATTGATTGTTATTAAGTCTTAATATAAGTATATTAAGAAATGCGATATTTTTAGACACATTCCAAAAAAATATTAGATGGCATTAATTTAGTATTGCTCTTAATTGGTCAAGATGGACCTAAATCACGTACGTATCTATCATATGTGTAAATTCTATACAGATTGATCATGGAATTCGTAATAATCTTCTTGTTCTTAAAATTTAGAGACTAGTATAAACTGTAAAATAGGAATATTATAAATGTAGTTATGAATAAGTTGAGGCCACAGTGGACACTGGGACAGCGTCTGACTGTAACCACGATAGGTTGACAGTTCAATTCCCACTCGGAGGAATATTTGTAATGTTTTCAATTCCCCGCTCTGTGTTGTGTTGTGTTCCGCCGCTCAACACACAATGTATCGATTCCGAGCAGAATGTGGAGAACGCAGTGTGTTGACACTTGGTTCTCTCTGACTATCATGCTATGCGGGAAAAGGCGTGAAACTAAAAAAATAGTTTAACTTTCTTCGCTTATAATATAAGCATTCTTCGAATTTGGAATATTAATCAGCTGCAGTCGGAACACGCTGACAGTATACAAAAACATACGTTACTAATGGCAGGATAGTATTTATTGCGTCGATAGCTGTTTAATCGCAAATCTTAATTATCCCAATATTTACTGGTGCGTAAATTTGGAGTTAGATTAATTCTTAAAACGGCAGTCTCACTAACCTTGAGTAATTAATTACATAGTGCAGTATTTGCTTAGTTTCAACGTATTACACTTTTTTTTTACTTTTATGTTTTTTTTATAAAATATCAGCATAATCCTCTTAGAGTGTAGATTATAGGAAGATTGTCCTAGTTTTAAATATTTCGCGATTTCGATAAAGAAATAAAACTTGCTACGTCCTCTTGAAAGTAATGTAATTTTTTCTCAATTTGGAACAATATAAATGAAATAGTTTTTACTTGAGACCGCAGTTCATGTTATCCAAATTCATTTATTGTTATTGTGTTAAGTTACCAATAGAATTAAATCAATTACTTGTTTTTCGCTCTGAATCTTAAAAGGTCAAATTTATTATGAAATAAAATAAATGACTCTTCCCGCAGAAATATCTGTTCCCAAAGTACCCGGAGCTGGCGCGACAGTTCTACAATTACATTCACAAAATCGGCAAATGTAAAAACAATCACATCCCGCTCAACACCTTCCGTCAGCAGTGCGAGAAAATACTCGCTATGCTGGATGACACCACCATCATCGAGACTTACGTTAGGTAAGCTATTCCATCTTGCCAGGGATAGGGCAAAATAAGCGGAGCTGACGCCAACCTAGATGGAGAGACACTATAAGAAGAAGGAGAAGCTGATAGAACTCTTGTGATCTGTACACATATTATTGATGCAATATTTTAAACCTTTTAGGAAGCAAAACTACATTTTTTTGACACATAGCACGGATAGGCAGAGTTCTCTCTGCTAGTGTCAACACTCTTCGCTTTCCTGTGTAACTCAGCTCCGCACTGTCTTACTGCGGCTGAGAAATTAAAATAATTGAATAATAATCATTCCCTGACTGGGAATCGAATCCACAACGCACCGCATTTACAATCAGAATCTGTAACTACCGAGGTAGATAAGGATTACTCTTGGTTACCTTGACAATAATATATTTTGAAATAGTTACATAATAAGTTTGCAATACTTTTGAAAGATTATCTTTGAGTTAAGGTATATTTAATAAAATTTAATATTAAAAATATAATAGAATTGTGTTTTTCATGAATTTAACAGAATGTTTAGCTCAGACCCTACTGAAAAGACGGTGACAACTGATGACTTCAGAAGTCTCCTGTACGTGAGCTACCAACTCGCGATGGACCACTACCCTGACGGCCCACAGACTGACTTAATGGTGAGAATTGAATATGTTAAAACGTAATAACGGTTTATTAATAATTATAATAACAGCAAAAAGCAGCTTTTAAAATCCTGTATAAAAAATCGAAGCCCACGGTTTTTGGAATGTATTTTGTTGGTATCAAGGAAATTATATTATTCTGTCCAAGAATACTATACTGATGCTAATGTGTAAAATTAAATGCTGTTGATGCTCATTCGCAAAACTAAGTTTCTTATTGCCTCATCTCAGCAGTATTGCCTGCCTCGCCTGTGGTAGCTTGTTGTAGGACTGACAATACTGACTTACACATGTTAATTGACATCGGCGGTGCTCGTATTAGCCTGTTAGAATATAGAATATTCAGATTTAGTGAAGTGTGTTGCGTGTAGATAGACGCGACGCTGCGCGCGGTGGTGCGCGGGTGCTTCAACAACGCGGAGTCGCACAGCGTGGGGTTCGTGGTGCGCTGGGTGGAGGAGCACTGCCACCGCCTCGTGTCGCCCGTGCACCGCTACTGCGTGCACATGCTGGCCACGCGCCACCGCCACGTGGAAACGCTGGCGGCGCTGGCGGACGGCGGGCGCGCCCTGGAGCTTGGCACGCCCGTGCTGGAGCGCGCGGCGTGGGCGGGCGCGGCCTTGCGACCCGCCGCTGCCTGGCTGCTGGCCGCCGCCGCGCCGCCGCTCTACTCGCGCCCGCTCAAGCCGCCCACGCAGCCGCACCCCGGTAACACGCTACTTCACTACACTCTTTCTTGTTCATTCTTTACTTAAAACCTCATTTTTTATACTTCATTATTTTTTTTTACTTTGCAAAACACGCTATATATGACATATATATATACACCGTAGTAATTGAATACGAAAATGGTTGCGCCTGCGGTGGTTGAAGATTCATTCCCAAATCTCATTCTTGTTGATTTTGTCTCCATACTCATGTGTTTAAAGTGGAAAACTTAATCACTCCTTAGATTCACTCCGCCTAAAGCCCATAAATTTACCACTGCAAACTTTGGCACGCTAGATACAACTTATAATAACAGAAAGAAATAGGTACCTAAACCTAAATAAACAAAAGGCCAGACAATACATAAATTAGTCTCTTTTAGGAAAGCAAAGCTCTTCGAGTCTTAGCTCAGTACAAATAAAAAGTATGTAAAATAGCAAATGTCATCACTCCTGTGCATTCCTCCGCCAGGCGGCACGAGCGCGAGCGCGGCGTGGCTTGCGCGCCTTGTGTGCGCGCTGCCCTCGCACTGGGCGCCGCTGTACGCGTCCCGGGAGCACGGGCTGGGCGTCAACCGCTTCCTGCACCACACCCTCAACTACCGCGGCCCCACACTGGTGGTGCTGGAGGGGCGCGCTGGCGGCAGCAGCGAGGGCGTAACGCTGGTGGTGTGCTCCCCGCAGGAGTGGCGCGACACCCACACCTACTGGGGGGGCGCAGACTGCGCGCTGGTGCAGCTGGCGCCTACGTTAGTCAACTATTTATTTTTAAATATATATATATTCCCATAACACAATAATTATTTGGATTATTTGTTTAATATAAACTTTCGAAAGGAAATTTTCGACAATTGTCTCGGGTTCGAAGTGACCGTGTCCGCCGGCGCAGGTTCGCGCTGGTGGAGCGCGCGCCCAAGATGCTGTACCTGAACACGTGCATCCGCGGGTACCCGCGGGGGCTGCGCGCGGGCGTCGACGCGCGCCGTCCGCTGCTGGCCGTGGCGGAGGGCTTCGACGCGCTCACGTACCAGGGCGCGCCCTACGCGCTCACGTCCATCGAGGTCAGTGCCCCAGTAGGGCAGTGCCCCAGCCTATGTTGGGATTGCAATCCCGGAAATTAAAAATATGTGGAAGTAGTATGATTTGGACGATAAAATTGTAACTTTTGTATTTGAAAGGAGCAATTGTTGAGTTTCTCTGTGGTTCTACTTCGCGGAACTGCCTTCGAGCCGGTGGTAGCTTTATGTTCCTTCGACGATTCAAAATGCTTGCAAAAGTCTATTTGAATAAAGGATATTTTGAATTTAAATTGAACGCAATATCTCCAAAACTTGTAGTTAGCTGAATCTACCTAGTATGGGGACTTTAAAAAAATAAAATACATATATTTTAATGTTTATATTATTTTATTTTTCTTTAAAGTATTTACATGCATTATCGACGAGACGTAGATATTTTCTAACAGTCTGCTTTATCTTTCAAATATCAAATAAAAAAAAGTATATCGCTTGATCTTAGTCATAGTATTGATTTATTATAATTTTCTCGTGTATGTATTTTGGGGAATTGCATAGTTGAATATTTGTTTTTATTGAAAGTTTTTAAATTACCACAATTTCTATATAATTTCACAATTTTCTTCCGTTTGTACTAACATAAACAATTCAAATAAAACTTGAGGTTATCGTGCCACAGTGAATGTCTACGCGATGGATGTGGGTACGACTCCTTTTAGGGGGAATTACACTCGTTTCTCTATGACTAACTTGCTACACCATGCTATAAAACTTAATCATACATTAATAACATTACAAATGTTATAGCGGTGAAGCAGGTACCTTACAGCTTGTACTGTCGCAGGTGTGGGGTTGTGGGGAGCAGCAGCTGCGAGAGGCGCAGGCCGAGGTCAAGAAGTGGCAGGTGCGGGAGGCGGAGCGCCAGCGACAGGTGCGCTCCTGTACTCTTATCACTGCCTGCGGAAAGATATTGAGGTTATCGTGGTGGAGGGGTGGAGGGGTGGTGGCCTCGATCCTTATTTAACTTATTTTCATTTCTCTTCTCCGATAAGACAAAGTGATATTCGGTTTTGAGATTGGTTTTCTGAGTACGGCTTTGCGGGAAAAAGCGTAAAGGTATAAAAAATTTACCAAACTAGCCTAACTAGTGAGTTAACTTTAGTCAATGTTACTAATTATTAAATTTAAATCTACGGATGTAGATTTTATGTAGTAAAATTGAAAATTTCAAAAGAAATTTTAAACAACATAAACTTTTAATTATATGTATTATAACTATATAATGAATTAGATTAACTATATAATGAGTTAGATTAACTATATCATGAATTAGATTATAATAACGATTTTATTAGTATTATATTACAAATAACTGAATATAACTTCCTTATTCGTAATAAATTATTGAATCCACATTTTTTATAATAAAAATATCTTTTGTTTTTCTTCAGCTTTAAGCGTTTTTGTCTTGTCAGCAGATTGAGGAAATAAATATATTACAAATATATTAATTCCAGTCGCTGTGACTATATACATAACCACTCTCCATCCATACACGTCTGAAATTTAAATCTTTTTTTTTCTGTTTCAGGTAAAGATATCAGCGGCAGATTGGATTGAACACCCGGACCGTTACTTACTAGAGCTGGCTGGAAGACCTCAATACAACAACTCAGCTAGCTAGTTATGTCCCCTCTATTGCACTGCAAATGGGTAAAATCAAACTAAATAGCCAAAAAAATATTATTAAACTTAACAATATTCTATCTTTGCCTTATTTTTGGATAGTTGGCTTTTAGAAATGTTTTATTTTCATTAACAATCAATAAATCAACTTAGCTTTTTTTTAATTATGATATTATTTAAAGTTTTTTGAAGGTTTTTAAGTGATATTATTTATCTGTAGATATGTAAGAGGTTCTATTTCTTTTATATTTGGACTACAGTTTCATAACATTATTCCTAATGGCACAAAGGCTGCGGAAATATTCTATATCAATTTAAATCGCTACTAATAAGGCTTAAAATAATTCAAAAAATCATTTATTGTATTTCTTTTTTATTTGTAAAACAAAGTATTCAAGCTGGTATTTTATTATCTGTACTTAATTAATAGTAGTTATTTTTTTCTACTTACTTTAAAACTAATGATCTTGTAGTTTTTTTCTTTCTTATTACATATTTAACTGTCAAAGCTGTTTATAACTTAGCATGTTTTTATGATAAAAACGAGATCTGAATCTTATAATTTGTTTATATAAATTCTAAATTTAATAGAAAATTGCCTTCTATATATAGATGCGAAGAACCTTTTTTTTACTGTGCAATTCTTGGGATTTGTCCAAAAATATAAATGTAAAAAACTTTTTTTTTAAATCATACTTTAATGGAAGAACTAAGGTTCCTATTAAACTTTTCGCGCCATAACAAAGAGTCACTATATTTTAGATTATGATAAGGTAGTGTTATCTGTTGCAAAGAAAAATGGCGGCAAAAGTCAAAATAAAATTATAATAAAACTTGTAAATTGTCAAATAAAACTCTTGAAAATGATATATGAAAATTATTTTCTATGTAACTTTATTATGTATAATATATTAATCACAATTGTAAATTTTTAAAATGTAATTATTTTTAAATTAGTGTTTTTAATTACAAAAAGACAAATGTTGCCACGCTACATACCCAGAATAGACTTTATTTTAATAAAGTACGACATACTAACAAATATTTGACATACCTATATACATTTTTTTAATTAACTTGGTTTTTCCACAGTGTCATTGGGACTTAAACATTAAAAAGACACATAATTTATTGTAAATAGTATTACAATTTTATATTATACGTAATTGCGTATTATTAATTTAAAAATTCACAAAGCATTGCATTTTATTACAAGGTATTTTGCCCAAATATAGTGATATTTTGCCTTATGTAATGAAAATATGGAAACTGCTATATACAATTATTATAATTAAAATGTTAAAATAGGTCATAAGCAAAAATAAAATATTTTGAATAATTTACGATTGTTATTTACTCTTAATCCTTTTATTTGTATTATTCTGTAGTTGTGTAACAAGACTTAATTAAAATTGATTTTAATTCAATTCAAAAAATAATTTGAAGAGGCCATCTTATCGCAGTGTGACAGTGTCATACGCGATGCTAGTGGGTTCGATTCCACTCGAGGGAATAATTAAATTTACGCCTATAATTTTTGAGTTTTTGAGTTACGCCTGTCAATCCGTAATGTCTCTGATTTAAGCAGAAAGTGGAGAACGGAGTGTGTTGACACTGGATTCCCTCTGATTACTCGGCTATGCATAAAAAAATTGGAATATGAAAAAAATATATATATAAAGATGAATGAAATAAGTTGATTAAATGTGTAATATTATTCATTACTTCAAAAGAATACACAAAAAAAACATGTTATTAAAGTTTATTATGTATAGTATCTTACAAACAAACGATTTGGAATATTTTTAGAATAACTTTTTTATTGAAATATTTTTTTAGCATAACTTTGATAAGACTTATACTGCGTGAAAAGGACTAAGCTCTAAGTTTTATAAGATACTAGCTGTCAAACATAAAAGTCAAAAAGTATCGTATATAGCTGATAACAATACCAAATAAATCCTAATAAAAAACAATCTACTACTAACTATCAAGTTACCTTTAAAAGTTGAGGAATTAAGTTCATACATGTAGCAATTAAGTAAATAGACAAAAATGGCAGTGTACGCGGCTCATTTAACTCGCACTTTACAAGGCACTCCTTCAGTGTTCCAAGTGAGTGCTCAGGAGGCTCTTGGGACAACTATTAAGCCTGCAATAAGAAAAATAATACAGGTACATAATATAATACATAATTATATTTTATATAATTTTCATAGAAATAAAATAAAAACGACTGTATTTAAAATGCTGCCAATTAATATCTAAATTGTTTTTATTTGTTTGCTAAGGTGTAAGCTTTAGTTAGATAAAGCATTGGGTAAACCTCCTTAAAAATTGGTTGGAAAGTGCAGAATGGAGTGTTTTGATACTAAGGTCTCTCTGCTTATCATGCTATAATTCAGATACCTGCAAAACTAGTCATGTCATACATTTATTTATACATTTGTATTTAATATTTTAGTATCTAGCAACAGTTTACCCAAAGAAATGTGGATGGTGTGAGAGATGGTATGATGAGTTTTACTTATTTATGGACTTAAGCCTACAGTACCACTATTTGAAACATTATGGTAAGGTTCTTCTATAGGTTGGTTAACCTTTCTTTGATATGCTTCTATGTATTTATTTATAGAATAAAATACTTCATATAATTTTTTTTTCTTTAAATTAGTCTTCTTTGCTTAGATTATCGAAGTTATAGATAAAATAACAATAATTTAAGAAAAACATCAAAATATATATATATATCAATAATGTCATATTACAGCTGCATCATTCTCAGAATGTTTCTATGGACTGCTCCGAGTGCAAATTTCTCCCAGTAAGGAGTTCAATTCTGGACAAAGACTGCCAGAGGCACTGGAATATGGATCACTTGCACTGCTTGTGTTAGTGCCTTATTTAAGAGGTAAAATAGAGAAGCTAGTTGACAAGTGGCGAGAGGAGTCCGAGGATGGGATATTGGGTAAGGTGGGTATTAAAGTTGTAAGGAATAAATGATTTAAAAAAACTAACTCCAAAATAGCATTTATGTTATTTTGTTTTAAAATAAAAAATTATAGGATATTTTTTACATTTTGTTTGGTAACGGAAGTTTAGATCATTTGTTAACTGACACCATTAATGAAGTGTAATATGAATGCAGGAAATAATCAAAGCTTAGATGTATCACTTAAAATTCAATTCCCACTATGCAGAATGATAATTTAATTATTTAGATTTCTCCACACTTGTGAACAAAAAAAGCGCGGTATTGAGCTCCGTAAGTCAACACGCAATGTCTAAATTCGGGCGACATAAGAATGCAGTGTTTATACCCTAGGTTCCGTCTGATTACCCTATTATACGGAAAAAATCGTGAAGCTAAGTTATATATTCATGTAATTTTGCCAGTACTACAGTTCTATAAGAGTATTTTATTTTTCTCAATGTCTTCTCTTTTTTATTTCGCACATAATAGGAGAAACAAAGATCATAGCGTTAACACTCTGTTCTCAAGTTTCTGCTTGGTTATATATTAGTAATATGTTATTTTCCCATGTTGGGTCGTTATGTTATATATAATTATTGAAAAAAATACTTTCATAATTTTACCTAAGATCATAATTCATATATATATATAAGTAGGTAGACAGACGAGCTGAGATAGTGGAGGTAAGCGTTAGTGCATTTTAAAGGGAGCCGAGCTTCTCTCCCTGTGACGCGATATGCGCCCACGGGCACGGTGAAACCTTGGAATGTTAAGGAGTGTTTCTTTTCATAAAACCAAAACTTTCCAGAGCAAATCAGACCAACTCCGAAAAGCAGCACTAAAACTCTACACAGTCGTCCACTTCGCAACGGAGGCAGCGAAGTTACTGGTATTAGCCAGATATTTAACTGGTAGAGAGCGAGCTCCCACGTTGCCGCTGTATTTGTTAGGCCTGACCCTGAAGAATGCACCTCCGGAAGAACCCAACGAGAATACCTGGAGAGATCTCTTCACGAATGTATTCTCCGGACAGTTTAGGTAAATAAATTTGCGATTTCTAATATTTAGTGAATGACGTAAAAGGCGCTCGGTGATTAGTTGTCTGTGGACAGTGTGCGCCGCGTGTCGTCCCCGCTGAGCGCGGCGCTGCAGTACTGCGCGTTCGCAGTGCAGCTGCTGCGCTGGTGGCAGGCGCGCGCGCCGCTCGCGCTGCGCTCGTTGCCGCCGCCGCCGCTGCCGCAGGTTAAAAGGATTGTGGAAAATCATGTCGACATGTTGCTAGCTGTTAAACTAATCTCTTGCTATGGACGTGCACATAGGTCGATACTTAATTACTCACTACATGGAAAACATACTGATAACCGTCCAAGCGCTCTATACGATTCATTATCCAACTCATTCAGTTGTACGTTTATTCACTCAATCGCTTGCATTGCATTGCATTTTCCTACTGACACAGTTACTTATTTCATTATCATTATATATTGAGTTAGTGAGTTTCTTTCATTCACTAAGTCTCTTTAATACTGCTGCTCGGAACAAGAATTGCTTAACTTAATTTTTTATCACATATATGATTAGACACATAATAGTCGCTTTAGTTATTCTAAGCTTTTAGAGTAGTTTAACTGTAAAGACACTTCGTTCTTGACTTTCCACCGGAACTCTAGACATTGCGTGTTAAGTGGTGGAACTAATCTCCGCGCTTTGTCATACCAAAGCGGAGAAATGTAACATTTTTTAAATTATTATTCATTACACTTAGGGTATGAAAAACCATTTTTTGAAAACGTGTAAAAATTTGAAACAATCAAAAATAATTGTAAAAAGCATATAAGAATTTTGACGTTGCCAGTTGTTGAACGTATGGCTCAGCGGTCAGTGCGCTTAGAAGGGAAACAAGTGATGCGTGATTACAGTCAAGCACTTTGCCCCACGGCATTAACCCAACTTGCAGAAGGAGCCCCGCAGCGCGCGCGTCATGAACCTGTGCCCGGTGTGCGTGCAGCCGTGGAAGGTGCCCACTGTGCTGCCCGTGTCCGGGTCAGTTCGCTATGCTTTCTAAATATACCCTTTATATTAGAATATAAGAATATTAGAATACGTATATAACATACTTAAAGCTTATATGTAATAGAAGTTTAGAAAATCAACATTTTTCAAAATAATTTATTAGAAATATATTGAGTAATATATTTTTATTAAATTATTAATAAACATATATAAGATAATTGAGGAAACAAATACTACTTATTTTGCCATAAATATTGTTACAAAGTAAAACAATATTTTTTTATTGTTAGTTTAATACATGAATATAAAACCATTAAAGAAATATATGGTTTATTTGAAGAGAGGCTAATTATCAATAGCAGCACAAACTGTTTTTATGGGAAAATTCTATACTGCCTTCATAATCCAGTGGATAAAGATCAGGACTAGAAGACGGCCAGTCTTCAGCTCTATTTGAGTGTGGAACGTTTGTTTCTAACCAAGATTGGGTGGATCGACCTTTATGACCCTGCTCCGAGTCTTGCTGAAAGGGCCATATTTGCTTATTGAACATGGTGTTGTTAAGGGGCCCAACTACCTTCCCAAGAATGGTATCTTGATAAACATGTGCCGATGTGTGATATCTTATTTACTAAAATATGGCTCAGTCGCTCCTTCATAGCTAACACTCCACCAAACCATCACTGAAGTCGGATAATACCCACGTTCTACTCTGTTGACTAGTTAGGAAGTTTCTTTAGAGCTTTAAGCTTAATATGGTCATGTTGTTTGTAAAATAATTGCTCAATTTTCTCATCCGTTTCTAAATTAAAAAAAAAACCCAATCATAAAAACGACCGATTCTAAATTCGAGTAGTATTTAGTAGTATTTAGTTTGTTGTGAATGATGACAGTATATACGTGCAGGTACGTGTTCTGCTACGCGTGCGCGCGGCGCGGCGTGCGGACGAGCGCCCGCTGCCCCGCGACGGGGCTGCCCGCAGACGAACGGGACCTGCTCAGACTCTACCTGGACGCATGACGTGTGCTGCCGCTCTCCTGAAATGCAGAATTCTGCTATTAGGACAGTAACATTAATTGATGTCAATCATTTTGTTCCTGTATGTTTTGCATGATATTTTACTTTTTAATTTGACAATGAAAAGGTGCTTTTAGTGTGTTAAACTATTTTTTTTTATCGTGTATGGTAACCGGTCTCTGATAATAGTTAAAACTGGATAAATATCGAGTTTAAAGTTTCCATTATCTACATACAGGTCAAACTAATATAAGATAAATACTCTTTCGTTACTCTCTAACTGACAGACGAAATTATTAAAAACGAAAGCTATAACTGAGCATATAAGTTCTTTGAAAAGTCTAGAGGAACTTAAAGAGAAGATTTCTAAAAATTTCCACTAAAACCTAAAAAAAACTCACGTGTCACAGTCAAAACTAAGAATTGTAGAATAAAAATCAACACAAAGTTACGGGAGACAACTAGTCTATTGATAAGAGGGTTTTTTTGTGAGACAAAGGGCGTGGTGCAATAGTTATTTGAATAAATTTATTTATAATAAACTTAAATTATATATTAGAAAGTGAAGTGAAGTAAAAAAATGTAGAAATTTCGCCAAGTGGCAGAATATCTTGAAATAAAACGGAAAACAGAGTGATGCTCTTTTAATAGATAGTAAAATGCAGAGTGAGAAAATAAAAATTGTATATATGTATATTAAATAACTTTATTAATATATATAAAATATTGATTTTAATCAATGTATATTACCTACCTCCAAAACTTGTAATGTACTTATTAATATTTAAGTCTGTTTTCTTCTCTCTACTCCTTGCGGGGAAGAGAGGAGGGGAAACTCCTTCAGGGCCTGGCCCTCTGGAAGTGGATGTATCGTTTAATATGGATGAGAGTCGGATTGGCTGCATGTGGCCGTGGGTTTGTTCCCATGCGGGAACCGGGAAAAACGGTAGTTGGGAGTGGGAATGAACTTATGTCAGTGGGATGTCATCCGTGTAGGTGTTGTACAGCACGGGGAGAACACGCTTCCCTGTGGTACCCCGGCTGTGCCAAATTTTTATAGGTTTTTTATGTGTATACTATTTGTATAGATATTATTTCTGTGAGATATTCCATTTACTGTCGACGACAAAAATAATAAATACTACAGAAATATGTATTTTATTTATTATGAATATACTCGATAATATTTATTCAAAGGTTTTGATAACTTCAAGTTTTGACAATTTTAAGTTTCATATGCATATGTACTGAAATTTTCATAAGCTCCTTCAGCAGCTCGCACTTTTTTTACATAAAGGGGAGTCAGAGAGAACCTAGTCCGACAGTAAGCACTCCGTTCTCCATTCTCCGCCTGAACAGGAGATAATACGTGTTTAGTAGAGGAACTCAACGTCGTACTTTGTTTTATCAGAGGAGAATGTTTTTATTTATAATATATGTAATTTTTTTTATGTATTTAACTTTGTAAGTTTATTATTATTATTATAGAAAACAGAGGGCTGTGGTTATTTTATATTTAATTTATTTGCGTATTAAATTGTGCTCGTTGCATTTGTAAGTACATAAATAAATAAAATAGTTTATTTCTAATGTTTTATTTTAATTAAAATCAAAATACGATATAACATATATAAATATGTGCAATTATTACAAAAAATATATAAGACTACCGTCTACAGACAACTGCAATTGACTCATAAATATTCGACATTATTAGTTGTAACCCCGCACAAGTAGTGGTGGGACAGTTGCCGCCCATTGTCCGCCACCAGCACGAGGCGCGGTACTCTGCCGCGCAGCAGCACCGGCCGCGGCTCCGAACCCGCACTCACCTCAGCGGGCGGTAGAGCTCGGATGTATTCGCGCAGCTCCTCCCGGGAAGCGAACCCCTTATCACCGTAGTACACCTTGCCGTCCTCAATGTCGATTATTTCCCACGGTTGCGGTGTTTCGAAATATCCACCTTCGCCCTGTATAAGAAAAGTGTTAGTTATATTAGTTATTGACGATTAAGGTCGTTTGTGACGCAGTGGCAGTGTTAAACAGTACACGAGATCTAGACCTTCACGCTTTTAAATATAATCATTCCCCCGAGTGGGAATCGAACTCACAACCATCGGGTATACACAGCCACACGCTGTCACACAGCAACATGATAGCTTCTAAAAATGATTATAATTTTTTTCTCCTGTTTTGGTATGATAAGCCGTGCCGTGGTCAAAATATTTAGATTTGTGAGTTTTCAAAAATACGCCTACTATGTTATATGATGAAAATATATGAAATTAAGAAACCTGTCTTAAATCGACTAATTGATTATTATGAACTTACCTCTAGCGTAGATACAGCGTAATGGTTTCCACTGCGAGCAGTAAGTACGGACACCAGGGCAGAGTCCCGGGACGTCAGCGGAGCCCCCGCTATGTACTGGTTCGCGGACTCAAAGCTGGGGGCGCAGCGCCACTGCGCCAAGCGGCCGTCACTGGACACCAGCAAGATGCGGCGCGTGCGGTTGATGAACACCTGACCACGTAGTGACATGACTCCGAGTTTTGTTGACGTAGGGGTATTAGATATGGAGTGATTTGATTAGATCTGTTATTCAACATACTGTATTTCCAAAATTACGGAGAACAGAGTCAGTCAGTCAACAGTAGGTTCTCAGGTAAAGCAATATTATTATACAAACAAATTTCCAGTAAAATTTGTATCGTCACTTATATTAAATATCAAAATGAGGTGCAATGTGTTAAAGCTTAATTTTCACTGGAGGAAAAAATATTTTCTGATGTTATACTGATATGAGGAAACAGCACAGACAAAGTTAAGTAAATAGACCTTCACTCACCTTCTCGACGGTGTCGGCGTCGAGGCGCGCGTACGCGAGCTCGCCCAGCGGCGCCAGCAAGTGCGGCGCAAACACGTCGCAGTAGTGGTGCGTCGTCTCAGACATTTCTGCCACCTGGAATGGAAATTACCTAAAACTAACTAGCAAAAATAATTACGCCAGTCAAGCCTGTCCGTTTTAATTTTTGTTCAAAGTTTATATAGAAAAGGCGACTTTACTTTATTTACATATGCATATCTTTTCAACAAAAACCAAAAAAATATTTTGAATTAAATTTTTCGTGTTGTTATCCGTGCCCTTTTTAATTAAGACAGCAGAATGGTCCCTGCATACTTCTTTCACCTCGTCCACAGTCATGAACCTCTTCACACACACCCTTCGGCGGTCCTCATGCGTGACCTTCCTCCAGTATCATCTGTAGATACTGTGTTCTCGAAGGTCTCTCCCTGTCTCCCTCACTACTCACTCTTGCAGCATATACCTTTTACTATTCATTAACACGCTCTATCATCTGTGCGTATTTGACTTCATTATTGTACAATGTACTATTACATTTTTTACTACCTGTTATTTTGCAAGTCCCTTTATTGGAGATTGTATTAACTAAGCTAGCTTAGTATGTTACTGAACTCCGCATATACAATACAAGGTCATTTCAAGAAAAAATATTTTTTTTGCCTCCACGATTTTTCCAGTATAGCCGTATCGTGGTTCCCTATCGGGAGAGAAAACCTGGAGTCAAAACCCTCCGTTCTCCGCTTTCTTCCCGAATTAGAAACGTTGAGTGACGAAACTCAACGCCACGCTTTGTCTTGTCACCATAGCGGAGAAATAAACACAATTTAAATATTTCCCGAGTTGGAATCGAACCCACAACCATCGCGTGAACGTGAAGTCATACTGCGCCACGATGATGGTCTCTCCTTTTCTACTCATTGTTCATTTTTCATAATTTACATATACATAAATGCAATAATTGCAAAATTATATTTTTCTTTACTTTCGTATGTTTCATATTCAACTACTAGGCGTGAACAAATAATCTTATGTTAGACGGAGAGTTAACACATGGTTCTCTCGAATGATCCTGTTGAATGCTGGAGATGCGTTAAGATAAAACAAGTAGGTACCTGTTCCTTAGTCGCACAATGTATGGGCATGACGGCACCAACGCTAGCAAACGTCTTTCCGTTGAGCTCGTGCAAGTCCGCGGGAATGCACATCGCCTCCACTAGCCCTTTGTAATCGGAGTTCACTACCGTACGCTTGGACATGGTGGACTTCTGAAATATGGAAAATATATATCATAAGCAATTGAGTAGTGAGTTACTAGTATAAAAATATTTAGAAAACGTATAAAATTTTTAACGCAGCGTGGTTTTAACTCTCGGAAAGCGTCGAACTGGGTTCGAATCCCGGTACGTTAAAATGTTTATACGTTTTCTAAAAATGTTTTATAATTTCTTTACCACTATATATTTTTTGTTAAAATATTCAATTATCGACGATGACTAGAATGGCTCTGAGTTCAATAAAATATGGGAAACAAATTATATTTAAATTATTCTTATAACCCGCTCTGGTAAGACAAGGGTAATGTGTCGATTTCGGGGCGGCGCATCGTGTCGAAGGCGGAGAGAGAAAACTTTACTACTTAAGTATAGTTCCTAAAGATAACTTTAAGAACGTAGTAAAAAGAAGATTATTAATATTTACAGAAATCAGAGAGCAAACAAACAGAGAAACGTTCGTTTTTAAATATGTAGTTACTATATTATTATTTTTATTATGAAAATGTTAAATACCCATATTAAGATAACAATGATTGATTCCTCTAATTACCTAGATAAAGAGGTCACTACACTATTTCATCGGACACACGACGACTAAACAACGACACAACGTTCTAGAATGATCTACACTTAATTATGTTCCTGTAAAACTAAGTTTGTTTCTCACCTCTCTCCTATTCTAGAGCTTTCTAGTATAAAAATATAGCAACTTTATTTATTTTTACCTAAACAGTTAGTATCTTCACAGACGTAAAAAGATAATGTTATAAATACTACTCGAGAAGTGTAAAGCTTAATGTAGCTTGAATTCTATAATTTTCACACCCTCTATGGCCTTGAACCTCTAAGGCATCGGCACTTATAGGTTGTTGGCCGTGGATGAATTGAAAATAGTGATGTAATCAAGTGGCGTATAAGACATTTTTCACTTTTTCTGCCTCTTTTCTACCACCGTCCACGTTGGCCTGAATTCTATTGGTCTAATTGTAATCAACAAACGTAGTAGGTTCAACACGGCTTTACTCCACCTAAGAACAAAGTCACGTGAAATTTATTTTTGAACGGGTGTGCAACAACCTTATCTGTGCCTATTATCGAATTGTGTAATTTCTCGACATTGTGATAAAGAAATTGCCCATAATTAAGATATAGCGATTAGTTTTATTCAACAATTTATGACATAAGCAGAGAGTACTTAGTGCCAAATCTCTCTGTTCCTCACTTTTCTCGCTCATTTAAAATACCATGTAAGTTAAACAGAGCATATGAAAGGATCGATTTTACGTAAACGGTTTTAAAGTGTTTTTGAGTATGAATTATTTGGTGATATAATTAATTATAGTTTCTTGTTAATATTTAAATTGATTATTAAAAATATGCTAGACCTATGAAGGTCTATACAGCTTGTTGGCGGGACCCAACGCTACCCTTGTTTGTTACCAGACCAAGAAAACCAAATGTTAAATATAACACGTAAAAAAACTGTTCATATATACACATTTTGTCGAACATTTTAGTATAAAAATTCTTTAACCTACCTTTTATGTTGAAATTACGAAATAACCCTGTAATTTTATAAAACGAGCACTAATACCGCCAAAACAAACACTAAATATCACTTTACTTGTACTGTACATAGAGCGTGTGTAAGCTGCAACTGATAACTCATCTTTATAAAAATGGGAGATGCGTGCGCGCATCTAATTAGAGCTAAATGGTAAAGTAAAGAAAATTCTTTATAAATTGAGAAATGTCAGATATATAAAAATTTAAACAATTCTATATTTAAATGGTACAGCCTTTTGATAATTAGCAAGTTCTTCTTTTAAGAGTTATTTGCCACACTTAAGTAAGATATGAAAAACATTTACATTTTCCATTTTTTTTATTTAAAGGTTATATTATACATGATCGCTATTGTGGAGAAGTGAAACCCCGTCTGTTGTGGATTCGTGGACTCGAAGGCATATTTAAATTATTTTCATTTCTCCGCTCATGTACCTAAGAAAAAGCCAGGCGTCACTCAACACGCAATGTGATTTCTGGCCGAATGTTGAGATCGAAGTGTTGTCGAACTTAGTATAAGTTATCTCTAACTGCCCTGCTATGCGGGAAATAACGTGAAGCTGAAAATAACATTTCTAGACCATAAAATATTAGCGTTAATTTTGTTTTAGGAATAAAGAATCCATCGCGCTTAAATTGTTAGTTCTAATAGACCGTGATGTTTTCGATTTTGAATTCTACATAGGTCGTAGCCAGAGTAGAATATAAGACAAGGCACGCGTTAATTACTACACATAGGGAAGAGAAAGCACAACGGAAACTAATACATATTTTTATAATGCCTAGGGATAGGGAGAAATTGATAAAAATACATGAATTTTGTAGGTACCTACCTACCTAGAGTAACCTACATTATTACAGAAAAACGAAATGTATGTCTGCCACAAAGAACATCTCCAATATAAAAATCTTAACAAAATAAAACAATAACTATTACTTATTATAATATTCGTGAGTTCAGTTGACTTCAGTTCAGTTCTTTAATTATGGCGCTTTGAACGTATCAGTACAGCACAAGTCACTTCGAATCAGATTGATCAGTAAAAAGATGACTTCACGAATCGCGAGCTGACCGCGGTGTGCCAACGTCAATTCGACGACGAAAAACGATGACAAGTGAACAATTTGGGGAGTTCCCCGCGGGTTTGTTACTGCAAAGTGTTTTTATTAGTTTAATAACAACAATTTAAAAGCGATATTTTATTGTTACGCTAAAAATTTGATAGCAAGTTCCATTTTCCAGATCTTCAAATTTGAAATTTAAAAAAGACTAGAAACTTCGTAGAAATTGATCTTACTAAATACTTAGTAATTAAGTACATAACACAATTAAAAATCAAGTCTCACAAATAGTCGCATTAAACAGATTGATGAAATTTTGAAAGAAAGTATATTTATTTCATTACACAGTACTAGCACACTAGTATCTGAGTTTCATAGATAAAAATTGTTTTATTGTTAAAATATAGAAACAAACAATACAAATAATACAATTTTTGGGATGGAGTTGCTCAATGCCTGCGAAAAATGCAAGTACTGTATGGCTGTTTGAGAGAAGGGTCAACGATCGCACGGGCGCCCCCTTGCGGAACAAGGAGGAGGAAACATAAATACTATCAGTAAATTAAGAATTACAAAATGAAAGGGCGGTACAATAATAGGGTTGGGACGAAATTATAATATGTTATAAATGAAATATATATTTTATATAAAATATATTAAACATTCAAATATATTTAGAAATTGCGCTCGATGACAAAAAAATACTGCGTAAATATTAAGGCGCAATAACATATGGCGTAACGTTATTTGATTTATGTGACTCAAGATAAAAAATCGTATCTCAGATTAAAAGAATGAAAAGTCAGTTAAGCTTTATTATAAGATAATATGAAACTAAATATAAAAATATTTAATAAAAAATACATATTTAGAAAACGTATAAAAATTTGAACGCAGCGCGCCTCTTGAAAGCCGTTCAAGCGCTCTGACCGCTAAGCCATGCGCTCTACATCCTGCTACGTCGAAATTCTTATACGCTTATAACAACTTATATTTGTTGTGTTTCCTTAGTGTGCGAATAACACTTTAAACAATGTTTAAAAATATATATATTTAATAATATTTCTATAAAATTTAGTGATGATCTAAATTAATAAATTTATATATAAATGATTAAATTTAATTATTTTTAAAAGTAATTGTAATAATATAGTTTGATAGATGACATTTGACTATAGTAAATTATATGTATTTAAAAGAAAGTAGAACACAGAGTCACTGTTATTATATTGTTGGATATAAAAATACAATACCGCTGATATTTGGTTACTGTTTACATATAAAATTAGAAATGTTTTTGTAGAAAAATCAACAGCATCCATTAAAACTATTGCTTTTCCATTCATTTAAAAAAAACAATATAGCCCATTTAAAAATATATATATCTATAGATCGTTATATAGTTATAAAAAGGCATATATGTACATGATTAATTGTATTAAGTCATTTAATATGAAATTAAAATTGTATATCATACCAAATCGACTTGAATAAATAAGCAGGCTGGAACAAAACTTCTCGTCTTGAACATTTCAAGCGTCCTTTAAAGATAATCAAGATTCATCGCTTGTATTTATATTAAACTTGAAATAAAGCACAGTATATATCGACAGTATTTACCAAATATAATGGTTCTGACTATTTTTGACAGTGGATTGTTCTATAATTTTATTACCTTATTACGTATGATTATATATTCTTAGCCAATACAAAATATATCTGCGTGCGTAAATATTGCGTATATTTTGTCAAACTAATAATTTAAATATATTCATTCACTTAGACGCTGTCACGCTGTGATAGGATAGTGATATTAATTTCAATGTAGGCCAAAATACTTTGTTACAATTAAACATAGTGTATATAACAAATAAGAGAAAAAAAATGTTTAATTCAAATAAGCCCTCTCATTTACTTAATCTTTTCATTTTCAGTTAAAGCATTTTCTTATTACAATTGTACAATTATATTATTTATTACAATATTTTATAATTTTTGAAAATACCAAATTGTCCTGAGTGAGGTGTTGGCTGCGCAAAATTCATATATTATTAGTAATATTTATTAATAAGTATTTTATTATAACTGAAATACAATACTGATTAATTATTTCATATCAACGAAATACGAATAAACAATCATAATTATGTACAACTTACTAGAATATAAAAAATTGTAGAACCTGACTACCAAGTACTAACCCTAATGTATAAGGTTATTTTCAACAATTAGTGTGCTTGTAAGATAATCTTAACATGAAAGCAAAGAGACTAATTTCGTACATTGTGTAGTTACAAATGTACATTTGTATCGAGGAATCCCGAATCATAGACAAAAAATGGTTACCTAAAGTTTATTTGACTCTGACTAGTATAGACAAAAATAAATTTATTTTATAACAATTTTGACTAAGTAGTAATTACAATTACCTAAGTAGCAATATTAGCGTAAGTAAGTAGCGTATATTTTAATTTATTAACATTAAAATAAATTTAAATATAAATTTATACTTAAATATTATATAGTAAATTATATATTTTATAACTATTTTAATTTTGTTTTGCGATGAATAAAAATTGTTCAAAACATTTACACATACACTGAATTGCGCACATTACTATATGAACTAGTAGGCTCGTGGACGGAGCCAACAACCTCTGTATCATTTTATAGTATATGGTATTGTATGTTACATTTGTTTAATTTATTAAATGTATTGTGTATGCGTTATTTTTAAAAATACATTAAAATTCTGCATTTCCCTTCTATATAAACTAACTGTGCCAAATTTCATAATTCTTTGTCCGCGTAATTTTTGTAAAAAGGGGTGCAAAGATTTTGCTTTACTTATTAATATATTATAGACTAGCAACCCGTTCGCTGCTTCACCTGCTTAAATTACACGCGACGGGTGAAAAAATGAAATAGTTTATTTCGTTTTTAAGCACTCCGCCTTCTCACATAAATTACAAATTTTTCTTGAATTTATTCTTAAAATGGTTGTAACTTTATTGTTTAGAAACCGATTGAAATGAAATAAACACTTAATGTTAAGGAAAGTTTACCACAATACAATAGACGTACAAACTGAACCATTTATGAGATTAGCGTACACAGAAATATATTATATGTCTACACATAGATGACATAATATGACGTGTAAACAGTCCTTATTTTAAGATAAAACAAAAGAAAGTATGGCCACACTGAAAAGTTTTAATGTGTTGCTAACAAATACATTGCACTTAAGGGACATTTAATAATAAATAAGAATAATAAAAGCTGACAGCTGGTTTTAAGGTTTAACTGAAAACTAGCGATTGGTTGAGATTTTACCCAATCATTAGGTGAGGTTACGAATAATGTCATAAGTTTTTTCTTATGATCTTTTTATCTTATTATTATCTTATTAAAACAGCACTTATATGTTTTCCAGTTAAATAATATATTTTTCAGGTACCTCGTATTTTTAAGTAGTTAATTTAAGTAAAAATCTGCAGACATTTTTTTTGCCACGCGTTACATACATTACATATGAGGTGTAGACTGATGTGTTAGCCTGTATACATTTAAATAGCAACAAACACCTGCATGTGTGTATTGAAGCAGGTTTGTAGATTTTTTTGTTTTTGAGTTCAATGTACGCAATAATTCAACAATGTTATCCTGTCGATTACTCTAATTTCCGCCCAATTTAAATCCTTCTTTTTTTGTCCAAAGCACGTGACGCCTCGATTAGTTTCAGCTCACATAATTCTTCTACGGTCATAACCTTTTGAATCCTTTGCAATCCGGCTTCCGTCCTTGTCATTGTACGACAACTGCATTCGTAAAATTTACCGATGGTATTCGCAAAGGCATGGGCAGGCAGAAAATTACAATACTAGTCTGGACTTCAGTAATGCCTTTGAGTCTGTTGACTTGGATGTCATGCTTGCTAACTTAAGGTCACTTAACATATCTCCTGATGCAATTGACTGGTTTCGAAATTACGTGTATGGACGTTTTATTCTGATTGGTCTCCTGTTGTTGCTAGTGTTCCGCAGGGTGACGTATTGTCACCTTTGTTATTTTCTGTATTTATTAATACTATATGATCTCCAAAATTATCGGACCTTACCGGACAATACCTCTTGCTGTAAAGTCTATTAACGAAAGCTTAGGGAACATAAGTATATGGAGTAAGTCGTGGTATTTCTTAACGGAATTGTTATACTTTAGAGTAAATCCGTTAAAGACCTTGCCATCACATTAGACCAGACCTTATCTTGGGACTCTCAGGTAAGTAAACTGAGTAGAGAGATGTTTGTGTCGGTCTCTTAAGCGTGCACGTAGTTTTCTTCCTTTCCAACAAAAAATTCGTTAGCAAATACTTTCCTTTTATCGATTCTTGATTTCGCAGACTTTTGTTATCTTGATCTAAGAGAGGAGTCTAACCTACCGTAAAAAACTCAAGTGGCGGGATCCGCCTGCGTAGGAATACTCACACACTTTATCTTCCTTACTGTATTCTGTTTCATCCAATCCATCCATTCCCCACCGTACCTTAAAAATAATTTTGAATTTTTGGGTGGCTCACATTCCCGATTCCTTCGTTCCGATTGCAATCCTATATTGAAAATTCCTATTCATTCCTGTTCTTATTATAGTAATTCATTTACCGTCACAACGTGTCGATTGTGAAACTACCTTCCCTAACATATTAGGAGCTCTAAAACTTTATTTATTTTTAAGTATCGTTTAAAGTTATAAAGGAAGTGCTTCCTTACATTTTAAGTTGTTGGTCTTTGTCATTTGTTATTATGTGTATCTTTTGTATGTAGATTTTATATATGTATGTATGTATGTATGCGTGTATGTCTAAATGTATATATATGTATGTAAGTTTACATGTATCTATATTTATATATATGTATATAAGTAAATGTTATGAATAATTTATTGATTTTGTTGTTAGTTCACACTATCCCATTCTTGAATTGCTATTTCCTATGCCTTACAGTTGCCTGGAAGAAATCGCTACTTTAGTCATAAGGCCGCCCATTGTACACGATACAAGTATTCTTGTTCTTTGTATATTCTTTTGTATTTTTTTTTTATTTTGCATGTTTTTATTTATTTCACTTATTTCCTGTTTTTATTTCTATTTGTGGATGTACAATAAAGAGTTTTTATTATTATTAATGTAATCTGTATATATATTATATTTGTCTTATATTGCACGACATGCAGCCTGGAGTCAAGAATCAGTATCTAAAAGATACACAATACCATTCTCCTCTTTTAGCCTTAGTCTAATTAGACCAGGTGATAAATATATTAAGTATTTTTAGAAAGCTTGAACGCAACGGAATTCCGAAAGCCGAATCCGAAAATCGAATACGCTCTATGACAGCTAAGCTATACGTTGTTGAATTTTTTATATGCTTATTACAACGTATTATTGTTATTAGCATCTCTGTAAAGAGATTTTTACAAATTTCTGCTACCCAAAGGTTATTTCTACGAAATATTTTTAATATGAAACCTTTTATACATTTTCTAATAAGGTTAACATATATCAAGTATGTGAATAACACTTTAAAAATGTTAAAAACATCTATGAAATATATTCGTATAAATAAGACCCATGTTAGATATACTTTTCTTTTTCAAAATAAGCTTGTATACCCAAATATCTCATGAATGTATTATTTTTTTCATATTAGAATTATTCACCTAATTCAGTTCCTTAGCAGGAAAGAAAATAAGATAAAATGTTTTTTAAACATCTTGAAACAAAAACAGACACTTAAATAAAACACCATTTATCACAAATCACGTATAATTATCATACAGTAGAACGACATCGCAGTCAGTACCGCTCGCGAGTCGTGCGGCGGTTAGTCGCGCGGGTGACGTCACACACAGCGGGGAGTCCCGCGCTGGGTCCTTGTACAGGAGCTTACCCGACCACCCGACTACCAAAATGTAATGGCCACGATAACTACCGCCAAATATTCGTCTGTAACCAGGATATATTGATATTTGTAGATAAGGGTTAGAAGAAGTTTTGTAGTGAGAAAGAGAAAGAAGCACAAATTTATATATTCTTTTAAATAGAATTCGTACAATTGCGGGAAATCACACTGATAATGTATGAATTTACATTACCAGCTCAGCCAAAGGGATATTTTCAGGAATAAAATAATATAGAAAGGCTAGGTGAGCTTTTCTTTATTATTTTATTAACGAAATCTGGCTGTGCAACGGCCATCGTGGCATAGAGAGATAGCGTTTGACTGTATGGATTGGTTGTGGGTTCGATCCCACTCGGAGGAATTATCATAATTAAATTATTTCCATTTCTCCGCACTGGTAAACTAGACTGGTAAACACAACTTAAATTCGGGGGAAAAGTGGAGAATTAAGTGGCTTGACACTCGGAAAGGTAGCCCTTGCTATGCTATGCTATGCAGAAACTGTGTGTGGCTGAGCCAGACACACTGCGTAAAGGTGGTCTATGTTTTTTTCGTTATCACTATATATATATATGTATCTAAATTAAGCAACGTAAGTGCTTAATATGTAGTAGTGCACCTAATTTCCGACGACATTCTATTCTGTTTACACCAGTCACAAGATACGAGCGTGGCGTCCACGAGGACGATGGCCGGTCCTGTAGATAATACATGAGAGAGCAGCTCCCTGGTAGAGAGAGCGCCTTCTCTCACTTCTATACCTTGTAATTTTGCGTTTACAAATCGCTTTTCTATACGTCTCGCTTCTTGTGAAATAAAAAAATATATTTCAATTTTCTAATGCCATTGTACCACTGTTGGGAAGCGTATAACTGAAGGCGTGACAGAACTCACAAAGGATTAGTTCCTTGAACTTGGGAGGACGGAAAGTGCAAAATGGAGTATTTTAAATAAAACAAGATTTTCTAAGAGAATTGATTTGCTTTATAACTTAGTACTCTGTACACATGAGCATTTGTTTACAGTAAGTTGAACTTGTAGGTTCAGGTGAGGTTGAAATTCTATAAACGTATTTCACAAATTAAAAACTTTAAATAAAACATTTGCGATTAAGTACTATTACCATAAGTTTGTTTTTATCTAGCTTGTTTAAAGACGTCATACTTGCCGCCTTTCGGAGAGTGTACATACAGTGCTTAACATTATATCTGAAAAAGAAAAGTACAACTTTTATTCAATTTTATATATATGTTGAGAAAAAATAGTTATTTTCTAATATATAAAAGTATAACATACTATATAAGTGTAATGATATTTACCGTCGCAATAAATAACAAAGATCAATAGTCCAAGTATTCTGTCCGAAGCCTTCTTCAGTGCAAATTTGTAATTTTTTTTTCAAAAACTCGTTTCTATGTTTTTCCGGTAACAGCATCAAAATGCAAGCGATTCCACAATCCCAATGAAACCGTTGCCGTATGTGAGGTAAGTTATATTGCACTTTTGGAAGCATTGAAACTGAAATATTTGTTTTGTATTACTTTAAATTATTACAGAAACGTAATGGACATTTAAGGGGTAAGGACAAGGATACAGTTTTGAAGATTGATGACATTGGAAGCGGCAAGAAAGAAATGCAAACGGAGTGCTTAGCGCTTCTCTTAAAATTATAGGCTGCTTAACAATCGTATCATGCCTAATGCGCTTGGGGTAAAGGGGGAAGCTACACAAGTGCATTTGTACAGATAGATTCAATTCTGAAATTATATCTTCTATTTCTAATATATATGCTTATCATAGATTTTCTAAACAGTAACACTTACTTTTATTTACCGAGTTTTTTCTTCCACTTCACTTCTGAGATATCAAGCAGTTGACTAAGCCTTATCAATATTATCTATTTCAAGTAAAACTGTTTTACGCATAATAATTATTAATAATATTCCTTTAAAATAATATCTTAGATTTTTAATTCATTTTGAATTACTTTATTATATATTTTATGAAAATAATTGTATTATTGTTAGTTTTTTGGCAGAAATTTATAAATGACAATGTGTCATTTTAATTTTGACAGAATACAGCTGTTTTTTATTGAGGTTAGGAAATTAAACTGCTTGTATAACTTAATATAAACATCGAACTTTATAACCGTGCATTATTATCACAATAAGTGTTAACTAATATTTATCATCGCCAATGTCTTTAAAAAGATCTCTGTCACGTTTTGTCAATGTACCCAAACCTTTGCAGAAGTTAATGCGAGCTCAAAGGTACAGCGCGCAAGCAGCTTCGAAAGATGACGATAAACGGAAAACACATTTTGGGTTCGAAACCGTTGACGAGGAGGACAAAACCAAAAAGGGTAAGAGAAAAAATTGGGTTTATTATATTATTGTTGTGCTAATGTCATTTATTTACAATTTTACACAATAGAATATTATTGTTTTAAAATTTTCTCATACTTTAAATCTAATTAAACATCTTCTAAATAAAAAATTGACCATGCTTCAGGAACATATTTTCAACGTAATATATTCTATGAAACAAAATATCTACTTTTATAGTTTTAAACTTCACACTCCTGAGTGTGAATAATCTCACTCTCGGGAATTTGAAAAACATATATTTTTTTAACATTTTTTAAAGTATTTAAGAATATAACAAATTATATATATAATAAATAGCATTCTCACTTGCCAAACGATTGTTCGTAGAATAATCTTTGAATAATAAAGAAATTTGTAAAAATCTCTCTACAGAGATGCTAACAACAATTATAAGTTATAATAAGCATATAACAATTTCAACGTAGCTGGATGTAGAACGCATTGCTTAGTGGTCAGAGTGCTTGAACGATTTTCAAGAGGTGCGGGTTCAAATCCCGCTGCGTTCAAATTTTTATACCTTTTCTGAATATGTCATTTGAAAAACATTTTTAGAAAACAAAAATTGTGTTTAAAGCATAAATATAAACATAGATATTACAAATATTTTATAAAATATCTATCTAAAGCTTTATATTTCAAATACAAAGTTAACACTGAATTTTCAGTACATCATGTCTTTGAGACTGTGGCAGACAAATATGACATGATGAATGATGTCATGTCATTTGGTGTCCACCGGATGTGGAAAGACATCTTCATGATGAGGATGGCACCAACTCCTGGTACCAAGTTGCTGGATATGGCTGGAGGCACAGGTACCTTAAATTTAAGATTATTTATGTTATAACACAAATTAATTTACGATAAACCAATTTTTTTTATAATTTACGAGTGATATAATTGCTTCTTGGATATGCTTTGTAGAAATTTTTTAATCCATGTTTAAAGCACGTAGCTCATAGATTCAAATTAGAGTTAATATATTCAAACTTGTTTTTGAAAAAAACATGTTTACTTTTTTATTTAAATAGTAGAAGTAAAATTTAGTTTAAGTATTTTTTTAATATGAAGTATATTTAAATGATTATCATTTCAGGTGATATAACATTTAGATACATAAATTACTTAAGAAACAGAGGTATCTCTGCAACAGACAAGCGAAGCAGTGTAACAGTGTGTGACATCAACCAGGCCATGTTAGATGTGGGGAAAATTAGAGCTGAAAAGTAAGTTCTACAACATATTTTTAAATTTTAACTATTATCTCATATCAGTATAAGATCTACATTTTAAGTATATAGTAGTGAAACTATGAATGCAATAAAATCTTGCAATACTATTCATTTTTGATTTTGATTCATTTCTTGTAGTCTGATTTTCTTGAAATTTTGCACATGTGTTCAGGATCCAATGAAGGTTCATCCTGAAAAAGACATCTGGTGCACCAGTGCCTTGTCAGGGCGAGAAAATATATAATAGACACTTGTAGCAGAGCTACCTTTGTATTCATTTGGCATATAAATATTTAGAAAACGTATAAAAATTTGAACACAGCAGGATTCGAACCCGCGCCTTTTGAAAATTCAATCACGCTGCGTTCAAATTTTTATACGTTTTCTAAATATGCCTTTTTAATTTCCTTAGTGTGTGAATAACACTTTAAAAAATGTTAACGAAATATATAAATATTGTTTTATCTTTTATATAATATAATTGTGAATGTAAACCTAAGACTTATCATCTGTACTGAACGGCCCAATGGTCAGATTTGTATTTTCTATAGCTATCGAGTGAGTTACATTCTTATTATATGAACAGATATTTTGATTTCTTTGCTGTTGTAACTAAGACAGGGCTACACGCGCGACTCGCCGGTGGACGATGCTGGCTGTACGCGCAGACGCGGGCGCCTGCCGTTGCCCGCCGACTGCTGCGACGCTTATTGCGTCGCCTTCGGGATACGCAACTGCACGCACGTCGATAAGGCTAGCTACTTTTTACTTACCCGGAAGTGCTTCCTCATGATAGTGAGGAGAGTAGAGCCACACCTTTGGTTATATATAAAAGGTTTTAATCTGAATAGAGCTAAGCTACTTATTTTTACGCAGTACTCACTGTACGCATTATAGTTGCATGTTCGGTATGAGGTGGATATATAACAAAAAACTAAAATTTTCTGTTTTGTAGGTGTTAGATGAAGCATACAGAGTGTTGCAGCCGGGAGGTCGTTTCATGTGCTTAGAGTTCAGTCAGCTTCCTAACAACACTATGCAGTGGTAAACACTATAATTATATTATATCTCAAAATTGAGAATAAAGTACGGCGTTACGTTCCGCCAATAAACACGTAATGGGAAGCCGGATCTGCGCTTGGACGGTAAACAAGAGGCGCTGGTTCAAGTCCCGCTGCGTTAATATTTTTTAAAGTGATATTCACACACCTTGGAAAATTGAAATATATTTTTAGAAAACGTATTAAAATTTGAACGCAGCAGGTTTCAAAACCACGACTCTTGGACGGTTTTCAAGAGGCAATTTGAATACGTTTTCTAAAAATGTTGAAGTACATACTCGTATATGTCAAGTGATTCATTAGATATAACACACTTCCACTGTGCACCCTGCAGGATGTACGACCAGTACTCGTTCCAAGTAATCCCGGTGCTGGGTCAGCTGGTGGCGGGACAGTGGAAGCCCTACCAGTACCTGGTTGAGAGCATCCGACAATTTCCTGATCAGGTATAAATGGGTAATTTTAATTTTTTAAAGAGTCGAAGGAAGTAGAGAATGAGTAGCATTCCTTACGTACAATAAAACGTTGAAATCATTAAATTATGTTTTGGCCTCACTATGCTGTGTACAAAGATTCAAAAATAGACCTACCAAGACAAACTTATTTTTTATTTATCTTTTAAAATGTAATTTCTATGGTTCTGTATTAAAATGATTACACCTATTACTTTAAGGATACTGAAAAAATGTGGTCATCTTAACACTTGTAGTTGAGTAGTTGAGTGAGTTATACCAACTTAACAAACTCAAGTTGAAAATATGCTTATAGTTTAAGCATGTTAAGTTGGTATAATAATACTCTTTATTGTACATCCACAAATAGAAATAAAAGCAGAAAATAAGTTAATAAATAAAAACAAAAAACAAATACAACAGACTATACGAAGTACAAGAAAACTCGTATCGTGTATAACAGGCTTATCACTAAAGAAGCTATTTCTTCCGTTCGGTATATATACGCGGGTGTTAAAAAGTAAGCCGACTTTTTAAATTTCAATAGCAACGTAAACAATTTTTTTGTTATTGTGTTGGTACACATGTTCCGAATATATGTTATAAAAATATATTATACAGTTTCAAGTACAAAGCATACTTAGAGTTACGATGTTTTTGACAGATAAAAAGGTTAGACATGTTTGGGCGATTTTGCGGTGACTTAGACAATTTTCTATTATCATAAAAAAATATAACACGTCAATTATGCCTCAGCCACCACATTCACCGGATCAGTCCTCTTTCTTATATTATAAACCAGGAAAACGAGCCAGTCACCTGATGGTAAGTGAACAAGGCCCACCCACGAACTTTAAGGTGGAAATACCTTTTAAAGATACTCTACTAGATAAGATACCTGGAAACATCAGTTGCTGGTAGGCCATTCCACAGTAGAGTGGCACGTGGAAGGAAGTTCCTTCAAAACCGCACAGTAGTAGTAGAGAGCTACGTATCCAGATGGTGAGAATGGTATTCCAATCTGTTACCGACTGCGCGGTTAGACAATCCAGCGACAGAAACTATCTCAAACAGTTCTCGAACGACGATAGGCCTGTAGTTAGATGGATCGGAGCCATCGCCTTTCTTGGGATCGGGTGGATCAGTGACTACGCCAACTGAAATCATTAAAGGAGATCCGGCCCACTCGAGCTGTGAATCTTAAAAGACAACAGGGCTCGCTGAACAGCATTTCGAAACTTAATGTCGGGCATACGTCTAGCACCGTAGGATGTTCGGCGGAGTGATTCCTTGGTCATTCAAAGTTAAAGTACGTAGAGGCTCGGTTTTACTTCCTTTTTATTTACCAGTGCCTCAGCCCAGGCTTGGTATGCATCGCGCTTGCCAATGACAGCTTGTTTGCAAGACGTATCAAACGCAGGCTGCGATTTGCCACTAATTGGAACTTGGAACCACAGAACGAGGAATATAAAGGTTCACACCCTAAAGAACCACAGCGGCACAGGCCCTAGGATAATCAGAAGAGAAGTAACCGGGCCCCAGGTATAATGACTAAAAAGTACGCAATCCCATCCCAGTCGTCTCACCTGGGAGTCGCGTAGGCGAATCACAAGTTGGGACAGTTCATTTGCCATAGCAAGGTCAAATGCAGCCAGAGTAGCCAATCGGCATTGTGCTGATTAAAATCGTTTAGTAACACGACCTCAGCGCAGGGGATGTGAGAGTACTCCTTCGGTTTTCCAGTTCCAAAACTACAGACAAAAGAGGGGATATGCAACGAATTATTAAATTAAAACTGAATTGCTGGAGGAGCTCAAGTCTAAAAATGCTTAAGACAAGTGCTTTGCGTATTGGAAAAAGCTTTGGACACGGGTATTATATCCGATGGGATATCTTTCCATAAAAATTACCTTACTTTTAGAACACACCTCGTGTATTAATCTATATTTAAATTATTTAAATTTTCCCGCTATGGTAACCTAAACACACTGCTGTGCGGGAAAGAGCGTGAAACTGCTTTTATTTGCATATATTAGAAGTTCTCATCTATTTCTAATAACAGATTTTGAGAAACGCTACAATGATTTTAACTGTTTTTAATTTGCAGGAACAATTCAAGTCGATGATAGAAAATGCTGGCTTCAGACAAGTAACTTATGAGAATCTAACATTCGGCGTATGCGCTATACACTCAGGGTTTAAAATTTAGAAAAAAAATTATGTTAATATAATGTTTTAGTAAGAGAATAATTTTTAGTCATTAAGGAGTATTAATTAAAATAAAAAATTAAGAAAAGCTGTTTTGGTCCAATTTTAATTATTAACATAGAATATAATAATACGTTAACTGTCACTCGAGAGTTTAGTATTAATATATTAACAAGTTTTAGAACTCCTAATAAGTTCTTTGATTTTCGCGATTATTATAATTTTGGTAGATAATACGCGATTAATCCGGTTAAAATAGTTTCATTTTAGAACTCCTACTGAATTGAACTGATATACAACTACTGATGCTTGCATCTATTAATGCCAACATAAACATAACAAGGAAAGGTAGATAAGTATGCGTATTGGAAAATTAAACTGTCATTACACATATTGCTTACGTCTTGTGACATTATTTAATTTAAAAAAGCATACATTTTGATTTTTCAATACAATATGCATACAAAAAAAATAAAACCCCCGATTTAAATTCCAAGTAATTTATTAAATCCATCAAACTGTTGGTCTTTGGAATGCACTCGATGCTAAATTTACATACACGTCAAATAAAAGATGTGTCATAATACATATATAATAAAATGATACAGCGGCCAAGTGGAAAACGTCAGTACCTACGCGTGGATTCGAACACACTAACGCTCGCCTCGCATACGTCCCTCGCGCACTATTGTCGGTCATCTGTGAGTGAGTGAGTAAGTGTGTGTGTCTTTGTGTATGTATATGTGTGTGTGCATGTGGGAGTGAAGCTGGAGCAGGCCCATTGAGTCAGGTGTAATGTAGTATACAAAACAAACTTCATACAGAGCGTGCACTCAACATAAGTAACGGGCAAATATTGTTTGAAAGTCATACCCAGATGCGTCCGTCCGGCTGTCCGGGTGTCCGGCGGCCGTCCGGCTATCCGGTCTATCCGGTCCATCCGATCCGATCCGAAAAAGAAAAGCAACGTGTCCTGACGTCGAATGCGCGCCCTCTATCCTTATCCATATCCGTATCCGCGTATCCGTCCTATCCTATCCTATCACGCTCCTCACCATCCAGCACATCCATCGAGTCCAATCCACAGTGGATGAAACAAAAGAAAATACTTTTAATTATACAATGTCTGAACTGCGCTTACGGGAACAGGATAGGCGGTTACAGCAACTCAACCAGTGCGTGACAGTACGACCGTTATCACCGGCTGTTTAACCGACTAAGAGTGATAACAGAGCACTTGTCACACATTAGTGATAAAATTCCATTAAAAACATTTGTGACTGCATAAAAATACATATTTATGTACGTAGGTATGTGTGTGTATGTATATATTAAAAAAAAACCACGTGATCGCCGCAACCGTCAGTACGTTATAATAAAAAAGGACCATACTTAAAACTAAACTATCATGACACTTTCGACAAAGTTCGTTTAGAAAAAAAATAGAAACAATTTATAATAATTGTGGAAGCGATCAATTATTGGATGCCAATAAAGTCAGTGAAATGTTAGAACGAGACAAAACACTCATTTAAATGTTATGTAGATAGAAAATTATTATTTTTAGTATATACACATATGGTTTATTTAAATCTGTCGTCGATAGTCAATCGGAAAATAGGTAAGGAAACATATTCAAGTGTCCTCCAAAATGTACGAAAAGATGGCGCCACTAGCTTTGGCAACATTTTGATTAAATCACATTTATTACAATAATTTTATTTGATACAAATATTTAATTTAAATTTGTGACTTTTGGTGTCGTGTGTACATTTGGGGGGGCACCGGGTAGGAGGGGGAATGGGGAGGGGTATTGTCAAAAATAGCATGATAGGGTAGTGTGGTGCGCCCGGCGCCGCCGCCGCCGCCGCTCGCCTGCTGGTGAAAACATTGCCTTCAGTTCCTGCGCACACTGCCTGCTCTACCCTACACGCGCCAGGGATCGAACCCGCACTGCCGCACTGCGTCCTTATTCATGGATATTTTGTCTTTTGAACCTTACTTTTTCTTTTCAAGCGAAAATAAAAATTTAAACTGTTAGAAGCACAATCTTTGTTGTAAGCAAAAAATAAATATATATGAGTCCAGTACTTCATGATATCACTGTTTAATAAGTAGTCTCCAAACACTATGATTTAAAAATATTATACTTATTATAATAACTTGTTCATTATTACACTTAATTTATATTATTTAGAGAAAACAGCAAATATAATTTCCATTTAAGTCTAAAACTATAGTATTATTCTGTACAAAAGTGTACATAACTTTTCACACCTTCCTTTGATATAAATGGTACCAACATACATTCATCATAATACATTCGTCATAACATTTAAAACTGAAAAAATTATAAAGGTAAAAGAAATTACTAAAAAGGAATCATAAGATTAAGATGATAGACAAATTGCAGCTTTGGGTTCCGCCATCCGACATGCAGTCTCTTAATGGAAGATAGCAATAACAGCTTGTCTATTACACTCCCTAATTATTAAAATATACTGTTTACATTTCTATTCATTAAAATTAGCAAAATTTAAAAATTTTATATACAAATGTGGTACATCCATGTGTCCTTGTGTTCCTTTGTCCAAATCCAGACCAAGCAAACTGTGAAAGTAACTGTTATCACAATATAATGACATACACATAGGCAGTGCAAGTACAAAAAAAATATTATTTTTTAAAAACGCAGCAAAGCATTTATGTAGTTATATTTTTTAATACTAAAAAAAGTTAGAACTATTTCTACGTATGTGAAAAATAATTACAGTTTTAGATGTATGCATATATTATTTTGTAATGTGTGTTGTACCTCAGTAGTTGCGCGAGGCGGAGCGCGAGCGCGAGTAGGAGCGCCGCACGGGCGAGTAGGTGGGCGATCCGCGCCGCCGCGCGTACCCCGGCGAGCGCGGGGAGAAGGAGCGTGACCTGCGAGCAGGAAGGCGTGAGGTTCACATGTTGGGCTGAATGTGCCATTTATTGTACATACCAATAAAAAGACATACCTGTCCCTGTCACCACCACCACCACCTCCGCCCCCACCGCCGCCACCGCCGCCGCCTCCGTAGTCTTCTTTGACGCGTATGTATGATACTTCGCCCTAAAACAAAAACGGCCATTATAAATTTGAAAACTAAAAGTATCAAATATTTTAAAAGACATTTTACTTATTTCCATAAATTATCTTAGCAATGAAAGATATATTTTTTAGAATATAGGAAGTAATGTTGAAATAAAAAATAAATTCTTAATAGATATTAAATATTAAAAAATTACCAGTTTTTCTCAAATTTGAAAATGTAGATCTTTTCATGTGTAAGAACTTTCATATGTTGAATAAATTGATTTGACTCACATCAATGGTCAAAGCAATCCTACCTCATGACTTCTGAAACGCGAGTCGTCCAGTTTCTTGACAGCGTACTTCATGTCCTCGTGGCGAAGGAATTCTACCACGCCGGTGCCGTCCTTGAACGTGTCCGCGAAGCACACGTCGCCCGCCTCGCGCATGTGGTCTTTGAGGTCCTGATGACATTTTCATTTAATGACAATTTAATTTAACATTTTCATAATTTTCTAATTACTTAGATACCAATGTTGAAAAAATTAAATGCAATAAAAGTTAGCTCAAATCTTAGTAAGTCGTCTTGTTTAAAATAACAAACAGCACAGCTTATTAAATTTTACATTATTCGGCAAAACTGTGCAGTCCGTTTCTATTACTGAAAACTAATATTATCAGACTAATCAATATTAAACACACAATTATGATGAAAAGCAATTTTATCTCTTAAGAAATCTGCATAATAAAATGCCAGAACATAAAGAACATAAATGTAATGATCAACATACAAACAAATAAAAAAGTAGCAACCTGCCAAGATCCGGATGGCGGTAGTCCGGTGACCACCACCCGGTACTCCGACCTCCTGGCGGGCGGTCCCCTGGCCGCGGGCCGGGGGCCGAAGCGGTCGGGCTGCGAGCGTCCGCCGCGCGCGCCCCCTCCGCCCCCGCGCGGGAACTCCACCCGCAGCCTGTAGCCGTCGTAGTCATAGCCGTCCCTGGCGCGCACTGCGTCGTCCGCGTCACTGGAGCACAAAAACTAAATTAAGTAAATGTAAATTTGTAATAGATTGTGGAATTTTATTGTACAAAAGTAATATAGTGGGCTACAACTTCATGAAGTACTATAAAATGTAAAACCCTCCTGTGTACTCTCCAAAGAAGCTACATGTTTATTTCCACACAGTTTTTTCATATATACATTGTCCGTCAGTCATTAATATGGTATATGTGGTATACTCAAGACTCATAAAAAGTTTATTTACTTTTGCAGACTATATAACATTTGATGTTTTATATAAATTTATCAAATCCTACTTATTTCATATATCAATAATCCAGTATAAGGTTGTATGTGAACATTCACCTTTATAAATGTTTTTTTTATATTGGTCTCTTTATACAAAGCTCTCCTACTGAATCCCTTTACCTCAAACAATGCCAATTCAATACGAACTGGAGAACAGAGTGAATTATATGTATCTATTTGAAGTTGTAGATTTTTGATAAATAACAATTGGCACTAAAAACATACATTCGAAAGATAATACAAACAAAGTTATCAGTAATGCTCGTTCAATGACAAACTATTAGATAATAGTGTAGAACAAAAACCACAATTGATAATAAACTATATGTTTTCAAAAAATGTATTAATTATTTTTTCAGTATTTTCAGTATCACTATTAAACTATTTTCTAAGTACACATTAAAAACAATTTAAAATATGTCCATAATTTTAAGTTAATTAGATCTTTAAGTAGAATTATTGAGTGAAATATAACACAAATATTCTATATTAAATTTCCATTCTAACAAACACATTTATTTAGATATAGATTAATACCATATATGTTAAATAAAGTTTTGTAAAAACCCATTTTTCATAATCTAAAATTTCTGAGGCACTAACTGTGAGCTATACATTGGAGATAGGTATGTGCTATGGAGGGCTTTTTTTTAATTAGATATTGATAGATATATTTTTTAATATTGTATTACATAGTTTTTTCTATCATGTATAGATTTCATAGCACATGCATGCATGCAATGAAAGACAATTTATGACTATTTAGGTTATATTATTAAGCTTTTTGTGGTGATAAAATTATAAAAAATAATAAAAATAGGCTATGTTAGATAATGGAAATGTAGCTTTCCAACTTTGAAAGAATTTTTAAAATCCATCAAGTTTTTGTGAGTTAAATCCAAGCAAACAAACAAATCTCTAATCTATATAATATTAGTATAGAAGTATAAATGGGTTGATGATATTGTCAGAATAATGAGCTAGCAATAGTTAAGTAGAATAGCTGAATTGATTGGAAGTCCAAAGAAACCTATACACAGCAGTGGATGAATAAGACTTGAGACAGATCAAGGAAATTAGTATCTATCACTTATTCTTCTCTTTCAGGGATGGCTTTTTGCGAGGCAGAGGCCAACATATTAATAACTGTGTTCACTGTCAAACTTGGCCCATAGTGCTTCAGCCTAAGATGCAAATTATGCACAACAATAAACAAAACATTCAAATAACAATTATCATATTTTATATAACTGTCCTCAATAATCACTAGGTAATTGTTTTTATGTCATAAGCTTAAACAAGCTAAAGCTAATAGAGCATAATTTACTTTACCAAGAAAATGTAAAAATCATTTAATAATATTTTCAGATACCCTCAACTGTATTAATCAATTCATATTATCAAATCAAATGCGTCAATCAAAGTTATATTAAAAAGAGTTAACCGATAAGTTGTTATTTAATGAAATAGTCGTGGTATACATAATGATTGACAACAATTATTGGACTAAATCTATAACTGACATCAACTTATACTTCATTCTGTGATATGAAATGCAAAGAATATAATAAGTACAGCAAAAAAGAATTACTAAATGACTAAACTTGAACCTATTACAAAGTTACGAAATTGAGCTCAATCGGTAGGCCACGGAAATAAACAACGTGAAAAGTAAATATTAACATTGTGGAAAATGAGCTTACCGTGGATCTTCGAATTCCACGAATGCGAACGGTGGTCCCTTTCTATTTTTCAAATCAACAAATGTGACTTTGCCAAACTTGTAGAATAGATCTTGAATGTCCTTTGTCCTTATATCAGGGGGCAAGTTACCAACATATATCCTGCACTCATTTCTGCTACCGCCACTGCCGCCGGACATATTTGTGTATATTTATTTATAATTAACAAAATATTAAAATATATAATAGAATTTAGTAATATTATAGCTTTGATTCAGGTACACGAGCTTTCTCTTGTGATCGGCGATTTTTGACAATTCAAAGATGGCGATAGAGGCACGTAGCTCGTACACTTGGTAATGGTGCAAAAGAGCGTTGCATGATCGGATACTCTGATAGTCGATAAATAAATGTGTCATGAAAACATTTTATAAACAAGGACATTAAAAGTATATTATTATTTTTTTGGATAAAATCGTTTTGATTTATAAAAAATATCATAATTGTTGATGTTATAAATGTTTATATATATTATTGCTATTTTTAGAGCTACACATGTATAAATCCAATTTTAATGTTAAATAACTAACTTGCTTGTAGTTGTTTGTACATTAGAAATAATAAAAAATATTATTTGTTGGCCAAAAATAAAAACATAACTTATTCTGTTTCAATTTTCGAACGTTATTTAAATTTCGAACTCCCTCTAGCGCAATCCGATGTATTCTCAGCTGAAAGAAGCCTGTGAAGGAATCCTCTAGAAAGTAGGCAAAGAATCTCCGGTATCAAAATCATTACGTGAGAAATTGTTCTAAGACCGACGCAAAAGTGAGTAATAAATATTTATATTCGGTATATCATCTTAATTTAAGTGCCTTTTATTATTATTATATATTTTTTTGCGAATTTACCCATTCCTTCGTGTAAAAATCCACGTACATACAAGTCCCGCAGTTATGATATTTCGCTAACATTTGCTAATATGAGTACTAAAGTAATTTTATTGATTTAATTCAATGTTTCTATGGTGATAACCCGCATACTAGCGAAATATTCTTATCATTGTTGATTTTTCACTTATAACTGTATCCATTTCAAATAAATTTGTTTTAATATATTTGATGACGGGCATTACTGCCAGTGCTAGTATCAGAATAATAAAGAAAAAGCCAACGCAGCCAAATTCAGAACCCAGGTATAGTGTAGGTGGAAAAAGGTATTTTATAATAAAAGTAAGCTTCATTGATTTTGGAAAATTCATAAAGGGCGCGCGGGGGCTAGGTTCCCGCCTGACCTTTACAAGTTATTTTTAGCATCCGGTATTGAACATAAACAATCAATGGCGTGTTTTACGCATGTGGAGAGCTGAAGCTAATGGAGTCAGAACTCAGAGGTGGATTGACTGATAACCTTAGAACGTTTAGATAGTCTAAAGGCTTAGGAGCTATTCGCTGTGCACTTGACTTATTTGGCGCGAGGGTTCGCCGCGTTGCAGTTGTAAATCTAATCTCATAGCGTTAAGGTTGTTTTTTTCATATTCCCCTGTAATTGAGCGTTGTATAAGGTTTGAAGTGGGTTTTCAGCTATACAGACAAGATGTGTGACCGCAAGGCGGTGATCAAGAATGCCGACATGAGCGAGGAGATGCAGCAGGACGCTGTGGACTGCGCGACGCAGGCGCTTGAGAAATTTAACATTGAAAAGGTAATTATTGTTGTTTATTGTAGTGAAAAAGTAAATAAATTGTATTTTTTTCGGTCGTGGAAGACTCCTCTCCCGTCACTCCAATGGGTGAACAGTGTCTTAACACTATTCTCTCTTCCTAATAGATAATTCATTGGGGGCATTTATTCCTTCCAGGACATTGCCGCTTTCATCAAGAAAGAGTTTGACAAGAAATACAACCCGACCTGGCACTGCATCGTGGGCCGCAACTTCGGCTCGTACGTGACGCATGAGACCCGCCACTTCATCTACTTCTACTTAGGCCAGGTGGCAATACTGCTTTTCAAGAGCGGCTAATCAAAATCTGTTTAGTAAAACCTCTTTTCGGACATTCCATTGCTCACCAGACCCACATTCCTATCCCATAGGTAACACTAGTGGTGCCAGACTTATAAACTAACAAGACCGCTTCTGCCTGACTATTGAAAATTAAATTTAAACATATTTATTGCTTTGGAAGTTTGTTTTTTTATGTCGTAATGTTGAGTCCCGGCAGTCAGTTGGACGAGTGCAGGTTTGTAATCTGGCAACATTAGCAAGTGAATGGAATACCCGAAGTGGAGGTGATGATGGATGAATGTGTGTATGAAAGGCCTTTATTTGAGCTGGATCTCCGCACTCCGCACTATGTAGAATAAGGTGACAGTATTCACTGTAGTGTATTTATATAAAATTTTTAGTTATATAGACTATAGCTAGCATATGTTAGTACTTATCTAAATTTATTGTTTGATTTGTTTGTTATATCACTGGAGATATTTTCAATACTTCTATTATTAAACTTTCTTAACAAACCAGCTGCTTAGTTTTATTTAAGTTTTTTTACGGTGCTATATCATTGTGTAGACTTGCGAAATTTCTTTTAGATTTGCAAGAACCATATTGAAATGTCTATTAAAAGTTTTCTCTACTAAAATAATAAAGTTAATAATAAATTGTATTAAAGTTTTATAATATATGAAGAAGTTGCTATTGCATATACAGTTAGTATAATAGAAATATCGTGCAGTCTTTCTTGGACGTCTGCCAACAAGTGGCTGCCTATATGAACACCATATACTAGTTAAACAGTTAATTGACAGTCATTGCAGGGGGTAACTTGCGCAAAGTTCTTTAATTTTTTATTATAGTATTCATAAGAAACTTTAATATTTCGTAACATTGAGTGGCAGATTACTAATATGGAAGAAAAAAAAAATCCTGTGTCATATCGTAACTCGTTTACCGTACAGCGTGTTCTGCGATAGAAACTTATTGCCTACATGCTAATACTTCGAGGTTATTTCCAAAACTGTTTTACAGCACGCAAGCTGTTTGACCTTCAAACTTTAATTAGTAAGTATTTACACGTTCGACTATTGTTCTTAGTTTTATATTTCGGGGCTTCTCGCTTGGGAATGTAAATGGCGCAGTGGGATAGTGCTTTGAAGGTCCATGAGGGTTATGGTTTCCATCCCCATTCCGGGAATGATAGATTGGTTTTCGCATTCCTCCAGTTTGGTAAGGCAGTGCGGCATTGGGTTCCGCTGCTTAATACGCAATTTTTTGTTTTGTGGCGGAAAGTGGAGACACTAGGTTTAAAAAAAAAACAATAAGAAATGAACACAGGGATTCGAACCTCCACTGTGTTATGCAGGACACGCGTAAAGTAAAATGAAAAATAAAAAGCATTTCACACAAAATACCCAAATTTCTTTAGAAGACTATTTACTCAAATACTTGGGAAATAAACCTGCTATCATTCATTTATACGTATTTTAATCTCTTATAGCGCCACTATGCCTCAGGTGATATACTACTTCAAAGATAACATAAATCTTCCATGTTATGGTCAGGTCAAGGGCAGCTCTAAACCAGATTAAAGTGCGCTCGTGTAGTGTAAATACACTTTATTTACTTAGTTCTAGAAATTTTACTTATAAAACGTAGCTCCTATTAATTTATAAAGTAATGTGGTAGTAAGTAAAGTAGTACTCGGAGGCTAAAATGTAAGTTAAACTTAAACCTTTTGTTTTTACATACCGTATGGTGCGTGGCGACAATCCAACTAAAGACAGGTTAGAGTACATAGAGCAACGTACCAGTAAAAGGTGTAACCAGTTCCCATCACACCATGAAGCTCTTTGAGCGCATGATCGATCTCAGGCTTCGCCGAGAGTGTACTGTCTCTGGATGTCACTATGGATTTCAACCAAGATAGGGATGGAGGCAAACAGGAAAAAAGGAGAGCTCTGCATGTGGCATACCTAGATCTGCCGAAGGCCTTTGACTTCGTGCGTCGTCCATGTGTCTGGTGGAAGTTGCGATCGAAAGGGATCCCTGAGGTTTATATTGACATGACATTGACGGAGACATGTACCGCTATCCGCTTCAATGGTTAGGACTGCTGTTGGCTACCCGAAATCCTTTACTATTACGTTTGGGGTTTACCAAGGCTCGGCTCTTAGCCCGTTCTTGTTTAGTCTCGGCTTACATGCAGGACCAGCCTTTGTGGATGATGTCGGCCGAAGACATCGTGCTCATTGACGAGAGCCGGTTGAAGCTGGATTAGAGAGTGGCGGTCTAAATCTATATATAATGAAGACCGAGTACATGGGTTACGGGGGAGCACGGACTAGCCGTTAAGTCGGAAAAATTCCGAGTCCGAAGGCATCGATCACGATGTCCAAGCCTGGATAATAGCCTGGATTGGCGCCGCTTGGGCCAAATGGCAGAATACATCCCAAGCTCAAGGGACTAATCCGACCCGCTTCTCTTATATGGCAGGGAATGTTGGCCAGCACTGTCTCTGCACACTCAGGAGCTTCACGTCACGGAGATACGAGATTCTGAGGTGGATGTTTATATTAAACGGGCTGAACGGGCCGAATACGTAACACTGGGAACTATGTTGGAAGGATATGCCTTTATATCTGTCCCTGTAGTTAGATATCCCGGACGCCCAAGAAAGCGGTGGCTGGATGTCGTGAAGCAGAAGCTAAGCATGAGAGCTAACTACTGAGGATGGCAAAGACCGTGCAAAGTGAAGGAGTTTAAGTTGGAAGGTAGACCACGGTTAAGCGCCGGGATTAATTCCAGGAAGAAGAAACCATATAGGCCGTATAAATTACTAAACTTAAATTGTGGGTTATTAAGAATTTTAAATAACTCTTTTCTTGGCGTTTCAACTAAATAAAAATAATATTTATTTGTATTATTAATTTAATCAGCTTCATTCTTTTTCCCCACGTAGCGGGATAGTCAGAGAGAACCTAGTATCAAAACACTCCGCTCGCCACTACGTCCAAATTGAAGACGTCTGTTGATTTGCGGAACTTTGTCACTTTCGCGCTTTTTCTCACCAGAGCGGAGAAATTAAAATTTAAATATAACCATTCCCCGAGTGGAATTATTGAACCTTACAACTAATCACGTTTACAGTCAGACGCTGTCCTGGCCAAATAATATATTTAAATATTGCTATTTAACTTACGTAGGTGTTCGTTTTTAATGTTATACCTTTCCGCAAGATATCTGTCTGTCCTTTCATTGTGTACTTTATATTAGAATGATTGTCTTTACAATATTTTTTATTTTATGGGCTAAAAGGAAAAAAAACCACTCTTACCACCACTTTCGCCATTTTCCAATATCATGCGAGTATAAATATTGTATCGACATCTGTGGTGGGGCCAATGTGGTGGAGTGGACCGTCTCACTTTATACGCGATGGTTGTGGGTTCGTTACCACTCAGAAGATAGATATGATATATAAATATATATATATACATATTTATTTTCATTTCTCCGCTTTGGCGACAAAAGTCACTACACGCAATGTCTCGGATTCGGGCGGAAAGTGGAGACCGGAGTGTCTTGACTACCATGCTTAAAGCTGATCTGACTTGGTGGAAAGTTACAACAAATTTAGTTTAACTTATAAGAATGTATGCTACATGCATGTAAGTAAACAGAGTACCTAGTGTTGACTCTTTTCTTTCCAACTTTTTAAATGTGTATTTAAAATGTAATTGTAAAGACCTTTGGTTGAGATTTGTACTCGTAACGGCGTGCAGTCTTAAATAATCTGATAATACAACCTCTGTAACTTGGATATGTTGAGTTTATTATAGTTTCTCTTACACTAAAAGTTTTTAGCAGAACTGCCTTCCGAGCCGGTGGTAGCTTTATCGACGATTCACAAGCACTTGCAAAAAAATATTTATATAATACAGGATATTTTGAATTTAAAATCCTGCCATCGTGACTACGTTGGCATGTGGTCGAACACAGTGGCTATAGGTTAGAAGATTCGACTCATTGCAGTTAAATTTGTTTAATAAATTGAACATGTCCTATTGTAAATGGCTGCTTACTAATATTTTCTCTTTACATCTAAAAGAGAGATAAACTATTGTTATCGCACCTTTCCGCCCATTTTAAACAATGTCTTCAATGGCGTAACTCAACGCCTCGTTTTACCAGGTCATACAACTAATTAGCTAACAATACAGAAATACATTGCACCTTTAAATGTATAAGATAATGCTATACACGGTTCAAGTATATGTATGTTTATGAAGATTTAAAATTAGCAACAGCCACCCTCCCTTGCATCCAGTTCGTAAAGGTTAGTTAACGTGACCCTGAGCTAAATGCCAGCCTCAAGCGATGAACATTGTTATACGCTATTTATAAATTGCTAGAAGAATCTTGAAAAAAAAAGTTTTCAACAAAAGTACTATCATGAAAAACAGTATTATCATACAGTATTATTTTATTGATGCGATCGGTGCTCGTTATAGATATAAAAAGAATATCACTTGCGAAGGTCTGTCAGTAAATCTATTGGGAAGGAAATTCCCAGTAGTAATACTGGCAAGACTACTGGGCGGGCACAGGTGGAAAATTTGTATATGCGACGAATCCGTACCGAATGCCGTAGCATGACCGTGTTCTTTTTAAGTCAGGACAGGCAGTATGACGGAAATACGTTCAAAGCGCCCTTTTAAATTATTTTGTGATTATTTTACTGAATACATTCATTATTAAACTGCTTGATTGTTTTTAATCTTTATATTTGTTGGTCTTATTATTTCTGATATTTTTTTTTCTGCTTCAAGCTAGCGCATAGCAGGGGTAGTCGGTAGAGAGCCTAGTGTCACGATGGAGTACGATACGATATGTCTAACAATACCAATACATATTGCGTTATCTATATTTTAGTAGGTGAATAAAAAATTCTATCTCTTAATAACTGCTATATAATAGTCATTGTTTAATAGAAAGATATAGTTTAGAAAGGTATAGTTAATGTTTAAATAGAAAGATTTTAAGAAATTTAATTATGTATAAAAATACGATCAATCAATCAAATAAAAGTAACACTACTACCATGCGTTTGACACACGTCTATGTAAAGTGACATCAACGTTGCTATGGCAACGCGTAATAGTTAAACATGTATCGTACGCCATCGCCATACAGGTTGATATTAACGCCTCTCGTTACTTAATATTTTATATTCTAATAATGTTCTGCTTGTATGTATTTTAGGTTTCTATACAAGGCTTTAATTAAAATATAAATAATATTATTTCATAAAAAAATTACAACTTAATAAACAATGATATAGTTTTTAAATAAAAATAGTTATATGCGATTGCGATTTTTACAGCTACTTATCTCCCGGAAAATGACCGCTTTATTCATCATATGGCTACATTGCTCCATATTTATAATTATTAAACACGTAAAGGATTCGAAGACTTTTGCTTATGAAATGGGAATCGAATTAATGATCGTCCTGTCGCAGTGGGACAGAGTCTCACGACAACCGCGAATTGCTGTGGGTTCGACCTCCACTCCGCCTCCGCATCCCATAGGAATAATATTTAAATTATTTTCCTTTCTTTGCTTATATGCTAGACGAAGCGCTGCGTTGAGTTCCGCCACTACTACTTTTTAACACTAGGTTACTTCTTGACACTAAGTTCTCCCTGAGTACCCTGTTATACCTGCAATAAATCCTGACCTTACACAAAACTTTTCCTTATTTATATAGAAAACGAGTTAATAGAAATGACAAAACTTTTTTTGGTACAATTCATCTTGTTGATATTATATTTGCAATTGTTCCTGGTATCGTTCTATACACCGGTATACTACGTTGAATACACCGGTTCTCGTCCGATCACCGAACCGATCACCGAAGTTAAGCAACATCGGGCGCGGTTAGTACTTGGATGGGTGACCGCCTGGGAACACCGCGTGACATTGGCTTTTTTATTTTTCTTACCTAGTAATTGCTAGGCTTGTTTTTATATTGACTGGGATCTAATTAATCTATATTTTATGCGACAATTAATATTTTCGACTACTTAAAGGAGTATTTAATAATAGGTTTTAATAGAACAATAACAGATTTTGCTACAGCTTTCATAAATATTTAGAGTGATTCATGAGGAAGGTTTAGATTTATAATTTGCTAAGGTTTTTTGTAAATTGCATGAAATATGACCATATTTGTTAAACATGCTAACTTAAAAAAGGTCAGCTATACTGTGGTAATTAGTCCATAATTATCTGTGGTTGAATACTGTTACCATTGAAACGGATATAGTACAATTTTACCCCAAATTAATATTTTAGTTAGCAGTAAATATTTCATGCATATGACTCTTTACACTAAGTACGATTACGATAAGCGACGAGAAGTCGCAAGTCGGGGCTCATTTGCCACCTAAAATGCAGTAAATATAAGCACTTTCACCCAAGCGAAACGGCACTTTGTTCTCCATTTTCCGCCCGAAATCGAAATATTGTGTGTTGAATGGCGGAACTCGACGCTCCTTGTCTTACGTATCATAGCGAACAAATGAAAATAAAATATAGTCGTTCCCTGAGTGGGAATCGAACGCACAACCAATCGCGTTTAAAGTCAGACTGCGCCCACTACGCCATGATGGCCTCTTCTAAACAACTTATCTAAACAAGTGTTATTTTTATCAATAAGTTTATATAGGTATAATAATTTATTTTCTATTAAATATTAATAAAAATCTATTCGTGAGCTACTTTTTTCAATAGTGAAGCTTAATGCCTCCTTTATATCAAAGAAGAAGTAACATCTTACTGAAGCAAAAGTTGTATAATTATACATATCAAATTTGATATTGTTTTCTTTCTTTGCTTTGAGCTTTGACTTATTTTGAAAATTTTAATTGAAAGCGTCAGAAACATTTTAGTAATGGTTATTTAGAACGGATATTTACTGTACCACAAGAAAGAAGGCAGAAAAAAGTGTTATTTTAAGGTAATAATGTTTTATATCATATAAATAATTAGTAAAACAATAATATTTATGGATCATAATACAGAAAACAGGAAAACTTGTTAAGGGAAAAGGCTAAGTTATTCATATTTACATAATAGTACATACTATATTGCAATATACTTTATTATTTTTCAGATTCACGCTTTTTCCAGTACAGCAGGGTAGAAAGGGAGAACCTAGTGTCAAAATACTTTGTTCTCCACTTTCTGTCCTAATCAGAGACATTACGAGGCGGACCTGAACGCTTTACAAGAGCGGAGATTGAAAAAAATATTTTTCTATTGAGTGGGAATCGAACTCATAAACAATCGCGATTACACTTAGGTGCTGTCCCACTGCGCCACGATGGATAATATATTAAGTAATCAGAAAAATCAAAACTAAATAGAATAAATAAATTTATATATGAAAGTATTTAAACTTCTCATCAGGTGTGAATTTGGTAAGTATCGCCAGTTATCAGAGACACAGTAACCGAATATCCTTCTGATAACGCGCAATACCGCAACTTCCCATTGTTTTGCACACGATCCATAATGTCCGACAAGACACACGGAATGTCAAGTATATATAGAGATTTGTACACGGACAGGATACAGTCAGCCGTGGACACTGCGGCTCACCGAAACTCTTAAATTTTAAAAACAATTTTTTTTTATTAATTAAATAGTGTCTATATTAAAATTCAAATTATAAAAAAAGGTGAGTTTTCAAATATTTTATTTATTTTACACAATAAGTGTGCAGACACTCTGTTCTCTACCTTCAGTCCATATTCGAGACATGGAGTGTTGCAGGTTTGAAATAAATGGAAAAAAATAAAATAATTTTATTTTATATAAAGATTACTCGGATTGGGATGCGATCCCGCAACCATCGCGTAGAGCCAGACCCTTACTGTGCCACGATGGCGTTAATTACATATTTATAGACTAATATTTTACCATTCCATGACAAATTCTTGTTATTTTATTGATTATGAATATTGAGTATGATTTAACTGTAACTTATCAGACGGAGGTGGTGGTGACAGGATGTTAGATTATATGGTTATTTTTAGATTTTTCCTATTATGTATTTTCCTTTTAAATTATTTTTAGTTACGTTTATAACTTATTTATTTTTCATTTTAAATTGAATCATTAAAAATTTTAAGTAAAGTTTATAGAATAATAATGAAATAAATTTCGACGTAGCTGGATAAAACGTAAGGCTTATGTAGCTGTCACAACGCTTGGACAGTTTCCAAGAGGCGCGGATTTGAGTCCCGCTGCGTTCAACGTTGTTACACGTTTTCAAAAAATTATTTTCTTGTCTTAAGTGTGTAATTTATAAATATTAAATTTATTATTCTATATTTGAATGTTTTGCTTTGTATATATTTTTTAATAATACCAAATTAAAATTTTTTTTTTTAATTTCTTATATATGATGTTAACTTTTATGACATTGTTTTCATTAGTGTAGGATGACGGACAAGAAGAATCTCCTGCTGTTCTTCGACAGACCGACGGAACCATGCTTCATGCCAAAAGATGGCAATGTCTTCCAATTACCTGACAACTACTTCGTGAGTATTTTTTTTATTTTCACTCATTTCTTTCAATTTAGGAATGCAGACAGAGAGTAAGCGGGAGAATTGTTCTCTATTTTTAAATTCACTTTAGAAAATAATTGTATTATACATAATAAAATGCGTACAGAAAAGTCGTACAGAAAAGTCCATATACCAATGAGAATTAAACCTAGTCCTACCAAACTTCATTTACAGCACAAATTTATATACTTTTAGCCTGAAAAATACCAAGAGTCCAGCAATGTGCTGTCCAGTCGTTTCGGCGAGGGTGTGAACCCTATACCTTTGAGGAACATTGCTTTACCCGATCTGTCTCTTCCCATGGAAATGGCCTACAACGACCAGTTCTCATTGTTTATACCAAAGCACAGGAAAATGGCTGGAAAACTTATTGATGTGTTTATGGGTAATGAAGAGTTTTTTATGACTTTTGGTTTTAGTGATTTATTTTTATATATCTTCATATTCGAAAATACAAGTAAACTAACTAACTTAACTATCGGGTTTTCTAAAGTATGTAAAACACTTACATATTTTTTAAATCTTTTTTTTTAGTCATAAATTCTAAATTTTCTATGTATGTTAATCTAAAATATAAATTAATTAATGATCTTTAAAGGTATGCGTGATGTGGACGACCTCCTGTCAATCTGTTCTTATTGCCAATTGAGAATCAACCCCTACATGTTTAACTATTGCCTTTCTGTGGTATTATTGCATAGGTAAGTAATAAAATTAACTTTAAAAGGTCATTGTTTTATTTGTCTCACTCAAGCTCAAAGACACTCCTATTTCTGCCCGAAAGCTGCCCGAAATCCGTAAAAGAATGAGAACTAAACAGACTTAATCTTACGCGCGTCTTTTGGATACCACTCCTCGCGGGTAAACTATCGCAATTAAAAACGAATCAAACCAATGAATCAATCACGTTCAGTATAGCATCGTGTAACTCTATTGTCAAGAGTTCTTGAATGCGAAGTAGCCTAGGTTCATATATTGCTATGTTTATAATGCTCTACATTTGGTAAGAATATTGAAAAACAATTTTGTACGATAATAACCGTATTACTGGAAAACAGTCTTCTTAAGCTATGTTCTAGGAAATATTCTTTATTTACAACCCTTGCTCATAGTTTTCCTTTTATTTCGCGGCACAGTAGTTGAGAATCACTGCCATACATTAAAAAGCGTGTAAATTAAAAAAAGGTATTTTTTTCAGAGAAGACACTAAAGGATTAGACATTCCTACCTTCGCGGAGATCTTCCCTGATAAGTTCGTTGACCCCAAAGTGATTAGGAAGGCGCGTGAGGTCACCAGCGTGGAACAGCCTGGCGACAGGGTGAGTTAGTGGGATTTGTTTGGTTTTTGTGCTTAAGAGACGAAACCACTTTAGTATTCCATGGTGGTGATGAGGACGAGCAGATTTAGCAGTCCCTGGGGCTTGAAACCCAAGTGTATCCTGTAAAATTAGCTGTCTAAGCTTTTCTTGTTACTATACTTTTCTCTACATTTTTTTGTCAGTACTTGATGTAGTAATATGTTTACAATCGGAAGTCAATTTTTCGCGTTTTTCATTTTAAAAGAGCAAAATATTATCTCGAATCGTGATAGACCACGCAAACATCACATGTACAGCTAATGTCAAATTTAAATAATTTAATTGGAAATTGAAAAAAAAAAGTTCACTAAAGTCAATGAATTCCGCAGACCTGAAAAATACTGGACAAGTAAAGTAACTCATATGAACAAATATACATATTTATGAAAGTTTCACGCTTTTTTCGTATAGCATGGTGTGCAAAGAAAACCTAGTGACCAGATGCTCCGTTGTCTTTCACTTTTATCTCTTACCAGACACTTGACTACTCATTCCCTGGAACGAACCTACAACCGATCTCGTTTACAGTCAGACTGTGTCACTGCGCCACGATGGGCTTCTATTAGCTTGTGACGCGCACCCTCTGCTCCAGATCCCCATCCTCATCCCACTGAACTACACGGCGTCGGAGCTGGAGCCGGAGCAGCGCGTGGCGTACTTCCGCGAGGACATCGGCGTGAACCTGCACCATTGGCACTGGCACCTCGTGTACCCGTTCGACGCCGCCGACCGCGCCATCGTGGACAAGGACCGCCGCGGCGAGCTCTTCTACTACATGCATCAGCAGATTGTTGCTAGGTAAGTGAGGGCTTTTCTTGCGTTTATGTTGATTAAGACATTTTGGTTTTGACAGATAGGTTGGTGTTTATTTTGTAAAGAGTACTTGTTTTTAGTTTTCTTCAATGACTTATTATATATAGTAATTTAAATTATTATATAAAAAATTTCATTTAATTTACTATTAATACAATAGTTAAATAAGCATTATAAATGTAAAATTAAATAATTTCTTAGTTATTCTGGTTGCCCTGATAAGATAATCAGATTTATGCAAAAAAAATTAGTTGTTACCCGATCCGGACACGTGTGCAAATTATCAATTGAAAATTGCATTTAAATGCCATTTCTGAGATTAGAGTGCACAAACGCACTGAAAAATGGAAAAGAAAATTAAAAATAATAGTTTTGGGTTTTATTATGTTGATAAATGGCCCCAATAATATTTTTTTCATATAACTTTCACGTACAGACGGTTATTAGTTACATTATTATTATATGTATAGAATAGATATCTAACCTATTTAAAAACAACATAGGTACATATTAAACCTATTTAATACAGATACAGCACCGAACGGCTGTGCAACAAGCTGGGCCGCTTGCATCGCTACAACGATTTCCGGCAACCCATCACCGAGGGGTACTTCCCCAAGCTGGACTCTCAGGTGGCGAGTCGAGCGTGGCCGCCGCGGTGAGCTGCTTTCACTTATTCTCTGTAATATAATGAATTTGCAATCTTTTTTCAATTAGTGTCTTCTCTGAAAATATTGCAATTTTATGATTTTTAGCCTAGCTGAGTGACAGCATGAAATGTAACGTGGTAATTCAGATTTTGTTAACAAAAGGTACAGACCGTGACCGTAGTGTTTTTAAATAAGACTATTATAAAAAGATAATAAACACTAAATTCTTTCTCTCTGCCTACATTGTAAAGAGCAGGAATTAAAAAATATATAATTCTTATTTGTTTAAAAAACTGTTTAAGAACAACCCAACACATAGTATATTGGCTTTTCTTTTTTCTGTCAGCTTCGTGGTTTTTCCTGCACAGCAGGATTGTCAGAGAGGACCTAGTGTCAAGACATCGCCCTACTTCTAGAGATTTTGAATGGCGGTACTCATCACAGCGCTTTGTCCCAGAGCGGGGAAATGAAAATATTTTTAAATATAATTATTTCCCCAAATGGTAATCAAACCCACAATCAATATCGCCAACAATCGCTTTTACAGTAGTACCACCGCGCCACAATGGCGAATATTGTTTTTTTAATTCAATAAGTAAATTTTAATAATAATTGAATGAACGTTGATCTAAAATGAGCTATTCTTCATAGATTTGCGTTTTCCGAAATACGCGATTTGGATCGCCCTGTAGAGCAGATCCGCAGTGACGTCAGCGAGCTGGAGTCGTGGCGGGACCGCTTCATTGAAGCTGTCAACAACATGGCCATCATTTTGGTAATTTTATGCTACTTATTTGCTTTGAACCGTTTTTCATGTCTTAGAGAGCCAGTATCTATATATTGTTTGTAATTTGTGAGACAAAACGGTGTTGAAAGATTTTCATACATTAATATATAGATATAGGTGTAGCGAATAACAGCGTGCTTAAATTATTTAAGATTAAGCACGATAATGATTTATTTAATAATCTTATATAGACATGCCATGTATGTTCTGGTATTCAGATTTCTCTCTCCCGTGTCAAAATACTCCAAAATTCACGCACCGCCCGGATTGGAGACATTGCGTGTTGTGTGGCGGAACTCAATGCCCTGCTTGGCCTCGATCGCCAGAGTGGAGAAATGACAATAATAAAATTCTGATCATTCTTCCGACTGGAGAACCCACAACTGGTCGCGTTTCCAGTCAAACGCTGTCCCATTGCGAAACAGATGTTTGTAATTTATATGGACTTTGCACAAATCTTCTGCTGATTGATCTACGGCCTAGCTTTCACTATTCGTGGCATCTCTAGTTTACATAAATATATAATTTATTGGATGTTTGACAGTCACAACGCATAGCTCAACTCACTAAAAAGGAACCCCCAAAAATTTCTACGGGAACGATATAAATGAATATTTTACGTGTTACATTACACGCAAGTAAGGATGATCGTCTAACTCGTCCGAATGTTTCTGTACCGCGTTGCAGCCCAACGGACGCACGATGCCGCTGGACGAGCAGACCGGCATCGACGTGCTCGGCAACCTCATGGAGTCCTCCATCCTTAGTCGCAACCGCACCTACTACGGCGACATGCACAACATGGGTCACGTGTTCATATCCTACGCGCACGACCCAGATCATAGGTTCTTGGTAAGGGAGTTGACCTACTTTTTCTTTTTATTGCAGCGACTTTTTTGTTTTGCAATTCGGTTTCGTAGATTTTTGTAGGCTTATTTTTATTAATTTTGAATTTTCCTTAGTTATTTTTTAAAATATTGCAAACACGTGTTTGTATGTTATGCATATAGTTTATAATATAGGGGTAACACATTGAACTACAAAAATTGTAACAATAATATACTAATTTCTATTGAGATATCTAAGTAAATAAAATATAATAATATGTATGAATATACCAATTAGTTCTCTAAATCGTTTACATTGACCAAAAAAGTCCAAAATCCGCCCGAATTGGAGACAGAGGGAAATTTACGTCGTTGTCTTACTGGCTAGGTTGTATATATACAACCATACCCTGAACGGAAACCGAACCCAAAAACATCGCGCTTATGGTCGAACGTCCCACTGCTCCATGATGCCCTCAAAAGTACTTTGTTTATATACTTCGTTTCATTTGTACAGGAATTGTTCGGTGTAATGGGTGACTCGGCGACGGCCATGCGCGACCCGGTGTTCTATCGCTGGCACGCGTATATCGACGACCTGTTCAACTTGTACAAGACCAAACTGCCTCCTTACGGACGGGATAAAGTGAGACTATTTTTAATTATTTAAATAATTTGCTCCCAAGTTATATATATATATTTTATCGTTTTCATTATGGGAAAGCGAGTGATAAATCATTCCTGCTTTCATCCTCTGCCCATGCCATGTGTCACATTGCAAGCTTAAGAGATGAACAATAAAAAACAGTGACGTGACACTATATTTTTTCTGTTCATGTCACATCCATAACCTCCAATATATATATATAAAATAATATTACTGAAACAAAAATGAAACTCGCAGCTGGACTTCCCCGGTATCCGCGTGTCAGCGGTATCAGTGAGCAGTTTGGGCGCGTTGGGTTCAGGTTCGAACCAGTTGCACACGCAGTGGGAACAGAGTACGGTGGAGTTGAGCCGCGGCTTGGACTTCATGCCACGTGGAAGTGTTAACGCGCGTTTTACTCATTTGCAACACGACGAGTTTCAATACAGGTAAGGAATAGATCTAATGCATATCCAAGTGAGGTATATGTCATAAAGTAACAGTGGACAAGATGATTTCATTATTAGTTTTACAAAAAATATTTGAATATAAAATAAGAATCGGAAATTACGTAATATGAATCACCTCTTACGAGAATATAATAAAAAAGATTTTTATTTTCACAATTTACTTAAACAATAACTATCAAAGCTTCGTAAAACTCTACCACTTAAGACCTTCTTATCCATTATGTCCGAATTTGAAGATCGCAAAGTTTTATGAGAAGATGTTCGCTACTTAAATTAAAATAATAGTTAAATATTTATTATTGTTTATTAGTATTGAAGTAAGCAACTCAAGTGGAGCAGGGGCGATGGGTACCTTCCGTGTCTTCATAGCGCCGGTGTCGGACGAGAGCGGGCAGCAACTGCCGTTCGAGGAGCAACGCCGTCTTATGATCGAGTTGGACAAATTCTCACAAGCCAGTATGTATTGGAGTATCAAATTATGTGTTTATGTGTTTGTGTGTTTTTTAGTTATGTTACAAATCATTAACTTTCACTTTGAAACATTATTCGATTTATAACATAATGAAAGAGAAATAACGTAAAATATTTTCATAATTACTTTTCTGTATGGATAGTGCAGCTTTGACATAAGTTTTTTATAGTAACACATAAGTACGTTAAAATTAATACCAACTCCACATTTTCCTGATTTACATGTATTATACCCTGAAACTCTCTCTTCAGTACCAGCCGGCAACTCTACAATCAAACGGAACAGCCTGCTGTCCTCAGTCACCATCCCCTACGAGAGGACCTTCCGCAACCATAACAACCGTCCCGGAGACCCTGGCACTGCAGCAGCAGCTGATTTCGACTTCTGCGGCTGCGGCTGGCCGCATCACATGCTGATACCAAAGGGAACACCCGAGGGTTATCCCATGGTGCTGTTCTGCATGGTGTCCAACTGGAATGAGGATAGGGTAAGCCGTTAGAATTGGTGGGTTTTAATTGTGTCTTGGGTCTACCAGAGTGGGGAATGAAAATTATTTTATACAGTAATTTCTACAATAAATTCAACCACTTATCACGCAATGTCCTGATTTCGGGCAGTGAAGAAGTAGTGGTAGTTAAGTACTACGAACGCTCTTTGAATAATGATACACAATTAATCAAATACACTCATCCCGCAGGTGGTACAAGACCTGGTGGGTACCTGCAACGACGCGTCCTCGTACTGCGGCATCCGGGACCGCAAGTACCCGGACCGGCGCTCCATGGGCTTCCCCTTCGACCGGCCCGCGCCCGTCGCCAGCCTCGGGGACTTCCTTACTGCCAACATGGCCGTCTCGCAGTGCAACGTCCAGTTCACGGACGCCGTACGCCAACACCAGAGTAAGTAGGTCTGCCTCGCAGCGTGGAGTGTTCGATGTTTCTATTATGTTGGTAGACAGAACACAAACAGTGTTGCAAGTTCAAACTTGTTCAAATATCTTTTGTATTTTCTATTTTTTGGTTTGTAATTTAAAAATTAATATTATTGGAATTCTTAATCAAATTTTTGTTGTGTTCTAAATTTATAAAACAATTTTTTGTTCAAAATTTAATTTTAGCCTTTGAATTCTGCTGTGTTTGAAATTAAAAAACAAAATCACAATGAAATATAGTCTAGATTTTTTTCGAATTGTTTCGAAATTTACAAATGTTTTGAAAAAAATTACATTGATAATTTTAATATGTAACCTGTTTGCACGTTAACACTCCATTTTTATCTAAAGCACGCCAGTAGCGACGCAAATTTCTAACTGTAATGACCAGGGAATTGAACCCGTGATTCGGCCTTGTGGATGCGCAGACCACTACACCGCAGCGCACATTGATTTTGTTATTAGAAAACCATATTATTATATTAAATGTAACCACAAAACGTTAATATTATTTTGAATAATATTAACGAAATTTCATTGAATTAAATATTTAATTAAAAATGATTGTAACTGGTGTAACGACTTGGCTGTGCAAATGGACTACGATATATGATATTTAGATATAGTTCGTTTTAGTTGGGTCACTTATTATATAGTATTAGATATTAATTATGTACATATGTAAATACTTTGTAATTCATAAGACTGAATAAATTAGCCTTTCACCAAATTTTGATTATTATTTAACATTTTGTTTATTTATTTGTAAATTGCTTTTGTTTTTACACCTGGATATTGAATAAGAATAAGTTTAAAATAAATAGCAGTTCTTCACTTTCCGCCCGAAATCGAGACATCCATGTTTAATAACTTCACGCTGCGATTGGAGTGGAGTGGAGTGGAGTGGAGAAATGAAAATACTGAATGGCAATCTAACCTACAACGTTTACAGTCAGACGCCACGAGTGAGCAAAGTGCGCAGAGAGATTATTATTTTCCACTTGTCTTATTATGATAATGTCAACCCAACGAGTAGCTGGTCCTTTGCTACTTCCACTAGTATGCGGGTACCATTCAGTTACTAGTTTGAACATTTATTTATCCCTTCCCTTGGTCATTCTGTCCATCTCCACTTTATATGTAGCACTTTAATATCGTCTTGTCTCTTCTTTTTATTCCAATATTTTGGGAAACTTGGATTCGTTTAAGTTGATTTTTGATAGAGTGCCCAGGTTTGAGGTCCACATGATAGACAGTAGGAGGACTTTAAGACCTCGTTCAGCGACCAGAATCGTTTACAGTCCACTTGTTGTTCTTGCTATTTCCTATTGCCTCGTGCCTTTTGTGGATATTAGTTGAAGATAATTAATGAATTATGGTCTATCTGTTGCGAAGTGTGAAATTTTTGTGGAGGTAAGCGGGCGTTAAAAATAAATACTAAAAATCTAGATTTGCCCTGGACGAGTATATAAATATTTAGTTCATATTTACGTTTAGATTGTCTTGTATCAATTAAAATAAACATTGTAGTGGTTTTCGTCTTTATACCTTTGAAGCACCTGCCTTTGGTATACTTTTTTTATAGTCTTGATTGATAGTGGAATCGGGTCCACAACTAATCACGTAGTTTATTAGTAGAAGTTGCATTTCTATATAATATGAAAAAAAACAAAGGACAAAATGCTTTAAGAACAGATTTATATGCGAAAACTGCTTATATACGAAAGAGATTAAAAAACACATAGAACGCATGGCTTAGCGGTCAGAGCGCTTGAACGGTTTTCAAGAGGCGCAGTTTCAAATCCCGCTGCGTTCAAATTTTTATACGTTTTCTCAATATGTCTTTTTCAATTTCCTAAGTGTGCGAATAACACTTTAAAAAACGTTAAAAAAAATAAAGAAAAAATACATAGAAAAATGTAACCGCAAAGTAGTTGTATGCATGTTGTAATATGAACTACTTCGAACATTTATTTCTTTCAAACAAAGTGTCGGATGAGGTCAGAAATCTAGTTTAAATCCATCTCATATTAAACACAATTATTGGCACGTATGTATGTACAGCAATTATTTAAGAGTTTATTTAAGGCTTGTATATTTAAATTGGGCATATATCAGGTTTTGTTTTTACATCAGCTGTAGAAGTTCATAATTATGAAGATTATTATTTTGGTAAGTATCAGAACTTCTACATTTTTTATTGTTCAGTTTCATGCTTTTTGCCGCATAGCATGGTATTAAGAGATAGTGTCGAGACACTCAGTTCTTCACTTTTCGCTAAAGTCGAGGACATTTCGTATTGAGTGGCGGAATTAAACGCTGGGCTTTGTTTTAACACCATAGCGAATGCAATGGAAATAGTGTATATTCCACCCGAGTGGGACTCGAACCCACAACCTCATGGCCTCAATTATCTAGATCCTTGATGTATATATTGACGTATACATACCGTGAGAGTAATTTTGTTGTATCTGCTTTTACGACAACTAAGCGGATATAGAAATATGAAATTTGGAATAATTAAAGTACATATAACGCAGAAAGCTAATATTTTTATAATAATACATTCAAAATTAATGAAATTCATAGGATAAATATTACACAGACTGCCTGATTTAAATACACTGGTATTATATATATTGCTATGGCAACGCGCATTTTACACGTCAATAGATATACTAGTCAATATAAATATTTGGGTGAATTTTACACTATTGTAGCGCTGGGAAATGTATGATTGTACACGTGATTGTTGTGTTATATATGTATGTTAAATACAAATCATAAATAGAAAAATTGATGATAAATAAATGATGGGGAATTGAACTTACGATCTCTGCGCCAACAGTCAACGTTACTAACAAGTAATATAAATAAAATCATGTTATGTCATAATAGTGTTTTCATACTCATATCTGTTAGAATCCTATAATTATTTATCATACATAATTTCACAGGTTATTTTCTCCTTTATCCTCGTGGTGAGTTCAGAAAACGGGTTCGAATTGAACCATCAGATCGTACCTGTAGTTGACGAGTTCGCTGCAAGTAACATCTATGACACTATCTTCTCAGAATATTTCAATGAAAAACCCAACAAAGAAAATAGTAGAAAGAGCTCGAAAAATAAATATTCAGGCAACAGAGGTCAATCGCATAAAGTTAAACAACCTGTTGTAAAAATCGAGAAAATCCCAGAATATATAGGGTATAAGGAAGACCCTCAGGAAAATGCCGAATATGAAAAGTTAGTAGGTCGTAAAGGGCTGGGTTTCGATAAAAGAACCGCCACCTCTTATGGGCTAAGGGCTCCCATTACCGCGAAGTCACTAGAGATTGTCGGACGGAAATACTACGAGAAGAAAGAAAATAAAGATCTCGCCATTTTTATTTAGTAAATTAGTGTAATTATCTAATTGAATAATGAAATTTTACGATAATTGTTTTTTTTATTGTTAAAATGCTTTCACTGTACTTGTATGACACTTAAAATAAGTTAGAACTACAATAGATTACTATTTACCTAGATTTGGTTCGCTGAATACTTTGCTATTACTTGGTGACGCTAGAATAATATAACAATATTACATATTAATGCTTCTCGGTATTTGATTTTACGCAATAGCTTTAGCTTTAAAAAAAGAAACTGAAAACATTTCCTTTTACAAATTTTCGTTTCATGAAGTTTGGTTAGTAATATAATGAAACAGGAAAAAGGTAGACGGAGCGACGTAAGGGACTGACGACTTTTTCAGCTTATCACGTTTTCAAGCATCTGCTATGGTAGTCAGAGAGAGCCTGAGGTCAAGGCATTCCGTTTATATCAAATGTACACTTCACTTACTGCTACTGTACTGTACACTTCAATTAATTGTTCCCTTTTAAGAATTTTTGTATTTTCAAAGTATTTATTTTTTGTAAGTTTTTTAATTAATGTTTTATGACTGATTTTGCTAGCGTTGACTATGTCGGTGATTATAATAAACTAATAAATAAATACGTATAGATTAAGTATACACGTATAGCAATTTGTAATTAAATTAATTTGTTTCAAAGTTGAATAAAATTTGATTAGATAAAATTGGTTATCCCCCTCTTTTCACGTTCTGCTTAGTGTTTAAACATTTTGATAAATATCGTCCTTTGAAAACATTTTAATATAATAAGCCTTTTAAGATATGTCATTTGTAATTGTTATTGTCAACATTATTAGTTAAATATTGTGACCATGCTTTGAGACTATTAGTTTTCGTAATATTTTACTACAATATTCATTAATTACTTAAGTATCTCGAATATTTTTACTCTATTGTAGCGCAGCGGGACAGGCTCTGACTGTAATACCGATGGTCCCACAATCATCCAATTGATGGTTCAATCTGCAGACAGGATGATTATATTTAAATAATTTTCTATTCTTCGCCCTGGTAAGATAAAGTGCGGCGTTGAGTTCACCACTCAATAAGCAATGTCTCGAATTCGGGCTTAAAGCGGAGACCAGAGTGTCTGAGTGAGTGAATAAAATATTTTAATGTAACCTTTCCCCCAAGTGGGAATTGCATTGACAAACTGACGCTGTCACACTGCGCTACTATGATCTCAAAATAATGATAGCAATATAAAGATAAATATTCGTTAATGCTATTATAAAATAATATATATCTTTGTATAAACAAAAAGTTGAAATTAGGCAAAACAGCAGTTGTATTGAGTACTGTCACGTGGAAACTTTAATGCGTCAAGGGAATGGAGTGCTTTATCAGCTATAACTACTCTGAATTACTTGCACAATGTCAGTTTAAGCATCACCGTATTTGCTACCGTGATGCTTAAACATTGAAAAAAAAAATAGCGTTTTACTTTGTTTTCGTTCTATATTGTCTAAAATCATGGCCGCAACAGTATAAACAGACTTGCCCAAATGAATGTAATAATTAATATTCAATTATATTTGATCGTTAAAATCCGTTGCGTGTGGTTTTTCCTTTGATATAAATGTTGGATCATTATTATGATGACTGCTGCACATTTACGCTATTTTAAGTATTATGAGTATAGTAATTAAGTAATTATTTCTCTGAAGATGTTTGTTAATGGAAAATGTAAACTGTCGCCGATTATATATTCTTCATAATATTTCCTCCTTACCATTTGGTCATTCATAATTTCACCATGGTCCAGTTAACACAGGTGAGAATACAAGCTGGGTTATAATATAATGATTTTCTGTAATTTTTAAGTGCATATTTCTTGTTATTTTAAATTCTGTATTATCTGATTTAATACAGTTTAATTTTAATCTTTGCAAAATATTAAAAATAAATTGTGAGATAATTGTAAAGTGATAAAAATTTATAATTACAGGCTTTTGCGATCTACATATTATGTGGGGCAGTTGTGAACTGTCACGTGCTGTTGGGCAATAATCAGCATCGTGTCCATCATGACTTCAGCGAGCTCCCACAAATTATTTCTCATTTTATCAATCAACATCTCGGACATGGATATTTATATCCTTATAATCAAGAATTAAATCGTCCTGGACTACCAGGGAGTGGCAACATTAATTTCGGATCTTCTCCATACGATATAAGTTATAATCGGCCGTCAAATATTTTTGGCGGGAATTTATTTGGATCTCCGGACTATACAAACCAAGAAGGTCCCTTTAGCTCAGAAGAATCAGGTGAACCATTATTGCATAAGCCTAACTCAGATGAAGAAAAGGTATGTACCAAATATACAAATTTCTCAGGTACCACCGATTTCGGTTGGTATGAATGGTGAAATCTTTGATGGTAATTTACAAGATACTTCTAATATTCATAGTGTAGCTGATATCCCAAATGGACAGGAGAATAGAGGATTTAACTGGACAAGGAATTGCAGATAATTTAAACGCAAACGTTCCTAATATTCAGATTCCGCAGGAAGAGATCAATGTAGGTATAGGCAAAAACCCTGTCAGTGGCGTCGGTGGCAGCACTTTGCAAAGTGCTGCTCAAGATAAAACCTGCAAATGTTGATATAAATAGCCCCGGAGGAAGTAATTTACCACTGTAAGCCAGCCCTGTTTGTTGGGGTTAGGGCTGATAGGGTTGCCAAATAGTGTAGGTGACAGTGAACACATAGAAGGAAATAAACATGATGTTAGCGGTGGTGCAGCTATAGCAGACCAAGATACTACCAAGCTTAACTTGAATTCATCTAGTGATTCAATAAGCGATAGTAATTTACATGTGAATGTACCCGTCAATACAATTAAACAAACTGATACTAAAGTAGTCGTAGATTCGAGTTTACAAAATACTATTAAGGATATTTTTAAACTTGACGATCAAAGTATTCTAAATATGGGAATTGATGAACCAAAAGTAAGCCTAAGCGGAAATTCTTCTCAAAAGATCAGTAACTCCGATGTCAAAGTTCCAGATGTGTCAACAAATATGGATGAAAAGTTTGAGCACACCGAAAGTTCAGTACCTGCATCTTTACTAACTGATAACTCTACTTTAGGAGTGAAAATAGACAAAGACCAAGATAGTAAATTAAAAACAAATCAAGTTGTACAATCCGCTAATGCTGATTCAGATATTATGATCAGTAAACATAAAGACAAGACCTCAATTGTTTTCCCTGACAAACTAAACGAAGCTAAAAATAAAATACAGAAACAAAAAAACGAATCCCAATTGTCAAAACTTAATGACGTAAATGTTGTGGATGGTCAAATCTTATACGCTGTGAACATAGGACCTTCTATAGTGCCATCAAACCAGGGCTTTTACGTATCTCCAACCTCGACAGATAATGGTCAAAAAGTTTATGTGAATAGTCCAAGTGGCACGCCAGCTCAGTATGTACCTCAGAATCCAAGCACGGTATCTAATACAGTGCCAAGTGAAAACATAGTGTCAACGAATGCAAATGGAGGTTCAACAAGTGGAGGTTATACAATGGTAAATGTCCCTACAAATGGAAATATTAATTCGGGACAAGCGATGTACAGTTTCCCAACATCTTCTGCTGGTCAATCAAATAGCTATTACCAAGTGCCTAGCAATCCAACTCAACAAGCTTACTATACTGTTCAATTAAGTAATGGTCAGATTGCTTTAGTACCAGTTAGTAGCGGCCAATATGTACAAACTAATGCCCAAGGTCAACTTATAGTGCCAAGTAATGGTCAGCAATATGTGATAAGCAATGGCCAGCCTGTTCAAAGTACTGGTCAAATTGTATATTCAAATGGCCAACAATATGTCCCTACTAATGGGCAGCCAATGCAAGGTAATAGTCAGATTGTTGTGTCAAGCAATGGTCAGCAGTATGTTCCAAGTAATGGTCAGCAGTATGTTCCAAGTAATGGTCAGCAGTATGTTTCAAATAATGGTCAGCAGTCTGTTCCCAGTAATGGTCAGCAGTATGTTCAAAGTAATGGTCAGCAGTATGTTCCAAGTAATGGTCAGCCTATGCAAGGAAATAGTCAAGTTATAGTGACTAATAATGGTCAACAATATATCCCGAGTTCTAGTCAGCCCATGCAAGGTAATGATCAGATTTTAGTTTCTAGCAACGGCCAGCAATACGTCCAAGCTGGCGCTCAGCCCACACAAAGTAACGGCCAGATCGTGCTGCAAGGGAATGGTCAGCCTACAAGTGGTCAATATATCGTATCGAGTAACGGTCAGCATTATGTACCGAGTGTTAGTGTGCCATGGAGTCAAGGCACCGTCCAGAGTAACGGCCAGGTTTACATTCCAATTAATAATCAAAATCCACCGAATAATATAGTGACTGTGCCTGCGGGAAGTATAGTGACTGTTGGAGACAGCACTAGCGGCGTTCCTTTAATGGTGTTTAAGGAAAAAGATGAATCTTCACCTAAAGATTCTCCCTCTGGCGACGAGAAAGATGATGAAATTGATAAAGAAAAGGATGAGATAAGAGATGAAATAAAAAATAATATAAAAGGTAAAATGGATAAAGCAAAGTTGAAGATCAATAACAAATAAATAATTCTAAGAAGTTTGTGATGGTTAATATAAATCTAGCATTTGTTTAGGTAATAAACAACAAAATACAAAGAAAATTCCTACAGCATATTGATTAATGTTTAATTTTTTGTAAAGTTTATCTGATATGAATGTATTATTATAATGAATTATCTATTTTAAATAACAAATATGTTTTAAAAATAGACTAAATAGAAAAAAAAACAAATAATTTTCACGTTATTCTGGTCGTTCGGGTACAGAAAACAGGTTCGTGTTATTATTACATTTTCATACGGATACGGGTATGTATGCAAATTGTTAAGCACGGCGCTAAGTTAGCCAAAATAGTGTTGAAAGTTTTCAATATTGATTAATAGATACAGGCGAAGATAATAAAAGCGTGTTAATAATTGTAATTACTTTTTTTTACTTGGAAAGGTTAATTTTACTTTATCTGGATACTCTCGACTCGACCAATAAAATGTATGCAAAGTAGAGTACACAGTGACTTCTTAATAAGTGCGGTACTTAGTAATAGCAAAAGTTCTACACGAAATTTAAAAAAAGACATGTATATTTAATTGAAAATAATTATAAAAAACATATATAGACTGATAAACACATTACCCTCCTTTGCATCCCACAGTCAAGTAAAAATAAACAAAAGTATATCTAAATGAACAGTGTATTTAATTTCGTGTCGGTATACGTCTCCACAGTGGATGCCGAGTATTCGCTATCAATTCTTGATTTCCCAAGAGATTGAGCGAGCCTTTATACAAATTGTTTGTAGCTGTCGCATGATGTTAGGTTTCAAGCTGACATTTCACCACATATATTCAGTTTGGAATTGTGTCATTTTGTAAGTTTAGTGAACCGTGAAAAAAGGGGTAAATTATTTGACGTTCAAAAATGAAGTGACTTTGACTTTAGTGACGCTATTACCACGCAGTGGGACAATGATAAAACAAGGCATGTCGTTGGGTTCCACCACTTAACATTTAATGTCTCGAATTCGGGCGGAAAGCGGACTTCGGAAGGTCATGACACTTTTCCATGCTATGGGGGATAAAGCGTGAATTTGGGTGCAATAAAAATGCTACATTTCAGATCAAAATTTATTTATTGACTTTGATTTAAAATTTATAATAAACAAAATTCGCCGAATAAAATTGTACAATGTAATTCTGCAAATGATCTTACAAATAATATCCTATTGTATAACAACGAAATCTCTCTATAATTTACTAAAATATTGGCCTGTATCATTTCTACAGTCTACAGTTCCTTTACGTGCTACGTATTTAGAAAGCGGCATTAGTGAGATCTTTTTAAATTTGGTAAGACCTCTCTCTAGTTCAAATAGTGGAGGCGGATGATAATGCGCATTTTAAAAATGCCGCTTAAGCCTACACTTCTGTTGCAAGTCCCAGACACTGCTCCAAGCTCTTTTCGCCCAACACGATGGGACGTCCAATCCATGGAGTTCTACGGAGTTTCTTCTCGCAACGTGTTTATTTTTAGTTTTAGTCATCCGGTCATCCGCTTTCTTCCGGTTTATATCTTTCACAATTTTAAAAGACTGATCATTTGCAGAATATACCACAAGAAAAATGCTAGCAAAATCGAATCGCAGATATATTAAGCATTTAGATTTCAAAATAGTGAGTAATTTAAAACTACCGGTTCTTTATAATATATATTACTCGTATATAATAAGCATTACGTTATTCTAATCACCTATCACAACATGTAAAGGCAATTATATAATTGGACCATTTGCTTGCAAAGATAAAATGCGAAATTACAAAATATCCTAAATCCTAAGCGAACCGGGGGCGGCCGCGGTCATTGCGGGGTATGTTTTAAAATTTTTGAATGTACCGTAATGAGATATGACCCACTTCCTTTAAGTACTATTTAAATAGTGGAATCAAGCTATATGACTTTTATTATTTTTATTAGATTCGAATTAATTATTATGAGACCTAATTGTGTTTTAAAAACGATGTACATGAAACAAAAGTTAGCAGACAAAGTTAACATTTAAGTAAATAATAATTTTAGTTCAAAATATAAAAAAATTATATATTTTTTATAGTTAAATATTTATTTAAAAAAAAAAATATATATATTGAACTGTGACAGCCATTAAGGCCGGTGTTTGTTTCAAGCTGGACTGATTAAAAGTAGAACTCTACAGGAACCCTGTAACACGCCTAAGCTCAAAGTCAAGCTGGCAGAGAGATTTTTATAAAACGTATAAACGTTTCCTACGTGTGTGAATAACACATTAAATTGTTAAAAATAGTTAAGCTGGCAGATTCAAACTGACGGTATATAGGGATCTATACTATAGAATAGAATTGTAACGACATATCTAAAAGAATTTTTCGCCACTTACCGGCAGGAAGGGAGAAAATAGTGACACATCACTTCGTTCTCCACAGTTTATTAAAGTACAGTCACATATTTTTATACGTAACTTTTTGTTTTAATGTTTTAATTTAACGTCACATTTCGTCATTCCAAACAGGGGTATGACATATTTTAAATAAAGAAATTTCCTATAATCACGTCATCCTCAGAAACTTAAATAAAATCTAATAATATGTAATTTTCAATTTTATACAATGAAATAACTATTTACATATTTTTTCTAGTTCCGGTAAAATTGGTCATTTTTCTTACAATGAACTCTAATTAAATATTGTTGTAAGAGTTTGTAGAGAAGGGTTTGATTATAAGGCATATGGGAAATTCTTAAATTGGAATTGCGCCTTTTAGAATTTTACACCGATAGTATACTAACTTAAATAATTATATGCTTTTGTAATGGATTGAAAACCTATTTGTATAATTACATCATTTCAAAAATTTAAGTGTATTTAAAAATGTAGTATTAAATCATATAAAGTTAAGTGCTATACAGAATGCTCTATTTGTGTTTCACAATCAAGATATAAAAAATGGGGCAGTGCCTAGTTCGATGTGTTTCGTTATAAATACAAAAATAATCTACCAAAATGAATAAATTCGTCAAAATTGTGATAATAAATAAAAATTTATGAGGTTATAAAATGTACTCATATAGTTATTTTTAAAAGAAAGGACAAAAACAATATTCCCATCCACCTTCCTGTATTTGTTGACGTATGATGCAGTAAATATTATTTTAGTCGTGTGTCAAATTCTATCCTAGAACCGTTGCGTCTTGCACCGCAGCAGCAAATTTCATTTTATTACATTTATACTAATAGTGAATATATTAAATTGATATCTTTAAATATTTACAAATCGAGAACAAACAGTGCTTTGAGCATTATTTTTTTTATCTTATATATATAAAAAAATATTACACTAACATACAACTATATATAATTTTAAAATTGTGAAGTGTTTTCACACATATCTATATAAATTGTTACAGTAAAATGTTAAATATAATGCTTGTTACTTACATCTAGTTTTGTATCGCCCTTTCAATCGAAATTGGTTTGAATTTAATAAATTATATAGATATAGTTAGTAATATATGTATATATAATAAACGCAATAAATAAAAACAGTACAGTGATACTTTTAACTATAACAAAACAAAAATATAACATTAATAACTTTATCAGCAATATTAAATAACAATTTCATTGAACGAGCCATATGTAGAGCATTAGATTTAGTAGTAAAAAGGTGCATAAAATGTGGTAAATCGTGAAAAAGGTAGAGCTTTATACATTTTAAATTCTAAAATTAAATTTTCTAAATTAAAATTTTCTCCTTTCCCGTTCACACGTGACGTGTTACATTGCCCATTTAAGGTACTCTTGCACGATATATGAACCTACAACCATCGCGTATACTTACTAATACATTAAGAGTCGTTCGTGAAAGCGTCACACACGCACACAAACACACGCACACAAACACACGAACCCAAACACACGCACACACAACAAATTAAAAAAATATTCTTTAAGTGCTAGATTACCGAGTCGTTACAGACGACTATTAAAATATATATTTTTTGTAATTAATCAATATATTAATTTATTTTTGTTTTCAATACGAGAAATATCGCGTTTCAAAATTTCTAAATATTTTGTTTAAGCTTAATTATAATAAAATTTTAAACCTACATCAAAATTGACTTAGTTTTAAAAAATGAAGCAAATCTTCAAAATTTTTTTGTGGAATATAAAGAATTACAACTCTATAAATGCTTTATTACAAATTGTTACAATAAAGTAAGTAACTAAGTAAGGTAAGTACAATAATCGACTATTATTTAAACATATCCTAAAACTATCAAATAATAAAATCACTAACCGTAATAACAAACCTTTATATTTAATTATTCACAAAAGTCTAAAGCAATATTTTTTGAACTATTAAGAAATTAAAAATTTGATCATTTATAATTTAATTTAAAAAAAAAGTGTGATTGTGAAAATTGAAGGAAAACTATTTAAATTATATTAAAATTTGTGTTATGGTATAAAAACATTAGAACATATTTAAAGAACTTAAGATAATTTCTTAAGTAAACTCACTTTGTAAAAGTGAACCCTTATGAATAATTAAATATGTATAGTTTTAATAATCTCAGTTTACAATACACCACTCCACTCTTAGTGTTCTTTGGTCCAATGATGAAAATATAGTCGAAAGATCTCATTTATACAACTTATTGGTCCAAAGATAAGTTTCATAATACATTTTTAAGATTCAAAGTTAAATTTCCAGATATACTAAGCAATTCGTGATTGGTAGAGAGTATGCTCTAGAGCACAACAGTCTCTAGAGACTGTCATGTATACACATTTATGAATACTTTACACTTTCAGGAAACAGAGCGACATTCATTTGATTATGAAATGTAACATTATTTAATGTTACAATTCAACTAATTTTACATTTTTCTAATTTCATTTATTTTTTCATTTAATTCAAGCATTACACAGAAGGCAAGATTTTGAAATAGATTTAATTTAAAAATTGAGAAAAATTCGCTTACTAATATAAATTTTGAAGGTTTTATATCCAACCTGCTGTGGGTTTTCGTGGTCCTCAGAACTGAGCGCGAGGCGCGGGCGCCCGACATCACCTCTCCTTGTCCCTTCCATTCTGTTTACTGTCCTTGGTCGTGTCCTTTACAGAATTTGTGCTGACACCACCTGACTGACTGACCTTTTTAATACAACCACTCTGGTTATTTGGTTCTAATTTCGGTTTCGGTTGCTTGCTTTCTTTAGTAGATTCAGATTGGTTGTGCATTATTTTGGTGCTTTCTTGATTTTTTGTGCTCTTTGTTGCCGGTTGCTTGTTTGTATTGCTTTCTTTTGGTGATTTCACGTTTTCTTTGGTCTCTTGTACTGATTCGAGCGCGATGTCAAAAGATGTTTGTCTGTGGAAGAAAATAAAGTCAGTCATATAAAAAACAAAGGTCACGCATATGAATTTATTTATTGGTAATTTTTGATTACGATACTTATAGTATATTTAACTATACAAATATCGCACATCTAATAATATATGTAAATTTTAAATTATAAGCTTACTTATCAGTAAGATAATTTCCAGGAGCTGACAAGGATCGTCCCGATCTAGCTAGAGCGGCGCGTCGGGGACCGCGATCTGGCCGCAACACTGCACTCTCTCCTTCTCCCTCCGTCTCTCCCACTTCACTGGACTCGCGTCGCGAACTGTTTTCACGACTCCGGAGAAATGGATTCTGGAATATTTAAGCAACACTTAATAAAATTGAAATTTATATTAACAAAATATAGATTTTGTAGAATTTGATGTACTTAGGCGTACTTGGTAAAAGTTAATTATATGAAAAAAAAACAAAATTAAATTCGATATTAGGGTTCTCCAAGTTATGTCACCGACGTACTTTTATATTTCATATTTAATAATCAAAAATGTAATAATTTACATATTTCTCATAACAGCACGTAAGTATCGTATATTACAATTAGTTTTCTTTTTTGGCTTATTAATTTAAGATCTATAGATATTTGTGAAAAATGGGGAAGTTACCGTACATACCAGTTATATAACATAGTTTATATTTATTTAGCCCGTTAAATGTAAAAAATAATGATTTCAATAACAATAATTTTATTTATTTATCTGTGTCACCGCTGGACCTGGACCGCTTTTTGTCTTTAGAGATACTTAGAAGTATAGTTATATAATTCGATAATTTTAATCACCAACATTTTTCCAGGTAAATTTACCAAAAAAGGGGCATAGGCAATAATTAATTTAGAAACCAAAAACAACTTAACTACGACAGTCTAAATATATCTATTCATATTTACTTAACACTAACACTTTTCAAACTTACTTGGAAACTATGTTTTTTCAACATAGTCTTGATCAGGATAAGGGTTGATAAGTTGGGTATAGAAGTCACGACGCGGGCCATGTCCTCATCAGTCACCTCCACCAGGCGACAATTCTCTTGCTCTGACGGCAATGGATCTTTACCATTTAGAGTTACCCATTCGTGGTCCTGTAGATTAATGGAAACATATATTATTTTAATAAGCAGCGAACTAATTATTTAATTTTTAGTGGCAATGTCATGGACATTGTATTTTTTTTGTAATGTTATGTTTTGAAGATAGTTTTTAACTTGTTAAAAGTTAAACAGATCTATAATAATGCCACATTAGCGTTTAGTTTCCATTTGTTTATTTTTTTATCAAATTAAACACGGATTTGTATTACGCCACCCACGAAAAAGTTAATAATAATTTACCAAGAGCAGAAAGAGGATCCAATTTAATTGTGGGCATGCACGACAATAAGTAAATGTCATTATTAAGTAATTTGAATGCTAATAATGTCAATAATACATAGTCATATATTTTTCATATGCGGGACATTTTGTAACTATTTAATAAATCCTACGTCCATACAAACAATCTACGCTTATTCAGAAACAGATTACAGTAAAAAAAATTAAATGTATTCATTATTGTTAATTCAGTTATTTTGAATTGCGTCTTTTTAATTTTCTTTCACCCCTTGGCATTCATTCTAAAGACGTAGCGTGTAAGGTAGCAGAACCTTATACTGCATCTTGTTTTATTACACCACGAATATCGAATATCGAATCCACAAAATTAGCGTCTGCAAATAGTTTCCGTTTGCACCAAGCCTAATGTGCTAATTATGCTGATTTAATGTCAGTTATACTTTAATAGACGTCTCTGAGTGTACTTAAAATACAAACGTACTATATCTATAACGAAACACCAACACTTAGCTGAGATGGTGTGACACAAAGTTAAATATTTGTGTTGTATGCAAATGTTTAATGACAGTGAGACCGAGACCTCGGTACAAACGTAGAACACACCGTCTGTTTGTACACTACAATTCCATTACTCTGATTTTATTATACTTAATCTGGTAAATACTGTTATAATTAAAAAAAAAACAAAATATTACTTTTTTATTTGAAATCTGTCATTGTATTTCCTTATTTCTGCGTTAATATATTTAAAATATTTTGAGATATTAAAATTGAGTGGGGTGATAAAGAAAACCGAGTCGCTGTGATTGCATTACATGAAGTAGGCATGGTGCCAAACACACTTTTTAAAATCCTGCATACGCTTTATATTAGTAGAATAAGATTTGCCCGTCCACATAGTGCTCGTACGAAAAATCGCCCGCTTTTTCGTTTTGTTTCGTTCGTCAAAGCAGTAAGGGAAAGAATTCCTCTCGGAAAGTGAAACATTTTCTCTCCGGGAGATAAAAAGATACCTAAGAAACATCATCGCGTATTTTGAAAGATGACTAAGAGTTTTGAAGGCTATAAGAGGCGCACTGATTATTTTTTTACCTGATCATTTATAAAAGAATAAGGTGGTAAAAAAAACAACTACTTAAGTAAGAGTACGCAAAGGTAGGTCATAGAAAAAAATATATTTACAGATGAAAACATTTTTACAATTGAGCAATATCTTAACAAAATAAATTACCGTAATATTGCTTAAAGACATTTATGCTCTATAGATGTATCTCAATAAGTCAACAGAGTACAACATGGGCATTATCCGACTTCACTCATGGTGTCATAGTGTGGTGTAGTGTTATGGTGGAGGAGCTATGAAGGAGTGACTGATCTAAACGTCGGCACAAGTGTATCAAGATATCGTTCTTGAAGTGGTAGTTAAATGCCTTAACAACACCATGTAACATAACCAGTTAAGTCAGAGTGGCGGACCTCAACTCAACTTACTTAACTTTTTTCATCAAATGACTTATCAAAATCAATAAATTAAATTTATCAAAATACACAACGCTGTTATTCTATATCTAACCTAACCGAAGACATTGCTTGTGGGTTCAAATTACATTCGGCTTAAAATTTACTAAACATTACCAATTTCACGGTTTGAATAGACAAAATGATGAAGAGAGCTTTTTCAAGTTCTCTCTGCTCACCAAAATATTGAAAATTGAAGATGATTTATATACTCATACAATACTTGTTTGTAGATAGATAAACACAGAGAAAAATCAAAATACACTTTTATTATTCTTACCTTAATCTCCTGCATTGTTGCTCTAGTTTTATGATCTTTGTCCAATATCCTCAATAGTAATCTCCTGAGGGGCTTCGTGAGTTGTGGTTTGGAAGGGAAAGCGAGAGGCTCCGCCAGGATCGTCTTCCTGAGGTCCTCCGCAGTGGGTGCTATCCAGGGCACTCGCCCGGTGACCATTGCGTATAGCGTCACTCCGAGAGACCATATGTCAGCGGCCTGCAAATGAGCCACTCGTTTAGATCTAAAATGTTTTTTTTTATCTTTACGTAAGATCCGATTTTTTGGGATATATTGAGTAAATCTAGTAGGGAGACACTACGTTCTATTCCACTTTTTACACGTATCAATAATATATTGTCTAATACAGGTGGAAAGTGAATAACTTATACGGATCTAGCATCTAGCACGCAAATATCGCCAAAAAGAAAGAATAGTGTCTTAATATTGGTGTATACCTTAGCAGTTAAATACAAAATCAAGTTTGAATATAAAAAAAACAGACCTTATAAATGCTTAGGGACCGTTTCTGAACAATAGAGAAAGTATGTATTTATAGACAATTGCTCTAAATATCAAGAATTCGGACATACAGATTGTCAATTTGATAGATAATTTACATTTTCCTCTAATAAATTCATACAAAACACGATATTCATACGTTTTCGCCATTTGCCTTTGCCACGTGTACTCAAGTTTGATACCTCAGTGAACATTTGTTCATACTAATGTGTATGCGCTATGCTGGCTCAAAAACTTAAAGTGTACTTTTAATATAATAGAGAAAGGCCAGTACATAATATAGAAAGGTGTGAACCTAGGTGTGAATAAGAGGTCTATGACGCTTTATCTATGATTAACTATCGCATATAACAATCTAACATAATGAATGGATTATTTAAATAAGCTAATCAAAACATAGATAGAATTGAAAGATGATGTCATTCATAATGTATAAATATCAATCATCGTTGGATTCTATTGTTAATAAAACAAATCAGTCAGACTTAAAAATATTTGTCAATTTAATTACCTGCCATAAGTGACATATGGTCGAATTAGTTTTGTCGTTATGACTTTTTTATATATAAATATTGTGTAAAAAAATATATCACATAAAATATATTCATTTTTCTCGAGCATGTTTCTTTTGGTTCCTGATAATTTACTTAATGCACAGTTACAAGTATACACTCTAAATCCAAGACATATATATATGTTAACATAATGGCTGTTTTAGTATTTATTCTGGTTAAGCCTTATTTTTTACTTCAAATCTGATCTGATCATATACATAAATTTACTCTTATCTCGATCGTATGGTCGTACATCCTCTATATTATGTGACGCGCGCTTACGTACGCTTTTTCTGACAGGCTTGAGAAAGAGCCTTACCTAAGGAAGCAAAATTAATTTTCAGATCATTGTAACGTAGTAGTTGTGATGTGGGTGTCAAGATGATGATCATTTTTCTACTCTGATAAGACAAAGCGCAGTGTTAAAAGTTTCGCCATTCGAAACGCAATCTCCCATATTCTTATAAGATAAAACTGTGGAACTAAAGCTTTGGATTAATCACGTATATTCTGGTATTCACAAATATATTCCAGAAAAGCCGATGATTCCAACACTTTACAGTAGTTCATATCCACATTAAAATTCTTAGTTAAATTGAGGTAGCAAAAGTCTGTCAGCCAAACATCTTATTCATCTTAACCTTTTTTTCGCATAGCAGGGTTATCAGAGAGAACCTAGTTTCGAAACACTCCATTCATCACTTTCTGCCTGAATTTACGACATTGCGTATTGAACACAACGCCGCGCTTTGTATTGTAACCAGAGCGGAAAGGCGAAAATAATTTAAATATAATCATACTCCCGAGTGGAATAGAATCCATAATCATCACATACGGTCAGATGTTGTCCCACTGCGCCACGATGGTCTCAAGACAATTGCCTAATCTTCTTGTTTATGTTTGGGACTAGTGTATTGTCGGTTTGATCCCAACATGTGACATTGTATGTCACTAAAAACTGGATAAGTAAATAACAGAGTGTCTTAACACTACGTTCTCTGCCTACTTTGCTTTGCGTGAAGTTATTTAATTTGCACAGTACAAAATATTTATTCGTCTAATACGTCTAGTATTTGCAAATACCTCATCAAAAGCAAACCCGCAGTGTGCAAATTGAATGTGAAATGAGATACGAATCTGTTGACCTTTGCTCGTCAATCGTCCTCCTCTCTGTTTGGCTTTTAGCATTCGAGTTAATTATTAACAACCTTATAATTAGATACTCTAAACTGTTAATGTCTTGCATCTACGTATGTTCTGCGGTATTCTCGGGAGCGAATTCTCTCAGGATATGTTTCTAATAGGAAATATTATTGTGCAGTAATCTATTATATATTATATCATTGTTACAGGTTAAGATATTATTGGTAAGGTAAATAACTACGTTTGCATGGATAATAAACGTAAAATCTCGTTTTTTCCGTTCCCGTGACAATTTTGGGTAATCCCCTCTAAGTGTTTCTCTGCACTTCCTTTTTTTGAGTAGAAAATTTCGTTGCGAATCCCCGCCTGATGGGGAGTCGGATGAGTTATGTGAGACTTTGGACTAACAGATGTCAGTATACCCACTGTAACCTGAAGGTGCTCGTTCTCGACCGACACTAGCCGAGGCTACGGTAACGCGAATCTTCCGTGAACCTGAAGCTTCCGTGAAGCTGCTAGGCATGTTGGGACTCTCCACACTTCGTAAGGACTTACTTTGGTCTGTGCGTAGTCTGTCCGTAATTTAGAAGATAGATGAGTTAGTTTAGAAGATAGAAGATTTAGAAGAACGAAGATAGATGAGTTAGATGAAATACATAATGATGAAATATAGAAAATACATAAAATAGAGTTTAATCATTCCCTAGAATGAGAATCGAATCCACCATAATCGTGCTTACACTCGTGCTACGAATACATGTATGGAATACTGGTAGGCTTGTTTGTTAAGTGGTTACATTTTTGTTTCTAGGACGAAAGTCGTGGGGTAAATTCCTACTGACAGCTGTTTGTTTCATTTTTATTGATTCAAGAAACTCCGTTCTCGATTTTAACAGATATATATTGAATTTAATTATATATTTTGTTAATAGGTCTCGTTACAGACTATTGTGGTGCAGTGGTGACAGCGTGTGTTAGATATATAAGAGTAACGTTAGATATATATATATTGTTAACATTTTTTTAAAGTGTTATTCCCACACTAAGGAAATTGAAAAAGAGATATTTAGAAAACGTATAAAAATTTTGAACGCAGCGGGATTTGAACCCGCGCCTCTTGAACGGTTTTCAAGAGGCGCGGGTTCAAGTACCGCTGCGTTCAAATTTTTATACGTTTTCTAAATATGTCTTTTTCAACGTTAGATATCTTAGGTCTACGTCTAAATGCTAGTCTACGTCTTCTTTATATTATGATTATTGTAGATAAAAATTAGGAAGTTATTCATAATGTAATTCGCATATATAATTTATTGTTCATTATATTCATTTTTTTTAATAACATAATTTTAATAAATAAGTTTATATTAATTTTTAAAATTTCGTCAAGTGGAATTAGAATTGGATAACACTGTGTTCAGTTACGCATATCATAGTAATATTTTGAACACAACCATTGTAACATGTATCAACATTATAAGTTTTATTTAAATTTATTATTACAGTCATTATTCACTAATAGTCTGTACCTTTTGCTAATTAGTACATTATTTATTTTTTCACATTTTACATCTATGAAATTAGGATTATATGACTACATAAATATTTACTATAATTTCATAAACAAAGTCCAGTATTTTATAACATTTTAATTAACTTATAAAAATTAAACTATAATAATAATGATTTGTTCTTAATCTTATAATTAATTACATATTTAGATACATTCAAGATTAACGATATTTGACGTGGTAGGCATTACCTATATGAAGGAGGACATAACCGCTTAATTTTTCTTTTTAGCGGTCATCTTCTTGAAAATGAACGGAATCTTGCTCTTCACCACCTTTATCGCACCGAGAGCTTCTCCCGGAGTTCTATGGGTGCCCTATTGTTGTAGTGATTATAGTAGTTGCCGGACCCGGGAAATCCATTGACACACTGTATCCTAGGCACCTCCCATGCCATCAATGATGCTGGTGCCAGAATGCTGTTTTGGTTTTCCGCCAGTCCTAGCATTATATCTTCTGTGGCATTGTACGTCACCATATCTTTGATATTGTCTCTAATAGCTTAAGAGATATCATTGTTATATGTGGCGCGCTTTGAGCTTCACCTCTAAGATCGAATATCCTCACTGAAAGGCCAACATTTTACAAGTCTTGAATTTCACTTGTTTAGTAGCTTTTAAGACTGCGAGAAATTCGAGAAAAGCGTTCTTTTCATAGTGTTTGTGTCCCGAGATTAGTACTAGTTCGGCTGGTTTCAGTTAGTTCATTGCCGCTGGTTGGCTTGGGCTGGGCTTTGTCAGTAGTATTTAATGTAATCCTTTACTGCCAACGCCTGCCTCATCTGATAGATTTTGCCTTCTGACCTTCGTAACATTTTTAACATTATATAAAATGCGTATTACGAAGGCGGCATTAGAAGGATCTTTTCAAAATTAATTAGGTAGAGAGAGGAACTCAGACAGTAGCGGTGGCCCCTTAATCCTATAATTATAAGCTATTCTCTCTGGAGCGCGATGGGCACGGTGGTTATCCGTAGAATGCTAAGGAGTTTCTTCTCATATTAACTAAAATTTATAAGTATATTGCAATGTATTTCACATGAACCAACCTCTCCAATATCAGTAGCTTCGGGTGCCCTGAAGGCGGGTGTCCCGACAGCGCCACACAAGCGGCCCGCGCCCACCAGCTCCCCACACGCGCCGAGATCCGCCACCTGTACTCTGCCCTCCCCTAGCAGCAGGTTGGCAGGCTTGATGTCGCGGTGGGCGATACGTTGAAAGTGCACTATAGGGTGAATGTTTTAAAAGAAATTTGTTATAAGAAAACTCAGTATATAGAATTCCAATGAAAAGAAGAGAGCAAAAGATGAGCATTCTAGCTAAATTTCAATATATCCCATAATAAATGCTTACTTAAAAATCCGCCATTTATTTGTTAAAATCCCATTAAACAATAAAAACAATAAAATATTCTTTCAATAAAGTTTCTTTAGACAAAAAAAAAAGTAAAGTCTGTAAACGTCGTTAAGGAAGTTTGTTTATAGTTTTATAGTACCAGAACACTTACAGTATTCTACTCCGAGTACAGCATCCCTGAAGTATTTTCTCGCGAGATCCTCACTGAGAGGGTTGTCGCTAGGTATGTCTATCACTGGACCTCCTTCCAGAAGTTGAAACACCAGGTAAAGTTGGTCTTCCATAGGATCGTCAAGGACCTTTGAAAAAAAATTTTTAAAGCCTCACCCACCTTCTGCATTTTATGGCATAAAAGAGAAAGCTGACTCCGTAATTAAAAGCGCGGAGTTAAGTTCCATCATTCGCAACACATAATAACTCGAATTTGAGCGGAAATTGGAATCTTTTCTTCGTGTATATAATGTCTCATTAATATCTTTCTATATGAAAACCCACTACAAGAGTAGAATACTCAAGTATCTGTAACTAAGCAGGTCTCAGGTTCCAAAGTCCATATAGTATGTGATGCACTTCCAATATTAGAAGTATATTATTAGAATACATATTTAATGGACTAAGGTATCGAATGCGGAGATAAGAAACTAATTAGAACAAGAAAATTATTTTGTTAATGATATCGCTTCTTAGTATATATACTGTTGTATGCAATAAATAATTTCACCTATCTATCTCTCTATATATGAGTACATATGGAATATGGAATAACGGGGAATACTATGTTAACGTTATGTTAATTTTAATTTTGTAGACAGTTCAAATTCAATTTTGGGGAAGTTTATAGTGTAAATAGTTAATATTTTGATATATTTTAAAGTGATATTGACATATAACGGAAAATATATGTGTTTTTAAGAGGTGCGGAATTAAATCGTGCCAAGTTCAAATTTATAAACATATTTCTAATTAACTGAGTTTTTCACCGACGTGTTTTGTATTGTGTCTAACAGTTTGAATGTAAAATGTGAAAAATAATTCATAAGTCCGATATAGGTATTCCTCTGTTTGATTAGATAAAGAGCAGCGTTGAGTTACGGCAACTAGGAAGCAATTTATGTTGTGACAGTAGTTCAAAGCTGATTAATCTTTTACTTAAGAAATTGATTTTTTTTACTATATTTTTCCCATAATACCTTAAATGCATACCAAAAACAAAAATAGAAATATACCTCTATTAGTTTCACAACATTTGGATGATCCAGCTTTTTCAGAACAGCTATTTCTCGATAAACTCTTTGTAAAGGATCTGGTGGAGGACCAGGGCCTGGTCTTCTTGGAGGTGTTCTCCCAAAGAGTCCCGCTCGTCGCATCAATTTTCTCTTTGATAGAATCTTCATTGCCTATGAACAGATGATTTATGTTATATTAATTTAAAAGGTCATGGTGGTGCTTTATGACAGCTTATTTCAGTAAACGCGTTGATTTTAGGTTTGTTTCCCATTGAGAAGAATAATTACCTATATTTGAATTAGACATATTTATAAATATTTAGAAAAGGACATATTTAGAAATCAAGTTCAGTTTCCTAAGTGTGCGAATAACACTTTAAAAAATGTTAAAAAAGTATTTGAATTATTCAAATAACTCTGCCATGTTAAGACAACGCCACTCAACACGCAATGTCTTTTAATCATGTGGAAATTAACAAACGAAGTGACTTGTCACTGGATTTTCTTATTTTGCATAACGCGAGAGATATGTTAAGATAAAAGGCAATCTAATGGTTATTTAATTACTCATAATAGTCAGTAAAGATAGCGGTTGCAAGCTGCGCAATCGTATCTCGAATATATTACCATACTAATAAATTGGTGTGATGAATGTTTCTCCATACATACCTCACAATAATTACTCAGCATATAATGGAATTAAAATTCCATTCAACAAATCAAGAAATATAAATTATTAAAATAAACGTCTTGTCTATATATGTGTACTGGAAATCATACCAACTTTAATGGAGAAATTCCCCAACTGTTCCTGATTGATTATATTCTTGACTTCAAATTTATACCTTATTAACCCTGAGCTTATACTTTTAAGAGACACAGTAAATATTGATTAGAATAGAGGTTAGAACTAGTCCGGACGTTTACCATTAAAGTTGGCAAATTTTAAGTTTTACTTCCTAAAATCTGAAGGCTTACGTAGTTGGGGCTTTCACAGTAACATATGGAGATATATACGCGTGATTAATGAATATCTTCTAGCATCATTCTAACACTTTTATTTATAAACGTATTAAGAGTTTCTATATTTTGGTAGAGCAAACTTCTTTTTTCAGTTCAGGTTTTTTATATTTTTTAGACTTACATAATGTGTATCGTCTTCTTCGCTGTATGCTAGTTTTACTATTCCGTAGGAGCCCTGTTAAAAACAATACATATATTTTTTACATGTTACCAGACTATTATAATATCTAAAAGATGAAAATTAGATTGGTCTATCGTGTTCAGTAATCACAGAATGTAAGAATGATTAATGATATCAAAGTAGACAACAAACTAGGTTATCATTAGGGTTTTGCCTATTCCCCAGAAACACTGAGTTATTCCAAGAAAAAAAAGTAAATAAATCTCATTTTTAATAAATAAAGCATTGTAGTTTTATCTTAAATTATTCAACACCGCAGTTTCAGTATAGTGGAGTTCATTAAAAATTCAAAATCAATTCCTATCTCGATCCTCGATACGGTCTCTCGGTGCAAAGTAAAGCTTACAAAAGGTTCCAAAAGATTGGCAGATAAATATCGTTATTTTAGTAATTATGTAAATGAATATTTCAATCTAGTCAAGGTTGAACTAAGTTCAGCGTCGTAGAGGTGCAGAGAAGGGTCCGAATGAATGTGGGTGTGGGTTCGAATTTCATTTGTGAGAATGTTCATATCTAAAAAGTTACTTATTTTCGAAAATTTTAGGCAAGTTGTGATGGTAGGTTCTGGCATATAATCCGATTCTTGAAAACAGTAGTGATTTGTCACTAAGGTCATTTTGTTAAGGAGTTAGAGTATTTTAAGCAATGTTATTATTATATAACATTTAAATGCAAACTAAAGCCTAGTGTAAATTGTAACTAGAACGTATATGCGAATGCTAGATGCAGTTGGTATAAGTTTGACTGTTGATGGTTATTTGTATAAATATTAATATTAATATTCCAGGAAATTTTATGTCGTACTCATTAGATTTTGTTATTATTTTCTAATTGCATTAAATGAAGATGAACGTGTATTTCTATTAATTAGTACGTTTTCTTATATAATTTGAGAGATGCATTTAAATAAGCATTTCAATTACCTAAAATTTAATTTCATTAATTTAACCTAAAATAACTTCCAAAAGAGCACTCTAAAAACAAAAGACTCACCTGTCCAATAGGTTCCAACAACCTATACTGGTTAAGCTGTACGTAACCTGAGGCCTGCGCCAGGGATACTCTTCGGGACTCCCGCGGGGTCCTTCTCGCTTTGGGGGAGCCCTGACTACTACATTCAGCTGACTTTGCAGCATGAGAACGGAGTAGAGCTGATCTGTCTGTAGGCCAGGCTGATAATCTATAGGGAAATATTTTCAATATTAGTAAATTGATATAATATAAAAAATATGTAATAATTTCGTTGACAAATGTACACATATGTCTTAAAGACTGTTATCACTATAGCTAGTTGTCGCTATTGAAAAATCAGACGTTGGTAATAAGATCGGTTATCACTTGGGCAAACATTTTTATTCATAACGCGCGGCGTTCACTTCCGCTACATTTTCTCGGTGTACTTTCCTTATGCTTTCTTAAACACTACAATATTCCTCTAAAATTTCGCAAAAAATCTTTCATAGCATATTTGCACGATCTAACTAATTAACAAGTTAAACTTTTATAAGTACTTTTTTTTGCAAACGTATTAAACTAAACGTCTTAATTTAAGCGTCTTATTATTAAAATATATGATTTATAACTTAATGAGGCATAGTTTTAATCTAAAGATGTTATTTACAACATTGCTCTTTAAATTTCATGATAACGTTTCTTAAGTTTTTCACACCAGAATACTTAGGAAAAAGAATCCCTTTACTTTTTTCAGGCATAAATTGGTAAAAGAAAAAATTGGCAAATAAACAAAATATAGCTATATTTCTTTTTTATATATGTTACTATGAACGCCCGTACCAAAAAAAATCTAATGAAGTAAAGTAAACTTTATTAGTTTAAGTAAGTGAAGGCGAATTTGAATGGTAAAATTCTGAACCTCTTTGACAGAGCCTATGACTAATTAAGCTGATCATTTATTATGTTTTTCAGAGGTACAACTTCAATTTCTTTTTGTTCAGCTTCTTGGTTTTTACCACATAGTACTCAGCATATTGTAAAAAATCAAAATGAAAAATGATCACTTAGCTGGCTTTTTGCTATTTAATAAGCTGGATTTTTGCCAGGTACAAAATCTTAAAATTTTTTCATGGATTTTACAGTAATATATAGGTACACTGGTGGCTTCGCCTGCGTAAACTACACGAATAAACCATTTAGTTCTTTCGCCCGCCCGCGTTCTCATCTGAATTATAAACTTTGCTTAAATTTATAATTTAAATGGTTGTATTTAATTTTGTTTGTATTTAAATTATTTTATTTATGAACCAATTGAAATGAAACAAGTAAAGTTAAAATATTGCTTATTAGCACGCGCGGTGCGTTAGGACGCTTATTCTCTTACAGGACTAAGTACTGTGCGGCGACTAAAATCATGTTTTCTCACTCCTTGCGGGAATGTTTGAAGTTCTAAACTTCTTTGTGTAAGTAACTTATGTAAGATAAATATATATACTTGTTTATTACTTCAAATTGGGTTGACCGGCGTAAACAAAAAGGTAGGGGATGCATTAGGACTCTAACGCACTGTAGTATAACATTTTTTATCATTTTTTGTTGAACACATCATTTCACTCTGAAGTCAGGTTTGGGTGAGCTAGTAACTCATATAAAAAAAAGGAGACAACGTGGTTATGGCAAATTACGAATTAAATTAAGCACAAAAGATTCTAAGAAAGCTAAACAAACTATTACATATTGTAATTATTTGTTTTTAATGCAAACAATGCATTTGAATACCATGTTCAGTTCAGTTTGGAGATATTTTAGGTCTCTACTGCACCAGCTGAAAGTTCTTTGAAAATTATGCCGAAAAAAATGACGACTCAGTTTTGCATTTTGTCTAATCACACTGATATAGACACTGAGATAACTAAATTACGAATATATTTTCATTTTAATTAAGGATTTTATTGTTAAGGATTTAGGTCACCCGGAATTTGGTCCTACAAACCATATGTATTATACCTTTATTCTACGATAAGCAAATTAATAACATATTTTTCACCCTAGACGAGGCTGTGCCTAGAACTAGGTCGGCGCGCTTAAATCGCTCCCGATATATATAGTTTCCGAGATAAATCAAGCGAAAAGGCAAAAATGTCTAACTTAGTGCATAATTTTATTCATAGGTTACTTTATAAATAGGTCCTACGTGACGTGGTCGTACGCAGGATTGATGTGAGCGAATCTACGATATGTGGCTTTTGGGAATTATATTAATACTTCAACAAAATCTAAATATTCTTTATTAAAATATACTATTGCTAGCACTTTCGACACGCTACCTGTCTTGGAAAGCAATTCTGCTGATGGATGAGCTTTCGAAAATCTCAACAGTTGTTTTTGTTTTCAATATAATTTTACGATTCGTTTGAAATTATTATTTGTAATATTTATTAATGATATAAAGTCATGTTTGAAATTCTGTAACATCCTGTTGTTAGACGATTTAAAAAATTACCATATTATAGATAATCTATATGCCCACCTTAAGTTCCAAAAAGATCTTAATAACTTTTATCTTATCCACTACAAAGGCAATAAATTTGACTTAAGGATAAATAACAGTGTATGCATATAATGTTCCCTAAAAAACTGCTTTAGTTACTATTCATATAAAATATGTGATATACGAATACAGCTTGAAAAGGTAAAGTACATTAGGTCCCTAATGTAGGAGTCATACTAGATTATAAGCTACAATTTACACATTAAATTATAAAAAGTAAAACCTTCAAATACTAATGGTTTTGTTATGCGATTTACGAAAATCTATCTACCATTCCTTTTTCTTTAAATCTTTACAGATACCTTATTCGCTCTCAGGCTGAGCACGCGATACCTATATGAAACCTATTTTCTACTAGACACGTATTATTTCTTGAAAATATCAATATTCAATTTAACATTTTTTGTGCAACATACAGTATAGATAGATGTTTCCACATTCAAATACCGTATAGAACATGCCTAACAAATATAAGCACATTACGTTAGAAGCTAGGCGTAAGCAACTAGAAGTTATTTTTGCTTTGCGCCACAGATATGACTTATATGCTTTGTGAAATAGATATGATTGTCCTGATCTCGTTAATCAAATTTGTTCTAGTATACCTACTCAAACGCATTGCCGCAATCCTTGCCAATAGTTTGCCACCAAACGTCGCCGCACAAATACTGGTAAACGTTCTCCATTGTTCAGAATGGTTGACTTCTACAACAAGAACTTCAATACTATCGATATTGCGGCAGCGCGTACTAGCATAGTACGCTGTGGGATAGCGTCAGACTACAAACGCGATTGGTTATGAGTTCGATCCTTACTCGAAGGAGTGAATATATTTAAATAACTTTCTTCGTGTTCTTCTGGTACAAAACAAAGCACAGCGTTGATTTCCGCCACTGAAAACACAATATCTATAGGGCAGAAAATGGACAATGTAGTATCTTGACACTAGTTTATCTCTGACTACCCTATATGTGGAAAAAAGCGTGAAGCTAGAATTAAATAATAATTAGATGTTATGAATTTGAATTTTAACAAAAACATTTAAATAAGGCTTACTTTTAAAATACTGTCTTATTTTTACAAGGATAGTGGTTGCTAAGTTATCCACATAATAGGTTCAAATCTTGGCTTATTCTATTCAACTATATAATTACAGAAAGTCCACTTTATGGTAAGAAATGATTCAAAGAGTTGGTATATAACGAATTATCCGCTAACAGAAATTCTATTTTCAACGAAACTATTGAAACGGCGTAAAGCGTATCTCATTGTTGAATAAGGCACCTCATGGTGAATAAGGCACCATTCCGCTTTCCTTTCAAACTTTCAAAAAGATTTAATTGATTTTACTTTACGTTGATTTGTTAGAGTAAAAATTAAATTATATGAAAATGAGTAGCGTATTATGCTTTAACAGTATGCTTCTTTGATTTTTTATAGAGAGAGACCAGCTCTGCTTCATAGTGCGGCGTTAAGCTCCACCACTCAATGCCAATATCGAATTAGGTCGGAACACAGAGGATGGAGTGGCTTATAGGATCTCCATCTGGTGTATTTTGGTTTTTCGATTGAACACTAATAAAGCACCTACTGCTTTATTAGTGTTCAATTGAAAAACCATGTAAAACAACCAATATGTGTATTTATGTAGAAATTACATAGTCTATTCGTTTTACAGATCATTCTGAATCTTTCATGAATTATATACTTTTACCTACATTAAGCTTAAAACATAAACAAACATACTCAATAGCACATAGATATTAACGAGTATAGTATATTTTCAAATTGAATTTAAAATAAAGGAGAAGATCTATTAAATTAAATTGGTCAAGTATATAGATAAAAGATTTAGCTCTATGTATATATTTAAATAGGTATATAAAATTAAAAGGTCGTCGCCCGCACCCGTGGGGGTTGCCAAATATTAGCAAAGGTACGGGCTACAGTAGTTTCATAATTATCAAAAGAGGGTTACTTGTATAATTGAATATTAAATGGTTAGACTATATTATGACTCAGTGGGCTTGTTATCTTCTGAAAGCGATAGCCGTGGGTTCGATTTCCATTCTAACTAATTTCCTCTGATAAGGATCCGGTAAAGTATGGCTTTGAGTTTTGCCATCTACGACTAATAGTTTTGAAAATAAAAATATAATTTTGTGAAGTTTCGTGCTTTTTCCTGCAGAACAGGGGTCAGACAGAACCTAATGTTACGACACTCAGTAGAGTGTCGTAACATTAGTCTTACCAGGATGGGAAAAGGAAAATAAATTAAATATAAAAACACCCTGTGTCAGGATCGAACTCACAACCAATCGCGCTTACAATCAGACGCTTTCAAACTTCGCCACGATAAACTCATAATAATAATTTGTTAAATAAAATAACATATAGTATAATAACTTTTTTTATTAACTTATTTACATAATTAGTTATCTATGGTGGCACAGTGGTACTGGGTCAGACTGTATACGCGATGGCTACGCTACTCGGGGCAAATATTTTATTTACATAATTTTTATATCCCCTTCTGGTCAATGAAGGCTCGACTTTTCGTTTCAAAAGAGGAGAACGGATAGTCTTGACACTATATTCACTCACCCTAACTTGCTGTTTGGACTAGAGAGTGAAGTTTTAAGAATATAATAAATAATAACCTGTCGCCTTCTGTTTTCTGCCATCTCTTAACGTCTTGCTCCCTGTTCGCCTCGCCGACTACATCCACAGCAGAGTGTCTGAAACAATAACAGTTACTATAAATTCAAGCTACTTGGAAAAGCTAAGTGACTTGATTTAGTTTTAAAGGTTACATAAAACTCTTGCATTTTCATCATTATATCTTATTTATTTAAGATTTGATTTGCATTATTAGTGAATGGGATGGGAAGAACATAGAATTTTCTAGAAAAGCCATGAAGAATCTGCTGAAACATAAATTTTTTTATCTAAACCAAATTAGCTAAGCAGAATAATATAGTTTTTTTTTCACCGAGACTACTTGAGTCACAAGGATAATATTTAATCCTCAAGTAAGTTTCGTGTATGACATAAAATAAATTTGGAAATAGAAACCGCCTATCTGTACATGTATACTATCCTATTTTTCATATATAACATTAAAATATTCGACGTTACTATGGAGTTAGGCCACGTCATCAAACACATTACTAAATCTAGAGAATTGCTTAGAAAATCAATTATATTAGAATCAATTTCAATCACCGGCCCTGTCAGGACTTACTACACGGGAGACAGGACACGTCTCGAGTACTTTACTTGTTATGTTGAGTTTCTTAGTTTGAGATCTGACTGTTGCCAATTAATGGTGCCTTTTTTGGTTATGTAACTTAAGAAAATAGTATATATATATGAGTACGTTAGGTTTTTTCTAAAATTGCTATAAATATTATAATTTAACGATTTTCGTTTTTTTAGATTCACATTTTATCTCCAGCGGAGTAGTCAGATAGAACAGAGCACCAAGCGCTACGGTCCCTGCATAGTTCTTTCCCCTTATCTACAGTCATCAAGTAAATACAAGAAGAAAATATGCAGAGAACGTCAAGGTTAAACAAATATTTAAACTCATAAGAATGCAATAAACGTAGCTTTCAAAGAGGGTGAGATATCAAAATTCACTTTGTAAACAAAATTAGATCACTCTTTTTGGGCGAACGGCTAACCAAGTAAAGTGACATAAATTGAAATAATATTATTTCACTTAGGAGGAGAGCTCTAGTGCGAAGCAGTCATGGCGCAGTAGTAAAATTACTGGGAATAAGTGTATTTCTTTCTAAGGTTTTGAACGCAACGGGATTTGAACCTGCGCCTCTTATAATCGTTTAAGCGCTCTGACCGCTAAGTCATGCTTTCTAAATCGGGCTACGTCGAAATTCTTTTACGCTTTTTACAACTTATATTTGTTGTTACCATCTCAGTAGAGAGATTTTTACAAATAACTACTACTCGTTTGGCAAGAGACATTCTACCAACTTAATTGAGTTGTAAGAGTGTTTAAATGGTTTTCAGGAGGCGCTGGTTCAAATCCTTCTGCATTCAATTTTTATACGTTTTAAACATGTGTTTTTAAAATATAATCTGTTTAATGTTAAAATATAACAGAAAACAAGCTATTCCAAATATCCTCATTATCCTTTAATTCTTCTTTTTTCTTCGTTAATTGAATACAGATACATATAATAAAAATAGGGCAATGTGGCGATGACAGTCTGGACTAAGCTCAAAGTAGTTTTTGTGAAGAGCCCACGACAGATGCGATCAATCATCGTCCACAATGACGTGAAGCAATATTGTGTTATACTTACTTTATGCTTAATATATGAAGAGGTGATATAAATAGGCAATTTTACTTGAAAAAGTTCTCAGAAAAGCATTTAATATGAAATTAAACTAGTTTAATCGAATTAATGCCGTAAACGATGCTATTCGAAACTATATTTTTTAATATCTGACGTTTCGAAAACTTTATAGTAACTTGTAGTCACAAGAGTTAGTATAAAGTGTTGGAATTGTTTTCTAATATGTGTATTCAAATACCAAAATATATACGTGATAAATCCTATTAAAATAGTTGCATTTAAAATGTGCAGAAACCGCGAAACCAAACGCATGTAATACTGTTATTAAGTTGAACACCATAATAGCACAGCTTATACTCGCCAGAATTAGTGTAATTGTTGCAGGTTCATATCCCATTTAAAGGGATCTATTATGTGGGTCCAACTCAACGCCGTAATTTCTTGAACTAGTAATAACGTAATGTCTCGAATTGAGGCGGAAAACGGAGAACTAATCTGGTAATTGGGGGAAAAGCGTGAACCGTCAAATGAACAATCCCAAAAAAACGTATCACATCGAAATTATTTATATATTTGTTCAACGCATCGCAACGCAACGCAATTCAACGCATAGTGGAAAATTTGTGGGCTTTGAATTTAAAATCCTCGCGCAAATATCAGTCAACAGTCATACTCCACTACACACCTATTTATTACTAAAAAAACTTAAAAATCACTGTACCAAGTAGAAAAGCACTTAAAAAATTACAAAACCCTGAAAATATAACAATATCATAACGAACAGCACACAAATGCGGTAACTCAAAGTATAAGCGTAATTAAATTTTAATGACGCCGCAGAGCTTTGTTAGGACTCAATGGAATTGAACCGGTGACCTTATTTTATATTCGGTACGAAATCAGTGTAAAAGTCTCTTTAAATAGTAAAGTTTGTTTCCAGCTTTAATGCAATAAATTATAGCATTGTTATCATTTTCACTGACCATAATGAAAATGAGTAATTTATTTTTCGGGAGATGTAACAATACATAGCACTGTTGTGGAACAGTGGGGCAGATGATGATTATGCGTTCGATTTCCATTAGGAAAAATTATGATATTTAAATAATTTTCATTTTCTCGGTCTGGTAAGACTAATCGCAGGGTTGAATTCCACCTGGTTCAATGTTGAATATAGCAATATATCTAAAATGCTACATTTTTAATATGAAAAAAAATATTTATATTTTATCTCTAATTTGACGGAAAGTGAAGGACGGGATGACTTGTCACTAGGCTCTTCCTATACAAAAACAGAAGAACTCAACTAAGCCAACCCAACGAAGAAAGTTATCATATAGATTTTAGCTTCACATTTTTTCTCAGCAGGTTAGGCAGAAAGAACCTAATGTCAAGACTTCGTTCTCTATTTTCCGTCAAAATTCAATTATTTTTTAAAAACATTTTATTTGAGTTTCAGGCTGTTAAGTAGATTTGTCATCCTATCCAGCTTTTAGCTTGCCGACGGACTTACATTACTTACATTTTTTAATTTATTGACAATTCAAAGGTGCTTTATTGAGTAAAGATTACGTTTATATTATGTACAAAAATCCTTTTTGGGATGAAATTAAACTTGTAATGAACATGACAATTTTTAATAACAACGCCTAATAAAATTACAGTAATTTTGGTGTAAAAAATAACGCGTTTAAGAATCGCATGCTTTTCTTCTCTTATAATCTGATATTATACAATATCATGAAATTTCAAAAAAATAAAGGAAACTAAATTAATATATTTGTTTTCAATATATTTAGTGGTAAAACTAGAATAAATATAAAATATATTTTGCGTAATGGGTTAAGGACGGTACTGCCTACTATCTACTACTGTGGTATATTTGACTGCGTCTTCCTGAATTGTAGATTGAAATCTTATTTTCGAGAGATCAAAGTTTCTTATGCCCAATGGTTGTGGGTTCGATTCCCACTTAGAAAACTATGCGGACATAAAATGAGATTTTAGTAAAAGTTTAAATGGAGAAAAGTGCAGAAAGACAATATATTTTATAGAGATCGTAGTGGATTAGTATTAGTTTTCCTACCGATATAATAAAGCTACGATTTATTTGATATACCCTTTTATATAGACACTTACAAGGTGCTAAGGCAACATTTGTTTTGCACATCACCTGGTCTACTAGTATTTACAAGATGTGTTTCCTTAGTATAGAACTAACTGTACTTAGGAAGTACATGAAATTCATATATTCAATATAAAAATAAAGGTCAAACTCAGCGCAATTTGGTATCTATACCAATGTGTGCTGTACACTCCCTTTGTCATTGTGTATCGCGCGAAATAAGGGAAATACTTATCTTTTATAGCTTTATATGAAATAATAAAAATAAATACTTGTGCATAAATTAATTTTAATTTAAAAGATACCTGTAAGTGATATACAATCAAGTAGTAACGACCGGAATGTCAGATTGTTTTCACTATATGCCATACACTCACATCTGGCCAACTTGCCTAGTATATTAGGTAAACGCTCTATATTTTACCCTCCAAAGGACTCTTTAACTCAATTCATTAGGGAATAAGGTCTAAATTACATACACTAATTTAGATATTTGGATTTCAAATGATACGGTTACAGAGTTTTGGAATATTTATAATGTTTGATGTTTTTCAAAGGTAAAATTTCTGTCATATACATTTTTAAAGTGTTGCTTAATTCTCTATGCACATTGTGTTTTTCCTTTTTTTTGGGTTATCTTGAGTATAGAAAGTAGTGATTAAAAGTAGTGGCATTTGATGTTTTAAGTCAAAAAAACTTTACGTTGATTCCGACATCACAGCCTCAAGGTCTCATTACCTAAATGAGACCTTAGTCTCAAGATATTACCTTAGTCTCAAGATACTTTCTCAACTTTTCGCCCGAATTCGGGGCATTGCATATCAAGTGACGGAACTGAACGCTGCGCACATTTTGATATCCCTCAAGTGGGAATCAACACCCTTCGTGTATACAGTCAAACGATATATGTCCAAGATTCATAGAGCTGATATGAAATATTCAATAGCTTACATTCAATCATTTAAAATTTGTAAGTTCTAGTACTATGACTCTTTATAAGTTTGTTAATGCTATTACACTATTTCAGAGCTCTAGCTCTACATTTCGCAGCGCACCGGCACTTGCCGCACCTGCACCTCAAATTAATCACTGAATCCTATATCGTTAACAATCATGCAACGCGTACTACGAACGAATACTGCAGTGTACTAAATTTTAGTTACGAAAAATAAAAGAAATATATATGTCGATTTTTAAATCTTCAATATATGAATAGCCCTTAGTTGTTATATAAATAGCGAAAGCTTAAAGAAAGAGCTGAAATCTAGAAGGTTTATGTTTATTTTCAGCATGTAACAATAATACTAACTTAATATAATCTTTTTTCTCGTATGTATTTACTACGAATTTGTTGAGGACATAGAGTTAAGAGAAACATCTCTCTACGTTGCTCTTCTTGTATCTGTTGTTGTAAAGTTAATGGCAAAGGCTCTAATTCATTTATTGCCCGTGTCCTTTTTTGTTTATTTTCATTAGAAAAGAAAATATTGACGATTTACATTAAAAACTTAAGATAGAAAAATATATTTAGAAAACGTATAAAAATTTGAACGCAGCGGAATTCGAACCCGCGCCTCTTGGAGGGTTCTAAGAGGCACAGGTTCCAATCCCGCTGCTCCAAGCCATATGTTCTATCCAACTACGTCTACAGTACGTCTGTCACAACTTATTTTTGTGATAAGCATATCTCTAGAGAGATTTCTACAAATTTCTGCTAACCAAAGATTATTTCTAAGAACTATCGTTTGGCAAGAATAAGGAAGAAAATTAATTATAAACTATTTTATTACTAGCTCCGCTTTGTTACCTCGTTTTATATTTATTTTCGACTTGTTCGAACGATATAGTGAACACACGTGGTACACTCGGTAACTGTCGTAGACAATAAATAGCAGGTAACTGGCGTTCAGTTACAACTAAACTATCAGTTAGGTGTTACCTTTGAATTATACTGTGTGAATATGGATCTGTTTATATCTATGAATTTTAGAAATTCAAAAAGCAGATAAAATATACTTCTATGCCACTTATCTTTTATCGTCACTTTTAAAAATGAATCTTAGTAAAGTATTTTCAACTTTGCTTATAAGTTTCTATATACATTGGCTTTTTAATTAGCGTTATTGTACATGAAAAAAAAACAATTATATAGGCTGAGATCTTTTTCTTTTTTAAGACATGATCCAACGCTGGTTATTAGTACAAATTACTTTAGTGTCTCCATGAATAGGGGTCAATTAAGAAGTTACAACAACAGGACAAATATAAAACTTAATAGTAAAATATATGTATTGTCTGTCTGGAGTTTCTTTCTCGTTTAAGTTTTTTAGTTTCACGTTGGATGTAGAAAGGTAGGAAGAGAGTTAAGTCGATACACTCTATTCTCCGCTTTCTACGGTTTAAAGTTACTGTGAACCGCGATTTATCTTACTGAATCGTACAAACTATTTTTTTTTTAAATTAAAATATAATAATTTCTTGAAGTGAGTTCGAACTCACAACCTTCGGGTATAGTTTAACAGGGGCACTGTTAAACTATACACTATACACTACGCGTCACGTCACGTATTGTCGGCTTTCTATAAGTTATTACGCCATAAACTTTATATGTTGTATTTGAACCTACTGCCATTGCGTTCAGGAAGACGCAATATATATGTCATACGCCTTTTCTAGTTTCCGGCAATATATCGTTGCTTAGAATTGAATTTCATGCAAAATTGTGAAAAGTTGAATCGTTGCTGTTCTCGTTTTCTCAATTGGCGTAAAGTTTGCAGATCATGAGATTTCCAGTTCAAGTTTATTGCATCAAAAAATATTCGATTATTTCTATCTAAAATTCAAGTGCACTTGTTAAACTTTGTAAATGCGTCAAGAAATGCATCACTTTCTGTGTGTCTGATATATGTAATACATTTACTGCATATTTAACAAGTAATTTCTCTTTCAGCGTCACGCGTATATCGCCGTGAGAACTTCTTCACGCGTATATCGAGTGCCTTTTCGATAGCTACAAGGAATAGTTAATCTTTAATTAACATTAATGATAATTAATAAACAGATATGATAATATCTGTGTATTATTGTAAAAAAATAGTGCAACCTCATTTTGACCAATTATAGGTATTGTAATTTCACTGTAACAGAGTCACTTTTAACATCACTTTAAAATTAATTAAGTTCTAAAGTGTTAAATTGAACGGTAGAACTGCTATCTATATATAAAAGTCAGTTTATAAGTGCAAATACCCATTACTTACGGATAGCTAGTACAGTACTAGAAGCGCAAAGTTTGGATATATTGGCTCCTTACGTTTCTACGACCACTTTAACACGAGTGCTTTCTTTCTCGTATTACTTTGATACATACGATAAGTAAAAAACTTTAAGTCACTTAGACGTAAGTTTTGACTTCAATTTAACTGCTGTATTACGTGAAATAGAATATACCATTTTTGGGGGAATGTCTATATTTATAATATATTCGTTAAATCGTTCTAGAAAGACAAATCGCGGCGTTGATTTCTATTATTCACCATGTAATGCCTCGAATTCGGTCAATAAGTCGAGAACACATTGTCTAGACACTAGGTTCGCTCTTCCTACGTCCATTATCTCTATGGAAAAAGCGTGAAGCTGTTTTTTTTTTAGTAGGTTCAAATACAATTCGCGATTAACTTCATTCCTAATGAAAAAATCCCAAAACATTTCCTAAAAGGGAAATTCTGAAATTGAAACAAAACGAAGACGCAAGACGATAAAAGTTCGGTGGAAAACTTTCACTTTCAGTTAAATTTCGGGCAAGTTGAGTATTATGCAACGACGAGCTTTTTAATCTTAGTTAAGCTTAAGACTTATAAACATAAAGTTTAATGTAAGCAATGTCTAATGTAATACTCGTATATAATATTTTATACTAGTTGGTAGAGAGATATAAAATAAGTGATGCGAATACAAAAACAAGTATGAGTAATATGAAAGTGTATGTTAAACACATGTCAATGTGTAACATTATTTTGTATGTTAAACACATGTCAATGTGTAACAATATTGCCTTCTCTATATAAAGGTGTCCACCGTTTTTCTTGCGCGTAATATATACATAATCTTATCGCTTGTATTATGCCAAGAGAGTTCTCCATTATTCATTCTTTTGAATTCAAACTATCGCGTATGACTCGATACGTACCACTTACATATTTATATAAATATATATTAAAAAAATTCTATAGTCACTGAGTGACTGACATGAAAAGTTTAAATTTGCCATATTTCGTTACTTGAACTGGCACTAGCAGAAACGAAAAAAGATACGTTTTAAAGAAATATAAACATAGTATGGAAATAACATAGCTAACACAATATTACAGGTGACTCGTTTAAAATAATTCCATTTCTCGATCTTGTTATTAAACTTATAACTTCACATTTCACTATGTTACACGCTATTTCTCTTCTGAGAACTAAAGAGAGTGGAGAACGGAGTCACTATTCAGTATATTAAGTGAGTGCAAGGTTCATAGATTAAAAAACTAGCCGTCCGCTCGCGGCTTCGCCCACGTAAAACAATGAAACTAATGGAAAAAAATAATAAAATTCTAAATAAAAGTAGCCTACGTATATCCAAAGACCCTCAATTATCTTTATATAAAATGTCATCACAATCGGTTCAGCGGTTTGGCTACGATTACGTCACAGACAGATAGACAGTTGCTTTTTGCAGTTGACAGTTGCATTTCTAATATATATAGTACTGAATTATGAATAATCAATACATCTAGTTAACGTTAAATTATCAAGAATATCGCCTTTCATATTTCTTCATAACAAGTTTTTATAAAAATCTTTACCATACCTCGTGAAGTTTTAACTAGGTCACTTAGATAAAATTATAATAAATAAGCTTGCAATTATGTTTCAGCTAGAAATCACCTGTCGAATACATTTTCTTTGTCACGGCGCCTACAGATATTATTTGTTGGTATTATTATAAAGACCATCTTGATGCAGTGGGAGTGTTTGATTGTAAGGACGATGGTTACATGTTTAAAATAACACTCGTGAACATATGATTCTGTCGCTCTAGTAAAACGAAGTGCGACGTTTGGTTCTCAACACGTAATGTCTCAAAATCGGGTCCGAAGTGAACTCAAAATAGCCAACAGTTGTCAGTTCAAATCCCCTTATAAATAATAATTTAATGTTGAGATTTTATATTTCTAAATATGTGGAGAGTAGAGAATCGAGCAACATATCTGCTAAAAGTCCAGGAAACGACAAAAAAATGAAATGGCACACGATATTTAGTAGTAATATTTCTACATAAATCCCAAATGCGACACATTGGCGACAATTTCCTAATTTATTACCAAGTTGTAAATTATAATTACTATTCATGTTATAATAACTATTAATAGAACACGCCCTTCGCCCTTTTAGGAATATAAACGTTAGCTTCGCTTCAATAATAATACGCGCGAACTGTATATAAATGTCACGCCATATAGAATGTGCCATCAAAATCATTTAGGTGATATATGAGAGTCAAGTTCAATTAAGCATGTACGTGATTTTTAATATTTTTTAGATGGATTTCTTAGGAAAACAGAAATTAGAACCTACTACTCCTAAGGAACTACTAGGGACTCGAACCCGCGCCTCTAGGAAACCGTCCAGGCACTTTGACAACTAAGCCATACGTTCAAAGACTAAACGTTGTTAAAAATGTTTTTCTAATATAAGTGGTAGTCGATTTCACAAATAAAAGAATTGAGATATAAATGGTACTGTAACTGATATCCTATCTTAAAGAATATACTATTGGCTTTGGCTCGTAATATGTCACGGGACCTTTTTATTTGTTGTGATTTTTGTGTTCGTAAGTAAACCAAGATCTTTTAGAAATCCGTCGTAACGGTGTTAAGAAAGTTTATTTTATTATATATTAAATTCATAAAGCCATGAAGCCATCAGAATTGTTTAGAATAATTTATAATAGTATCACAAAATATTCACTGAAATCATGCAGAGAGCGAGGGAACTCGCTAAGCACCTTCTATATATCTCCCATTTATAAATATCCGATATCGATATAATAAGAGAAACAATAGCTAAATGATAAGACCCCTGCTGTGAATTTCGACCGGTAAAGTGATTTTATAATTATAGTTCTAAGCTACCCCGGGAAGCAACGGAAAAGTTAAGGTATATGATACTTACGATGCCTATATTTTAAGACTGTCCATGATGATCCTTTTCTAACGTACTTGTTACGCTTTATTATAGAAGAAGAAAAATTACACCTCTTTTCTATCTGTACTAGTAATTCACGTTCTATATATTGTAACATCACCTTAAAGTATATAAAAAAAGTTTTCTATGATAAATCCAACACTTAAAAGTTCTCAAAAATTATAATGAGAAAAGTTCCCATATATACCGACGCTTTTATTTGAACAAATGAGCTACGGTCTGACTCTTTTCAAAATTATATTTTAAACTGTGTTGTTTTTGTGTATACGTCGATTATATACATATATATGGAGCAAGACGTGCTAGTGATAGTGATATAAGGATACTAAGAGTATTATAGATTGTAGGAAAGTGTCTGAGTGTATACATGAGGGTTGTTATTATTATTTATTCATAAGTCATTAAAGAATGACTTGAAATTGTGTAGGAATTGAAGAAAGGTAAAAGGTAAGGAATTGAAGTAAGGTAGCACGAAGCAAAAAAATTAAGTGAACATTAAAGATACCCTATCGACTCTGACGATTCGCTTTCTTTATTTTGTCTGACAATTTTTGCTCAGAATCCTCAGTTCATTTTTAGCACGTCTTTAGAAAGTAGCATTAGCGGGATCTTTTCGAGTTCGGTTTTGTAGAGAGGAGCTTGAACAGTGGGGGCGAGCGTTAGTGCACAATGTTAGTGCGTGTCAAGGGGCTCCTTAACCTTACACTTGCGTCACAAATCCCAGGCACTGCCCTGATATCTTCTAGCTGTAACGCGATGGTCACCCCACTGTGAATCCATGGAATACTAAGTAGTTTCTTCCTTTTATAAAAAACAAGAACTTTATGTCAGCACCCAAATAATAAATAGTCCTCTACTGATGTCGCAATTAAAGAATAAGCCCCACTGTGCGTGTATGTACTCGTAATTGTAGGTAGATGGATCAATATGGTCGGTAATGACTTTTGGGCGTAGGTAATAGTGGGCTAGGAGAATATACCTACGTCAGACACTACACAGTACACACTTATTCGTCAGTACGCGCGTGACTTAACACCGGGGGCTCAGGCTCATGGTGTTGCAGGAAGAGGAACTCTGAGGCAGAGCCCGGGACTTGTGCCCAAGTGTAGGTTCAAGGGATCCCTTCAAAATGACACTCACTGCCCTTGCTCCTCTCTGCCTCACTAAAACTTGATAATGTTATGTTTGACGTAATACAAGGTCTAGGTGTCCCATCTAGTAAAGGACACTTTCGAAAATATATTTTCGAATACCAATAATATACGCGATTAATGCGGTCAAAAGAGTAATTTCTACTATATTCCCAATACTCAAAATAAAAACTTTGCAAGTCTCGACACGTTGTACTAAATATAGAATATGCAAGTTTTTGAAAGTCCCAGCGCTGAGCCTCTTAAAATTTACGTTGATATTAATACTTCTTATATGTCCGTCTACATTGATAGGTCAAGCAAGATACGGTCAGCTCATTTTACAAGAATCCAGAGCAGTACGCGAGGCAACTAAGAAATCGTTGGCGGTAGTTCGATATAATAATTGTATCAACTGACAGACGAATGCCACCTCAGTCTACCTGTGACCACGGACCACTGTAAAGTGTTCGAAACGTCGGGTTTTCTAAAACCTGATTTTGAATACTAATAATATAAGCGATTAATCTGATTAAAAGCAGATTAATTTCAAAATTGTATCAACTTAATTATTACACTAAATTCAAAACACTCTTATAATATTTTGTTTATTATCATATACTCCCACATAGTTGCATAGTTATCCACTTTCATATTTTCCTAGACAATTTACAACTCATTTCAGAGTATATAAAATTTTCTTATATTATTTTTCACCTACCCACCTTTAATGTAATATGTAAATCTTAAATGGCCAGGTCTTCCGTGTAATGAAGGCGAGGGTAAATTATATTATAGATATAAGGTCTACACACCACTGACATACAACGGGGTAAAAGAGATATAGCTTTAGTTACTAACTTGAGTAATCTTTTAATATATTTTTTTGCTTCACATATTTTCCATATTTAACAGGAGAGTAAGAGAGCAAGTAGAGCTTAGATTTATATCACTCGGATCCCTACTGACCACCGCAATTTAAATATAGTCATTGATGAGCTATTATTGAACCCACAGTCTTCAGGTTTATAACATAAAAAATATTCTATCTGTTAAAAGTCTTCATTAACTACATTTCTCATATATAAATATACTTGTATCGGTAAGGGAGGTAGGGGAGACCTCGGTTAACTTTCGAGAATGAAGAGGAGGTTGATGACTGCGGACATATGGGACTTTAGCGTTTGGCGCTCCGTTCTCTCTGATGACCCTCTAAGAATAAAGCGTAAAGCTAAAAAATATATACTTGTCATTGTGGCACGGTGGAACAGTGTCTGAATGTAAACACGGTCGGTTGTGGGTTCGAATCCCACTTGGGGAATAATTGTATTCAAAATTCCTTGCCACTTCCCCAACTTTAACGAAACCAATACGCACTATTACGAAATTCAATGATGAATGTAGTGTTTTTACACTAAGTATTCTTTCTTTTTCAACTATACTATTATAAATTGAATCTAGGTCCTTCGTAGTGTGTAAACCAGAAAATAATTTTATATGTACACAAGATAGATAACCTCTCCCTCTGTGCTATTAGACCTACGCTACTCAATTAATTAGCGACTAACACAATTTCTTGTCATCAGTTTATATTGTAGAAACTTAGCTTAGGACGTCACTATTTAATTTACTACTTTTCATATATATTTTTTTACTCATTTCTTAATTTATAAGAATCGGAGCCATCATAGCGCAGCGAAACAGAATCTTCCTGTAAACGCGATTGATTGTGGGTTCGATTCCCACTCGGGGGAATGATTATATTAAAAAATATATTAATTTCTTCGGTCTGGCACCTAAGGCAAAGCTCGGCGTTGAGCCATTCAGCACGCAATGTTTCGATGCTGAAATCGGAGAATGGCGTATCTTTACAGTAAGATATCTCGATTACCCTGCTATGGGAGGAAAAGCGAAAAGCTGTCATAAAAATGTTACGAAACGGAGAATGGTGTGTTTTATTCACAGGTTTTCTCTTCCTACCCCATTATATGCAGGAGATGTGCGAAAAAGGAGGAATTAGGTTAATGGTATGAAAATATTGTATTACCATTGGATCCGGACCGGACACCTGTGCAAATTTATAAACGAATCAAAAGACAAGAATTGCATCTCAGAATTCCACATAGAATAGATATATGAAATTAATAAAAACTTATTAAAAAAATAAAAAAACTAGCATAATATATATTTTTTCATCTTCACGCTTTTACACACATAGCAGGGTAGTCAAAGAGAATCTAGTTTCAAGACATTCCGTTCACCACTTTCCACCCTAATCAGACACATTGTGTGTCAAGGGGCAGGCGAATTAGACGCCGCGCTTTGTCTTATCACTAGGGTGGAGAAATGAAAATAATTTAAATATTATCATTCACCCGTGTGGGTGTCTAAATCACAACCATCGGGTATACAGTCAGACGTGCCACATTGCACTACAGCGGCCTCTAATAAATAAGTTCAAGTCCACAATCGCGATTCTACATCAATTAATTACCGTTCGTTTCGTTCGTTCGTTCGTTTCGCAAGACGTTGACATTTCGTGTCGTGACCACAAATACTTTGGACAAAAGTAGAAATGCCAATAAAATCTCAGAAAGCTTACAATAATCTCGAAGTTACGTTTGACGTGTATAGAACTTGGTTCTAATTTTGCAAACAACCACACTCTTAGGTGTCAGTTAACGTTGTATTGATATTATTAATTATTAATTTGTCGTTAAAGGCCAGATTAAAAGCCGTCGTCGCCATCGTCTCAGCTGTACGACGCCCACGACGGTTGGACTGGTTGGTGAGTGGATAAAACTATTATTGATTTTACATAAGACGAGTTGTAGCCCGTGACTTCAATTGAGTGGAGTGTAAAAGGTAAGCTACATACGTATGGCTTAGTGAGCATTAGACGGTACTCCAGGAGTAAGAGTAAATTCGAATCTTGGATTAATCCTAAATGCGCCACATATAAACTTAGTAACTATGAGACATCTTCTAAATTACAATATCTGAATCTGTTTTCCACTACGAGATATTGCGTATGAGCGGCGGAATTCAACGCCACGCTTTATCGTACCAGAGATAAAAAATATTTAAAAAAATTCCCCCTAATGAGAATCGAAGTCACAACCAATCGCGATTAAAATCAAACGCATTCCTACTGCGCCTCAATTATGTCATGGCAAAATTTATATTATGTTGACGTTGTATGACTTCGCAAAAAAAATAATACAATTTCAATGAAATAATCATTTCATAAAAAGTAAGCGATCTGTTACTAATAATGCTTTACGAACATTTTAGACCATGAAAACAGTTATTCTTTCATACAACACAAAGTACTACACACTAAATGCATTTCCAACTTCCATCGGACTAGGCCTCATTTCTCATTCACCCTGGGGATCTCCAATGTTAGCTTACTCTGCACAATGTAAGTTGATGGACTAAATAAATTTTCCGAGATCGTAGCAAGCTAGAATTGTATAGTAGGGTACCTACTTTTCATATTTAATAGGATTCGTGGTTAGCCAAGTTGTGGCTATAAATGTTAGAGGTCTGTAGCTGCCGTATATATGTACGAAAATTATGTATAGCTGATCCAGGTATTTTCCACATAGCAGAGTAGTCAGGCAGAAACTAGCGTCAAGACACTGTGTTCTCCGCTTTCTGCCCGAATTTGAGATATTGCATGTGTATGCATATGTATGTGTAATGGCGGAACTCAATGACGCGCTTTGTCTTACGAGAGCAGAGAAATCACAATATTCCGAATATAAATTTAAAATAATATACTACAAACATATTTGACACTAACAATTATTCTACCAATAAACTTCGTTTTGAAAATATTGGTTTGAATAAACATTATTAAATTGTAATATTACAAAAAAATATATAAAACGTAAGTTAACGAGTTAAGCTCTTTATAGTTAAATTCAAATCAGTTATGTAATTTTTTAAACCGTTAAAGAGTTAAATTAAAACTTCTATTGATTTTTTTCACTTTTATTTCATTTAATTCGTTGTTTGTAATTTGCTTTGGTTTTAAATACGCAATGATGTGTAAACATTTGTTGTAAAATAAAGCTCTAGTCACAAAATTTAAAAAGAGCTTTTCACGTCTCACTGTCACGTTCCCAAGTACTTAGGTTATTTTTAAATGGCATTGTTTCAAAACATTTCACCTTTTAAGTCATCTCTGCTTTTGAAATTCGTCATGTCTGATTTATTACGAAAATGTTAAATTTAAAGTATTATTTTTTATATGTTTCAATATATTAATATAGAACTTTAAAAAATATTTAATAAATGGCATTCTCGCTTGCAAAATGATTATTGTTAGAAAATAATCTTTTGGTAGCTTAAATTTGTAAAAATCTGTCTACTGTAATGCTAACAACAGAAATAAGTTGTAACAAGCATATAAGAATTTTGAAGTAATTCGATGGGAACTGGTTCCGCCACTCAACATACAATACCTCAGATTGGTGACGAAAGTGCAGAACGAAGTGCATTGACACTAGGTTTTGTATACCGAAACTGATATGCGGGAAAAATCGTAAAGCTGTAAATATTTCTTTATTTGGTTTGCGGATAAAATTTAAAAAAAATATGAAAATTAAATCAGGAACGCTATCGTAGTATTTTGGTTAGTGCCTGATTTTTAATGCAGTGAGAAATGAGTTCAATTACTACTTGAGGTAACGCTTATATTTAAAGTTATCTTTTTCCCTAGTTTAGTTAAACAAGTATGGGTCAATTATGGGGGTTGCGTTGAAATAAAAATATATGAAATATTTGTAACAACACTTGCGGAATGAATTATTGCCCTTCCTTTATATCAGCGAAGTAAAGTTAATTGTTTACTCAGCACACATGGGTTTCTAGGTAATTACTAGTCGTCTAGTTATTAAATTTTAGCTTTTACATACCAAGATCGATCGATCGAGAAGATTGTTATCCAAATTTTAAGTAATTATTTAATATAAAAAAGTAGCTTCGGGGTAAGCAAAGTGAAATTGGCAAGGCACTCCTTCAATACGTTGGTTTTTGAGTTGTTGAACTCAATGTCACGCTTTGTGTTATAAAATATGGAAACAGTTTAAATATAATCTTTTGCCGATTAGGGTTGAATCCACGACCATTGCGTTATAAACGCACATCAAATGGTGTTACTGCACTGCGATGGCCATAATCAGATATAAAACTCTCAAAAAGCATTTAAATTAATCTCCCATGCCAAAGTGCATTGTCTTGGGAATCTCTGAACACTAACCGCGGGTAATTGGTAGTGTGCATGTGATATATGTGTATATAATGTAATACTAATTTAATGTCATCACACATGTATCTAGGGTATCATGTCTCAGACTTAAAATGAACACTTTGGTCTATGAATAATAATCTTCCATGCATACTATAATAAAACAGTCAAGAAAATGTCTGTACATTTAATATATCTATGAAAAACAAAATGTCTTTCCATTTCAGTAAATAGTTATATATATATATATATATATTCTGATAAGACGAAGATGGTCGTTGAGGTTTGGCATTAAATACGCAATGTCACGAGCTTGGGCGAAAAGCGAAAAACGGAGAGTCACTAGGTCCTATTTATCTGCAGAGAGAAAAACGTGTTTATCTTTGGAACATCTGATATATATTAGATACAGTGAACTTACCAAGTTAAAGGAAGTTACAATATTTTTGGATCTGAATTTTAATGTCAACATATGGTAAATGGAGGTAGTATGTAATTGCAGGCGTCAACAAGTTTTTTAAAATTGATTGTGATATTCAAGTGGGGAACGGGGAGTGTCTTGACACTAGGTTCTCTCTGGCTACTCTGCTATGCCAAAAAGAGCGTGATGCTCTATTTTTTTAGTTTACTTTAATTATTTTATGTAAACATAAGTAAAATTAGGATAATGCATTTGTATTTGTATTTTAACTTAACATTGCTGCTTATTTATTACCACTTATTACACATTTAGGTATTTGAGCAAGTAGAACATTTTGAATACTTAGAAACATTTTTATTTATATTAGGTTAGGTAGTCTGACAGAATCTAATGACAAGACAGAGGTTTTAGAGACAAGAGGTGTGTTTTTTTTTTCTGTATACACCTGTTATGGAATTGACGTAGACAGGAAAGTGCGCAACCACTCTGTCATCAACTGCCACCATATTTAAGAGTTAAGCCGTGGTCGGTCATCCTAGCGCAGTGCGACTTCCTCTGACTGTGTACGCGATGGTTGTGCTTTCAAATCTGACGGGGTATGTTTATTATATAAATTTCTCTGCTCAGATGACAAGACAAAGCGCGGCGGTGAGTGTCGCCACTCAACACGCAATGTCTCGAATTTGGGCAGAAATTGGAGAACGGAGTGTCTATACACTAAGTAATTTCTGGCTACTTTGCTATGCAAGACAAAGTGTGAAGCTGACTACAACCTGACTAAACTGACTGAATCTGCCTGTCCACAACAAAGGCTTTTAATGAAAAAACGTATCGACTGCGCTACCAAAGAGAGCTTTAACAGACAGACAAACGAGACTTAATATACATATATAGGTATAAATACAGGACCGGATACAGATTGATCTCTGTGTGTATCCACTTTTTCCAGGTGAGAGCTTTCCTAATTTAGCTGTCCATTTACCTCTATTTCAATTTGAGGGTCTTTTATTACGAAACCCGTGGATTTTGGTATGGAAGGGCAGTTGTATAGACGTTTGATTTGCAATTATCGTGGATTCTTGTAGTAGCAATCAAATAAATGTCTGTGATCTTTCTTCGCTCTGATAAGATAAAACGACGTTGAGTACCGCAACTAAACACACTACAACTCGAACGGAGCGCCATGACTCTAGATTCTCAGTGCCTTTCCTGCTGTACTGGATAAAAAAGAAATTATTTGTTTATCTTTGATATTTTCTTGAACTGAACTCTACAACGCTTGATACCAAACTAAATAATACCCATGGGACTTGTCAATTGTACACAGTATTATTTCACAAAGAATGTAGATGATAAATTAAATAATTTACTTGTTTTAAAATGGTTTCTCATGCAATGTACTTATCATATGTAAAACATGATGACAAATCTTTTAATGATAACTTGACATATTTGTTTTCAATAAGCTTATATTTTATTACTAGCCGCTTCCAATCACAATCGGTTCAGCGGTTTAGCTCTGAGGACGTGCACAGGCAGACAGATAGAGCAGGCAGGCAGACTTTAGGAAGTATAGAGGAATGCTAATATATGTATATAACTATATGGATAATATAGTTTTAGCTTTCTACGACTAATACATTTAATAGGTAGACTATGTTTTGTCAGTCATTCAGTCACTCTGTTAGCAACTGATGTTTTATATAAATTATATTATGTTTTAATGTAATTATAAGGTACAACGCATTTAATTTTAATATTGATATATCTGTATATAGCGAACAATTCACGAGGGACTTAAACCCAGAAATATCACTTGCAGTATTCGCATTGGATACAAGATAAGCTATTTCTATATTTGAGTCTCAATTACCTACTTTATAGATAAATGTTGCGAATATTAAATTATGTAGTTATTTTTTAGCTTTCCATTTTTTATTTTAATAAATTAGATGCGAAACTCAACACCGCACTCTTACTAAACGGAAATAGATTATATTTAATTTACATATTATAATCATCCCACAAATTCAACCGTCGCATTTACAGGTAGATGTTGTCCCAATGAGCCGTCATAGCCTTTATGACGTGCCTTTGTAAAGTATCTTATAAAAACCTTTATTTTCAAATCCATACTAATATCCTAAATGCGAAAGTAACTGTGTCTGTCTGTGACGCCATCCTGGCCAAATTTTTCCATTTTTTTTCAGTAACTTTATTGTTTTATGAAAATGCCGTCGAAATACGAAACAGATATAGTTCAAGCAGGCCCCTATCATATAAAATTTTAAATGAAGAGAATAATGTATACTAACATTTCGTACAAAAGAAGCAAAATGTATCGCTATCATTGACGTTTTGAACCTTTGAGCTTAGCAAGTAGCAAGCAAGTAGAATTTCGACGTCGATGGACATATAACGACATATAACGCTGGTTTAAGTCCCGCTTAGTTAAAATTTTTATACGTAATAAGTATAAGTGTGTGAATAGCATTTGAAAAATAAAGTCCTGCTTTTTATAAATTTTCTTGAAGTCAATAATGCAGAAACCTTTATAGATGTTTTTTAAAATTTACGTCAATTCTTAGCAGTTTCTCTATTTCTTCGTAAATCTTACCTCAAAATAATAAAGTATACGTATTATTAAAAAAACATGCTACAAGGGTTCTATTTTAGCTACAAATGGGTAATAGCTAGGTGGTATATGACCGCCTTTATAATCTTTAAATCAAACATGGCAGAAATCATTTTATTTAATGCCCTATACCCAGGGGTAGTCAAACTACTTAATACTACTAATAAAGTTTTTGCGAGTCCCAATTTAAATATGTATTTAAAATGTTTTTTTTTAATTCAAATTTAATAACACTTAAATGCAAAGGCTTGTATGGCCTCATGACTATATGACTCACGAGCCGCAGGTTGGCTACCCCTGCTCTATACGATAATTTGCTTAATTTCTATAATATAACTTGAGTAATATATTATTTTATTCTATTTATTCGGTTTACCAATAGTTGTTTCACAAAGAAAATAGGGAAAAATACAATATGATAAACTTAAAACAGTGTATACAACCATATTTAATGTAAACACTGTATGCATAAAATAATAGTTGTTGACAATGTTAAAAATACAAAATAAAAAGAAAGGTTTACGAATAGAGAAAAAAATTTTTTTTTTTTTTTTTTTTTTTTTTTTTTTTTTTTTTTTTTTTTTTTTTTTTTTTTTTTTTTTTTTTTTTTTTTTTTTTTTTTTTTTTTTTTTTTTTTTTTTTTTTTTTTTTTTTTTTTTTTTTTTTTTTTTTTTTTTTTTTTTTTTTTTTTTTTTTTTTTTTTTTTTTTTTTTTTTTTTTTTTTTTTTTTTTTTTTTTTTTTTTTTTTTTTTTTTTTTTTTTTTTTTTTTTTTTTTTTTTTTTTTTTTTTTTTTTTTTTTTTTTTTTTTTTTTTTTTTTTTTTTTTTTTTTTTTTTTTTTTTTTTTTTTTTTTTTTTTTTTTTTTTTTTTTTTTTTTTTTTTTTTTTTTTTTTTTTTTTTTTTTTTTTTTTTTTTTTTTTTTTTTTTTTTTTTTTTTTTTCGCTGCGTTCAAATTTTTATACGTTTTCTAAATATGTCTTTTTCAATTTCCTTAGTGTGGGAATAACACTTTAAAAAAATGTTAACAAAATATATTCTAATTCATCTAAGTCTTTTCCCCCACTGTTTCTTATAAACTTATTTTTATTTGAAAAGCACTTTGACAAAATTCAATCATTTAATTAGAATGATTAGACTTTCTGACGGACAGAATACTAATGCTAGTTACAAAGCTGTCTTCAAAGCGTATATATAATGAATTTATTTATATACAAGAATATTTTATAGGATTAGTACTGTTAATGTGGAGGTAGTCCCGGGATCGATTTCTGTGTAGGCACCTGACGTGACAGTTTGAGTGCTGTTGTACAATACGACTCTTGGGTGAGAAAATCTTTCTTTTTTCCCGCATACTTGGGTAGCGGTAGTAAGAGAGTAAGTACTAGTGTTAAGATACTCGGTTCTCCATATTCGTTGATTCACTCAACGACGCGTTTTGTCTGACACCAGAGCGAATAAATGAAAATAATTTAAATGTAATCATTCCTCCGAGTGCACCACGAGGGCCTCGATTAACATTTATTTAGCATTTTATTGTTAATTTCAAGCTATTGTATTTTGTTCTTTTCACTTTCTGCAAATTTTTGAAATATTGCAAAAAACAAAAACCTTATTAAAAAAACAAAAACCTTTGACACAAGTCAAATAATATCTTGTGCCATTGAATATGCTTTAACTACGTCACTTCGGCGTCAAAGTGACCACAATATAGTATGTTGTACGTACGTTAAAAACATATATACGTATATATTTTATAAAAACACTGTTACAGTGTTAAAGTTTATTCGAATAATATATCAAAGGCGAGTAATTTGTTCTTCTTTCAGTTCAGAAAATAATACCTAATGGTCCTCGTTTTTGTATGTCCTGTTAGATGAATACAGAAATATAAGGGGAAAAGGCTTTGACTTTTATAAAAAGTCACTTCGTTATGTTTCTATTCGGGTGAAAGTATAAGTTTTCAATACAAATATGATTTGGTAAGGACAGAAAAAAAATAGGTATGTACGTAATTGTGAACTTAGCGGGATTTGAACCCGTTGCTGTTGAATGAACGCATGAGTGCTTTAGCCAGTTATGCTATCCTATAAAATATAAAGTATATTTTCAAAGGTTTACTTTTATTAAAAATAAATATTTTTTAATCTCCGAATGTTATAAAGAATGCAACAGTTCAAATTGAAATTTATTGCATTGTCAAAAATATATTAAAAATTTATGTATACTTGTACGTTTTAAAATTGTATGAACATCTTCGTAAATCAATCTTCTCGACGCAGACGTGATACAATTGGTAAGTGTGGGTATTTCTAATATTTTCATTTTCAATTTATTATAGTGGTGCAAAGCACAACCATTACGAATAGGACAAAATTCAACATCTTCATCAGTCATCGACTGTTAACGATAAATGTGCGTTCATCCCAACTGTCAAGACAAAATGCGGTGTTGAGTTCCGCCACTACACGCAATGTATAGAAATATATTGGTAGGTAGAGAAACGAAGTGTATGAGAATTTCCTAACGGTAAAACTATCTATCCTCCGCTTTGTACCTTATTAGTAGACATTAAGGACAAAGAGAATTTTACCTGTTTTTTAGATGTTTGTAGGCAATTAGCTAAAATAGAATTTTATAAATATTACATATATTAGGAAATACTATCACAGAGAGATGGGGCAGTCGTGGCGCAGTGGGACTGCGTCTGAATGCGAACACGATTGGTTGTGGGTATGATCCCCATTCGTAGGAATGATCTTATTTAAACTATTTACATTTCTTCGCTCTAATATAAGTCAAGGCGCGGGATTGAGCACCGAAAAGTGGAGAACGGAGTGTCTTGAGACTAGGTTCTTTCTGACTACCCTGCTATGCAGGATAAAGCTTAAAGCTGTTTTTTTAAGATATACAAGGTACACGAGTAGTACTGTAAAAAATAAGAAAAAATAATATGTATGTATTATACATATTTCACTTATGGTTCACTCGAGTACAATAACCTAAGAGCTTATTTAGCTTTTGTATTTCGTATGAGATGTTTTTAGAATTGATTGTTATATCAATCTTTTACTGTCTTCTTACTAGTTTATTGTTTGTTTTTGGTCTAATGCGTTTGAACATCTTTTGACGTTAGCGGCTCTTAGTCCTGTCCTGTCCACGCGCTCTAACTAATTGAGCTATACGTTCGTATAAAAACGAGAACATAAAAACCTATAATGTAAGTGTAAATATTTATATTATAGGTTTTTAACTATACCGCTATACATAGCAGTAGATAGAAATAACTTAGTATCAAAAGTCCGTTCTACCTGAATCCGAGATATCGCAAGGTGAGTGGCCGAACTCAATGCCGCATTATTTTTACTAGAACGATTAAATTAAAATAAAATAAATATTCACCCGACTAAGGATCGAACCTACAAACATTGCTTATAGGGTTAGACGTTCCCGAACTCCACCACAAAGGCGTCTTAAGGCCAGAAATTATAATAACGAAAAGCAGCTTTACGCTATTTCCCGCATAATTACTGATTATATTTAAAATATTTTCACTTTTGCGCTCTGGTATCTAAGTCAAAGTGCGGCGTTGAGTTCCGCCACTGAACACGCAATGTCTAGATTTCGGGCAGAAAGTGGAGAACGTAGTGTCTTGATTTGACACTAGGTTCTCTGTGAGTATTATAACAAAGTTTTTTATAATTTATTACATTCGTAGTCTTTAACTCATAACATTTCAACTTGTTCCCAAACAAATTCACTATAGAAGTTCGTTGACTCATTATTAAGGAGCCTACATTTGAAAGAAACGTTTTTTCCAGGCAAATTACTTTATTTTAGACTAACGACTCGCTCGCAGCTTCGTCCGCCTGTAATATAGTTATTTCGTATTTTCGGCGACCTTTTCTTAAAACAATGAATTTCAACGCCCATCTTTCCTAACCGGAGAGAAAAAATGGAAACAATATAAATATATCATTCCATCAAGAGAGAATCGAACAACACACATATCGCGTTTCCAGTCAGCCGCCATCCTGCGGCGGGACGATGGCCGCAACGTTTAATGATTTTTATTTGTTAACGAAAACTGTCCGCCGCCTGACACATTGACTTATTTCTTAGATGGTCTATCATGGTTCTCCATCAGCTTTTCCAGATCTTTAATTGTTATATGACAATGGAAAATGCCTATCACGTTGAACAGTTTTTGTTACGGTGGCATTTCCTATTTTCTAATAGAGCTAGACTGTCATGATTCTTCAGCAGCTGTTTTGTATCTTGATTTTTTATATGTCCGCGCAAATTGTTCATCACGCTAAACAAGTGTTTTTAAAACTTTATTCCTTATTTCTTATAGGTGTTTCACTTTTCGAAATCAATTATACCCTAAAACCTGACCAAGCATAAAACGTATACAACACAAAAGTTTCATTCTAATCGGTCCAGTAACTACGATGATGTGCGCGCACAAACAGAAAGACATACAATTTTTTTTAAATTTTAGTAGGTTTTACATCACCTTAAATTGTTTTATCGTAAATATATTCGATGCACAGACAGAAATTTTTTACTGTCTTATCATAGTGTAGATAGATGAAATAAGTTAGATCAATAAAATTTATTGCATCTAATGTTTTTTTCCACTTATCCAAAAAGTATATTGAGTGGATATTTTAAAGTTTTGTAAGTTTGTATAATAATATTTTAAAATATAATTAAAAAGTAAAAGAGGTACCTAAATTGTGTTTCTACGAACTAATACAATTATTCGATTTTATTTTATACCGCTTAATTTATTTTCAATAGTCACTCACCTAATTAAAAGAAAATATTTAATTGTTAGCATGCGAACAGCCATTCCCAGATATGCCAATTATCGTTAGCTGTCAATAAATATATAGCAATATGTGGTATGGACACTTACATATCATTGAATTCATTATTTTGCACATAAAATATATAATATTTAAATTTGGCTATTTTCAAATTCAGTCTAGTCAATATTTTTTTTTTATTGAAGCTTAAAACGCGGACACGGCGAATAATGTGTAATAATCTGTTAGACATTCGTCTAACCACAAGATTATCTTTACTATTTTCATACTAGACACATTTATCTTGTATTATATATAATAATATTAAACATAAAAAAAATTTAAATACATATAGAGTGTACGCACTCCTTTACGCTGATAGTTTTGTATTTTTTGCCGGCGACGGGTCAAAGGCGCCGTAACTGTAACTTATGGCGTGACATCTGACTTTCATGAGAAAATCCCATGGTTTTGATCTTATTACACGATTGTTATACATAGGCTTTTTTATTATTATTTTATTTTCGCATTTTGCGGTATTGGTATACAAAAAATAGTGATATGACAATTTGTTTTCTTATAATAAGTTCTTTGATTTTCGCGATTATTACACATTTTGAAATTAATCTATTTTAACTGGAATAATCGCGTATAATTTTGGTATTCGAAAATACATTTTTAGAACCCGACGTTTCGAACACTTTACAGTAGTCAGTGGTCACAGGTAGACTGAAGTGGCACCTGTCTCTCATTTGATACAAATTATTATCTCAAACTACCGCCAACGATTTCTTAGTTGCCTCGCGTACTGCCTTGGATTCTTGCAAAATAACCACGGACGGACGTGACCACGGACTTCTGTAATATTTGAATATGTTTGAATAGTTTCATTTCAACAATTTGTTTTCTGTCTACACAAATAGAATTTTTGGGCACTTGGCGGCGATTAACACTGTTTTCTAATCAGGTAGAGGCAATTTCTGTATTTATTGTTTATATAAGAATTTTGTATAATATTTTTACATTTTCAGTATTTCTGAAAGTACAACTGCGTTACTAAATAGTAACTTGTAACCAAACTGCCTTCCTTAACGTTGGTATCTGTATGTTCATTCGACGTTTCAAAAGTGCTTGCAGAAGTCTATATGAATAACGAATAGTTTGAATTTATCGGCGAAGTATCAATAAAAGAAATATAAAAGATATATTATTCTATTACGTGTATTACGAACAATCTGTACATCTGTACTGTTTAATCGAATCACTATCCCCCAGTTCAAATACCAGTTCAAAATTGAAATATAACCGTAATAATTAAAATTTCCATTTTCAATTCCAGCGCGTACTACACACGGCCGCCGTCAGTTCGACGTTCAACGGATATGGCAATAAAAGAAGAGCAACGTGTAACGTTTTTTTGGAAAATGGAAACTAAAATCGATTCTGTATTTACAAACTGATTCACTCTTTTATTTAAGGTGGAATATTTACAGTGTAACATTTTCATATTTTCTGTGTGTGGAATTTGTGTAAAGTAACTAAAATTTTTTATATATTTTCGTAGCTTTTCTTAACAATTACACGTTTTTCCCGTATAGCAGGGAAGTCAGCGAGAACCTAGTCAAGACACTCTGTTCTCCTCTTTCCACCCGCAATAGAGACATTGCGTGATGAGTGGTAAAACTCAACGCCATATTTTGTCTTACCAAACCGGAGAAACGAAAATTATTTAAATATAGGCATCCTGAATAGGAATCGAACTCATAAACAATCGCGTTTATAGCGAGACGCTATCCCATTACGCCACTATCAATCCCCGTATAGCTTGCTACGCACAATAATTGTGGACTCAAATCCCAAATGGCAAAATTAAATGTATATCTTAAAAATATCTATTAATGTACGAAACGAGGTCATCATGGCCCAGTGAGACATTGTTAGCAGACAGTTAAACGCGATTGGTTGGGGGTTCGGTCCCACTTACTGAAATAATTACATTTAAATTAATTTAATTTCTCTACTCCGTTAAATCAAACCGCCGCGTCACTTTACACCATTCAACACGCAAAGTATTATATTTTATTTTTTAATAATAATATATACATATATATATATATATATATATATAAAAATAATATTTGGTGTGGAGAACGAGCTTTAACACTATTTTCTCACTGACTACCCTGCTATGCGGGAAAAGTGTGAACCTGCTAAAACAAACTTCACTAAATGTGGCAGATACATGCAAAATAAAACCATTATATATAAATAAACCCTTTTTTAAAACTTAACCAACTATTAAATGTCATAGCAAAGTCATGTCACATGTAATCGCCTGTATAAGACCAACTATAATGTGTCCGGCATTGGGTGTATCACTCGATGACCAAATTAATATATTTAATGAAGCGTGGGACGATTATTTTGATGTGCCTATATATATATTTATATATATATATATATATATATATATATATTACTGCAAAAGCCTGTAGATTATTATTACTACAGTAGATTAAGAATTTTTGTAGATAAATTTAGGATTTACCAACATTAATGATATATGTCCGAACTGGCCATTAATTATTATTAATTTCAAAGTTATACATCGGTAAGAGTTAGGTTTTTACTTCGAAGAGCCACGTAAATGTTGTATGGTTTAGGTAAGAAACAGATTTTAAGTTTCACTTGAAAAATATAAAAAAAATCCGTAGTCAAGGCTTTAACAGTAACATATATGAAAAGAGAAAAATTAAAAAGATATTAAGTTTTTTTGGCAACAGTAAGTGCTATAACGTGCTTAAGTATGCGTTTATACATACATGTAATATATACAATTTGGCTCACTTTGTGAATTGCTGAGGAGAAGAGGCCATAGTGGCGCAGTGCGACAGAGTATGCCAGTAAAACGAAGGTTGTGGGTTCGATAACCATTTAGAATGATTATATTAAATTCACTTTCACACAATCTGATAAAATAAATAATTATGATTATATATATATATCTATTCTTAAGGCGTCTTGAGGTCTCTTGTATTTTATAGAATAATCTAGTAACAAATTACTTACGTATAATTTTAATAAGAAATCTTTGCTTGTTTAAAATCGCAATTTAATAACTAGGCTAATCGGACTGGAGGAGTGAATTGAATCAGTCACAATTGCGTATAGTCACTAACTACAATATTCAAGAGAAGGAGAAGAGATTGTTACACCTGTAACAATTGAAGATTCGAATCCACTATCCCAAGCAAATTTTCTCGTCCAACATGAAAAGTTCGTAAGATTTGAGATTTACTTATAAGAAACTTGTAAGATTGATTGACACGTCTTAAAAACAAGCGTGTACAAGACAAGGTCGGCAAGCGGTCGTGATCTTGCCGTATTTGTCGCGGATAAAAAATTTCGACGACGCGTCGCTTTAAATCTTCAAACTATACAGACTTTAAAGTTAAGGTTGTTTATTTATCAACCAAATATCGAGGACATCGTGACGCAAAGGTACATGTACAGCGTCTGACTGTAAACGCGATTAGTACTACGATCAGTTCCCACTTGGGGGAAGAATTATATTTAAAATATATTCTCTTATATGGAAGAAACTCAGCGGAGTCTGTTTTCTTAAGTCAATTTACAATTATTTATTAGTACTTTGACATAGACTGAAGCGAACATTTCATCTCAAAGCGTGTTAAAATTTATAAAATCTTTACTGATTTAATAATCTTTAACACATAATTGTATGTGAAACACAAAAAAATTATTGTAATTCAAACATTCTTCTACGTGGGTATCGAACCAAAAAAGTCGAGACACAATATGGCGTCAATAATCAATATAAATTTACATAACATAACTATTAATATTTATTAGATATTGATAATTTCCCCCCTTAATAAATTATGTTCCTACAATTATACTATTTTGACATTTTGCGTCTTTCATTATTTGGGTAGTTTGAAAGCATGTCATTCTTTTTCTTTACTTTGACGTGTAAAGTACGCGTTATTATAGCAACGCGTATGTAAATTTAAAGAAAAATGATCTATATCAAAACACATGGTAGTGTTAATTTATATTTCATAAATTTAATATAATTTATACTTTATCTATCATATAAAGTATTTTATATATATTTAGGAAAACCGGGACCAAAGTTTTTTACGTGTACAGTACAGTAAAACAGCGAATTTTTATTACGCTTTTTCAAGTTCTCAAATAATTAACAAATACAATTACACCCCAAGCAGAATTTTAACAAACAACACTCACAGTCCGCCTTAAGAAATTACAAAATTCCTTATGACCTCAGAATGAAATAATATGAAAAATATGAAAAAAAAAACTGCTAGTATTAAGTGAGATAGCAGAGCGTAGCATATATCCCGAAAAGTTTAAATTTTGGGGCTAAAAATTGAAATTTTTTTTAATAAAATAGAATATCTACAATAAAAAGTCAATTAAGTCACCATGGCTCGGTTGGATAAGCGGATAATAGAGGAATTAATACTACAAGTTGACTTTTAGTCCCGTTTAAACACAAAGCAACTGTTATCGACAAGTTTACGATTACATATCTTATCGATTAACCACGTTTCAGTGAAAACAATAAATTTATAATTTTATTTTACCTTTACGCTTTTTCTGGCATTGTAGAGCAGGCAGAGAGAACCTAGAGTCACCTTTCGACCTTTAAAATTGAACCTAAATATAAAGTGAACCTAATGTTGGTCAAACCGCTCGCCAGTCACTATCATCATGTCTATGAGACAAGGCAAGTTAGATAGCGGCACTCTATTCAACTAAACCGGGGAAAAAATATTTTAAAACACATTTTCCGTATCGTCTTGAATTCAGGCAAGATACCACTACTACAATTCGTCTACTTCGAGATATTGCTAGTTGTTGGCGGAACTTAACGCCGCGCTTTGTTTTGTAAGCCAAGAGAAAAGGAGGCAAGTCGAAAACGGAATGTCTTGACACTAGGTTCTCTCTGCCTACATTGCTATGCGGGAAAGCGCCTACCTTGCTTACATACGAGAAGATAGTATTAAGTCACTAAAAACTCAAATTCAAAACAATAGGTACTTGTCGCACTTTCGTATCAAACTAGGTAAATTAAAGTAATTGAATTAATGTAATCAATCCCACAAGCATTACAAAATACCAAGGAATTAAAAATCAAACCCATAAGAGACTCTGAGAGACTCGTCAATATGCCATAATAATCTCGAAGTTGAATTTAAATATAATTTTATTTAAAAGGTATACGAGTATTAAGAGTTGCAAAGTCACAGTAGCTTAGCAAATACCGTATCGCATCGTGTATAACGAATTAGTTATTGGCCTCTTATGAAATGCTCAAACCAGGCTTACTTATTAGATAGAAAAATATTTTTTAACGAGAAAACTTGTTTCATGTTCAACAGAAAAAAATAATGATTAAAATGAAGAAATGCAAAAGAAATATACTTCTATTAAGAGCCGTCATTACACTTTCCTCCGCATTGCTAGGTAGAGAGAGAGAGAGCGAGAAAAAATTGTGTCAGGACACTCCGTTCTCCGTTTTCTGACTAATTTTGAGACGTTGTGTTCTATGTGGAGGGAATCAATGTTCCCCGAGTGTGAATCGAACTCACGACCATCGCTATAGACAGCCACTGTCCCACTGCGTCGCGACAGTCTCAAGATGAGAGGCAAGATATAAATGATTAGTTTGCTTTTAGTAACATCTTGCATATTTTGATAAACAGTAGAAGAAGTTAATAAAGTAGTTTCGAGTTATTGTCTCCCAAGTTGCACTTGAAATCGAACTTGCAACCATTGAGTGAACACAAAATACTATTCTACTGGACAGCTTCTCCATCCTTACGTAATATACATTCATACATAGTACCTTTATTGTGTAAGTACGCATAAAAAATAGTTTCATCACTACACTTTCTAATATATAAAATGCATGAAATTAATATATGTTGGAGGATGGAGTATATGGCCATCGCGGCGCAGCGTTGGTTGTGGATTCCATTCCCACTTGAGGAAACGTTTATTTATTTAAAATATTATCATTTCTCCGTTCTGGTACCCGAGACAAAGCGCGGCGGTGAATCTTCCGCCACTAATCACGTAATTTCTCGATTCGAATAGAAAGTGGAGAATAGAGTGTCCTAATACTAGGCGATCAAAAAGGGCGAAGGTGTAAAAAAAAGAACATTTGTACAGGTCAAGAATCGAACCCAGACTTAATTTGCAATAAGGCTAAATTACCAGCATGTAAACGTTTACCGATTTACGCTTAATGTCACGCTTATTAACTCGTAGTTTTTATTGTCATTTATAATACACCTATGTGTTGATTAAGTTTTAATGAAATTTTGTCACTGGCTTAATCTTTGGTTAAAGACTAGTCTAGGTTTTTGTCACGTGATGGAATTCGCATAGTTATATATTTCCATCTTCTATATTTTCATTTATATTAGTTTTTTCAGTAACAACGAAAATATTTTAATATATTAAAAAGAAGCGAATTGAGAGGCGGAACTCAACATTGCGCTTTGACAAGCTAGAGTGGTGCTTCCCCATATGGGGTCGAACTCACAACCATCGCGTACCGTCAGTCTTAGTGTACCAGCCCCACGACGGTGTTATTAATTAATTAATATCTACCATTAAATAGTGAATTATTAATTTGTCATAAAGGAATGCTGTCGACCTTGAATAATTTAAGGTGCTTTATCGGCATGACGCAATGAGACATGCCTAAGACTGAGGAGGTCACCAGTTGTAAGACAAAACTAGTAAATCATATGTGTTCAAAGAAAACGTATTAAGTTTCGCAACGTAAATTATAATTTGATATTTTTATTCATAAAACCAAATATAGAAGTCTAGACTCTAATTCAGGTCGAAAGTGTCTCAACACTTGGTTCTCTCTGCCTACCCTGCTATGCGGGAAAAAGCGTGAAGCGTGACGTTAATAAATTGTTATCCTTGACTTTTTATGTGTTAGGCTAAATACAGTTTAGTCATAGTGCACACCTTTATTTTCTACAGCTTAAGAGACATTTTTAAAAATAGATGCAGCTCTTTCTAATCCAAATACAAAAAAAAACTATTTATTTCTCATTTTTACGCTTTTTCCAGCATAGCAGGGTAGGTGTCAAAACATTCCGTTCTCCACTTTCTGCCCGAAATTAAGACATTGCATCAATATGCATTGCCTAAGCCACTCAATAGAGGTGGAACTCAAAATCGCGCTTTGTCTTAGGTACTAGAGCGGAAATTGCTCCAAAGCTGAATTTAACTTGGGGACTTGACAAAGACCGGCCTCAAGTTCCGCTACTCAACACGCAATGTCTGAAATTCGGAAGGAAAATGGAGAACGGAGTGTATTAACAGTAGATTTTCTCTGAATACTTTGCTGTAAAAAGAAAAAACTAGTAGCAGTAGTAGTAAAAGCGTAAAATACACTATATACTTTATATAAAAGAGTACGTTAAATACGTGGCAATATATATGATATTTATTTAAATTATTAATTGTATTTTTAATGCTTTATAGAAAATATTGAATTTTATTCTATACTTTTACGTGTTAACTAATAAACTTTAACTAAGCTGAATTTCATAAAGAGGGATTGCTAGTGTTTTTTTTACAAATTAATATAGATTATGATGATATATGTCAGGGCGATATTCGCTCTATTGAACTGTCATTTATCGAACTAGTATCGTAGTGGAATCCAGATGGTTAATATAAATAATGTAAAATCGTTTAGTTCTTCCCTGAGAATGGCGTTCCACAAGGATCTATTCTCCTTTTATTTAAGCAGTTGCTGGAATGCAAATGTCATTGATATGCAAAATAAACAACGTGAGATATAGCAATAAACCTTAGGGTACTTTAGCATTAATAGATTTAATCTCTGAGCTAATACCATCGTCATCGACCTTGATGCTTCGTCCGTCAAGGGAACTAGTAGTCTCTCTTCGGTAGTCTGTAAGATGTTAACTTTTCCCGGTATTTGCGATATCAAGGCTGACTGCCATAGTTTCTCCTCTATTCTCAATAGCGGTGAGTTAGGTACACAAAAAGGTCACCAGTACTGCGAATGTGACGTTCACCGTACTGGCGATCACTATTAAGCTGATTTTCCACAGGATAACCAAGGAGCTGAGTGCGCTCCATCACCTTAGATAGTAAAGAGGTATTCGCAATATGTCGGTAATTGGTTGGATCCGAGCTGTCACCTCTCTTGAGGATAGGTTGAATCATAGCTACTTTCCACGAACATAGGACTATACCCATGGTGTAGGAAGGTGAGAATAAGCTCGTTAGCCAAAGTTAACTCGGGAGCACACGTCTTATGCACAAAAGTAGGTATACCATCAGGTCCACTGTACTTCCTGACGTGAAGAGAGGAAAAAACACGTCGCACGGCAGTAAAACGAACGTCGTGCGTAGTGTGCATTTGGGAAAAGAACTACCATCCATCGCTCGGCATCTTTTCCCATGTCAGTGCCAGTGCCAACGGTACATCCGGTTTGCACAATGGTGGCAGTGAAGACTTAACGAAATTACCTTGAACAGATCTCTTTTGTAGGATTCATCAAACCAGGTTTGTGAACTGCAATACAAAATCGCTTGTTTTTTTTTCTATGAACAATAATAATAAATTATAGCTTAAGACATTGTGATACTACAAGCTATATTTATAATATTATTAAAATTAGTTAATATTGATTGCTTCGTTAATATTGGGTTTTACCTACAAGTGGAAATAAATAAAGAAATGTAACAACCTAATAAATCTTTGTAATTTACAACACATAAATAAACTCTAAATGTATGAGATCATTATTTAAAAAAATCATGTAATTTGTATATAAGAAAAAAAACATTTATATGAAATTTAATGATCAATACAAAAATAATTTATTAAAATTTTAAAATATTGTATGTTTAGATGGTTCTTTACGTTATAAAACTGTCATTGTACACAACTGGCGTAGTGGGACAAAGTCTGACTATTAGCGAGATGGTTGTGGGTGTGAAACCTAGAGACAGTGATTAAACTCAAATTATTATTTTTTTTTCCTTACTCTGCAGTGATATGCAAAGCGCGGCGTTGAGTTCCGCCACTCAACTCACTCACTCAACTGGGGGAAATTAAAAAAAGGAGTATCCTGACTTATAAAGCTTAAAAGCAAAAGTGTAAAATGTAAACGAAATAATCGTGACGTATTGATATAAACCTAAATGGCGAGACGTTACAAATTCCAATGGAAGGAATATTTGTATATGTAATTCAGGTATTATTTTTAATTTATATTAAGATTTTTTATTGAACAAGTATTAAAGACACTTTTTACTCAACTTTTCAATTTGTCATCTACTGAGAGCAATATGGAAGGGAGTATACGTATAACGTCTGGTCGTACTGGTCGTACGCGAGCAATAAAACTAGTTTTTTTGCTCCAAAAAGATATCTGCCACGTCAAATTCACATAAACATTTTAACCTACATAAGTAAGTCATATTAATAACACTTAAAAATTACAATACTTAACGCTTGTGCTATTACGGATTTGTATACTACTACAGACAGTTCGCTCTCATACTTAGTGTGGATCGGTCGAGCAACTCATCCGAATATATTTACTACGATCGACCGATAGTGTGGACCATTTGATAAAAATCGCTACGTGAAATGGATTATTTGTTATAAATTGCATTTAATAAAATAATCATAATACTATACTTAAGAGTGCATAAACGTTTAATTATAAATACTAAGTTTGTAATTTGGAAGCTTAATTTATTTATATTGCAAGTTTACGAAACATCCAGGCCTAAGGAATGAAAAAACCCGACACACAAAAATGCATTAGTCATATTTATAAAAAAAAAAAAACATTTTACACTATTGATCATTTTTTGTTAACAGTTAATTACAATACATAATAAATTAAATCTTTTTTACCACAATTACAACTTTTGTATATTATTTGTTAAATCAAATTTCCCAACTATCTTCTCAAATTTATCGATAATGCGTATCGATACGTGTTACAGCCACTGCTTACGATTCGTCTAAGTAAAGGAAACTCGTAATTACACTGTAACGACACAGGATGTTGCTATGAGTGTGTGTGTGTAAAGTTTTAGTGTGCCTTTTTATTTGCATATGTAGTTTCGTAGTAACGGATCATTGAATTTGTGTGCGAGTTTGATAAACTGTGCGTAACTAAGAATTCCCTCGAAAAAGTGCCAAAACTCTTCTTTGTGTTGCTCTATGGTCATCTATAAATATACAATAATTATTTAATATTTTGTCATATGTAAATGTATATTTAAGCAAGATTTTACTTTTAATAATGCCGTAAATATGAAAATACATGTTCTTTGGAAATGTATTAAAACTTGAACGTGGCAAGAAGGATTTGAACCTGCGCCTCTTGGAAACCGTCCAAGCGCTTTATATAATTAAAGGGTACACGTATTCACAATACATATACATATTTATAGTATACGTGTAGTAAAGGTCTGGTTAAATAAATTGCAGCGTTAGGTTTACGCTACATAACGTGTAATATTTTAAATATGCCGAGTGGAGAACGCGAGTTCTTATAACATCTTAAGTTTATCTTAGCGCAGTTCTTGAAATGTGGACATAGATAAAAATTATAAAATTCACATTCATTTTCATATGATATTAATTTTCACCAATGAATCCTGTGAACTTTTATACATGATTCATTTCTAATTTAATAACGTATTTCAGTGGTAAACTATGTTCATTTTACCACTTAACTATACAGTAGTCCAGTTTACCATAAAACTAAAAATATTAAATCAACTGAAGAAGGCATAAAATATTACATATTACAGCGGTTCCTAGTATCAATTTTCCCTACACTGAGCTTGATATATTGCAATAGAACACTCTGTACAGGGATTGGAAATTAATGAACCGTCAAGGAGCATGAATATTTAGTCCACTATTAGACGAGAATTTGGATATTATTCAATACTGTTAGTATTTTGTTTAAGTTGATTTTGGCTATTGATTTTATAGTATATATAGTTTTTATTTAGATAGTACAGTTAGTCGTCGTTTTTGTACGCATAGAAAAAAAATAATGTTAATAACAAAGAGATTTTTTGAAATTTAATGTAGTGTCAAGACACATTGTTCTCTCTCGTCGTAATGCCCCAATTAGAGACATTATGTCTTAAGTAGCGGTCCTCAATAAAGAAAAATATAAAGTTTGTATGGAGAAGAAAGCCAATATTCTTCATACATTTTTCAATTTAAGAATGCAGTGGCGCAGTGGGACATCGTCTGACTGTAAGCGCGATTGGTTGTTGGTTATTTTTCCTTTCTCCGCTCAGGTACCCAAACAAAGCACGGCGTTGCGTTTCGCCGCTCACAACGTAATGTCTTTTTACAAATACGCTACGATTGCCTCTCATACAGTAGCTATCTATGTAAATATTTACATTAATATGAGTGAAATAATAAAATAAAAAAGGTCTTCATACCAAATGTCTTCTTAGTTTCACACTTTTTCCCACATAGCAAAGTAGGCAGAGATAATCTAGTGTAAGACACTTTGTTGTTCACTTTTTGCCCAAATCCGAGACATTGAGTTGAGTTGTGGAATTCAACGCTACGCTTTGTCTTATCACCATATCGTAGAAATTTAATATAATAATTTTCCCGAGTGGAACTCTAACCCACAGCCATTGCGTATACAGTGAGTCGCTGACCCATTTGGCTTTTATCAATTCCTCAGCATTCCATGGATCCACCGTGCCCATCGCGTTGCAGGGAAAGGAGCTCGAAGCAGTGCCTGGGCCCGTTAAAATGAATCAACGCTCGCCTCCACTGTCCGAGCTCCTCTCTTTGCCTAACCAAATTTGAAAAGATCCCTCTAACAGCGCTTTCGAAAAACGTGCTAGAAAACTATAATATTATATATGTATTATTACTATAGAAACACCATGTATTTATAAAATTGACCTACTAATGCGTTACAGTTGTTCCATAACATTAATTTACTCAATGAACAAGAACAGAGCCTAATTGAGAGTATAAAACAAAAGTTTCTTGAAACTATCTACCTATATATAACTAGGAATATTTATTATAATCTAGGTCTCAGGTTTATTTTAGAAAATTAAAAAAAACTTTGTTTTGAGCTCCGCACCATTCTGCATGGCCAGGGTAATAGAAAAGAATCGTGTGTCAAACACTCCACTTTCTGTTCGACATAGAGACATTGCGTGTTGAATGGCGGTATTCAACGCCGTGCTTTGTGTTAGAAAAGCTGTTAGAAGAATTTAATTATAATCGTTCGTCGATCAGATCGAACTCACGACCAGATGCTTTTACAGTCAGACGCTATATTATTGCCACAATGTTTTTTAAAAAAAGGTATTTTCAGGTGAAGGTATTTCTATTCTTGTATGTAAAATTAACACTAAAATGTATCGTCACCATGATGGTGCTTGTGGGTTCGATTCTCACGAAAGGCCATGAATTAATTTACAATAAAAAAATCTTTAGTTTTAGCGATTTTTGCACATTTTGTAACGACACTGTTTTAACCGGATCAATCGCATCAATCAATCAATCGCGATGTTTCGAACACTTCCGTCCTCGGTCACAGGTAGACTAAAGTGGCATCCATCTGTCTAACTGTGACCGACTAATTCGTTAAAAGTAGTTTCATTTCAATATATATCATTTAAAATATAATTTTATCAATCAAGTATGACAAAGTGTGCCTTTTAGTTGAGCAACTGAATGCCTCTGTTAGTAGGACTAATTACTTAGCTTGTTTTATTAAAAGAGGCGTCAAACGTAGATTCATTTTTCACTGCGATTACAACTGTTTTGATTAATGATTTGTTGAATGATGCCGCTACATGTATTATTCCGCAAAGAGAGATCCTAGTGTCAGGCACTCCGTTCTCCACTTTTCTCCCGAATAAGCCATTGAGTGTTTAGTGGAGAAATCAACGGCACCCCTTGACATACCAGAGCGGGGTTACGGAAATAAAGACATACATACACGTTATTTCTTATATATATTATAGATATTATTAATAAACTGTAAGTCAACTATTTGACGTCAATAAATATTCCACCTTCAATATACATATTGTGTGTGTAAAAAGTAAATTATTATGTTTAGATATCGTGATTTTACTTTTAGTTACTTAAAATGTACTGTAATGTATCTTTCAGGGTTCTCAATTCCACACATATTTTTCTTTTATATTACTGATAGATTTTTTTACAGACAGTCTTTTTTCAACAGCGTATACTCCGAAGTTGGTCCCAGAAAATAATGAATAAAAATTCTAACCCTAAGGGTAGAAAAATAGGGGATGATTGAGTATCCACTTTTACTGATTTCACTCAGTCTGTTTAATTTTAATGTAAAAACGTTATTATTAAGAGACATTATATGTGTATATTTAAACACGTCTCGTTTTTTGAGACGGTCAAATAAAATCAAATGAGTAGTTTTGCATATGTGTTGTACGCTAAGTGGTGGCTTAATATTACGTGCCAAGTAGAAAATACTTGTCATATATTCCCTCAAAAGGGATATGAACCCATAATCAATGCCTAGAAGTAATATAATCAGTTATCATTGTCGGCGGAGAGTACCTAGTGTCAATATACTCCGTTCTACTCTATCCGCCTTTCGATACACTGAATTTACAGTCACTGCGCTCTATGGATTTGCATCTAACAATATATAGATAATAGTATAATAGTATATAGTCTTTGATTTTCGCGATTACTACACATTTTGAAATGAAACTATTTTTATCCGGATTAATCGTAATTAATCGTAAAGTCTACCTTTGACCACGGACTACTGTAAAGTGTTCGAATCGTTCAATAATATACGCGATTAATCCGGTTAAAAATAGTTTCATCTGAAAATATATAAATAGTTTTAAATTTCTTCACCTGTCTATATATCAGCATTACACAAACATAAATTCTTAAGTAAAACAAATCGTTGAAGCGTCCGTCGTACGTGACACAGTGTGACGTTAATTTACATTGCGACTCGTATTTGCGTTTACCGTGTAAATATTTAAAAATTGCTTGCTTAGGAGTTCATATGTAGATATTTGAAATAAAAATATATTTGACCCTCTCGTTTCGCAGTGTGACTGTGTTTGACTGTAAACGCGACGGTTGTGAGTACGATTCTCATTCAGGGCAATAGTTAAATCATTACGTGTCCCCTTTTCGGAAAGACAAATTGCGGTGTTTTTTTTCAAACTGTCAACATATAATGTCTAGAAATTGGGCGGAAAGGGGAGAACGAAGTGTCTTAACAATAGGTTATATCTGTGAGCCCTGTTATGCGAAAGGTGTGAAGTTGTATAAAAACTAAACAGAAATTTTCATATAAGCCAACGATTTGAATACACGACCTAAGTGTGCTATACGAATAGCTCCACGGTACTGTGAGGTTGATGCAATTAATAGAATTTGCTATATACTCTCGTAGTACTGTAACTATCTTGTTGGTATATACCTGATAATGATTGAAGTAGTGAGTTATTTTAATTTCATACCAATCATAAGTGCACATAATATGATTCATGACTGAGCTATCCACTGAGATTGCAGAGCGTATTTTTATATTTATATGTAAAGTGTAGTGTGTAGTGTAAAGTTATACTTAGAAATGTATAAATATGTAAAGTAGCAGGATGTGAAACTGCGTCCCTTGGAATCCGTTCACGAGTTCTAGCCAAGTGAGCTATACGCGCAATATCAAGCGACGAATTCTGTTTACAAAGTGTCTTTCCACACAATTTAAAGACATTGCGTGTTGGTTGTTTGCAAATGGTTTCAAGTATAAATTCATATTTTGATTGGAGATTCACAATCAAATCATGATAAGATTTGAACTGGTTACCATCCTGCAATCGATGACCTTAACTTCAACAGTCTACAATATTAGATTATTAAAAAAATACATTTATATATGAATAATTGAAATAGGCTTATATTTATTTTCACCGATTGCTTTTAAAAAATATATATTATATTTAATTACTATGAATAAATTATATGATTAAAATTAGCTTTTGCCAAAACTTGGCGTATTGTATAGGAAAGTAACCTTTCAACCTGGTAAAAGGGGTTCCCACGGGATCAGAGAATTAATTAATCTTAGAAATTCAACATGAATTAGATATAACGATTTTTAATTGCAAATAAATTGCTTGATGAAAACCATCAAGCAATATTCGCGGTACAAAGCTGCGCGGTACAAAATAGTTAAGTTTTAGGAACGTATCGTCTCGTATCAGAAACAAATTTATGGTCTGTAGATTTGACACTGAAAATGTATGTTTAAGAAGGAAAAAGACGTCACAGTGTCGCAGTAAATTATTTCAACACAATTTTTGCGTCCCCAGTCAGTTCAGACAAAGTAAATATTTACAAAGCAGGCTGGTGAACAATACGGTGAATGATACTGTAAAGCAAAAAAGTTTTATTTCTATATTTAGAATACCAAGACCGCCAAAACTAACAAAATAATAAAAAAGCAACACAAAATTTAAATTAAGTACAGTGTGCAACCGTAATTACAGATGATGAACGTATTTCTATCTAACACCCAAATCTACAATTTAAATAATTTGTAATAAAAAAAAATTATATTTTAATATAAACTTATGTTAAAATACAAAAATTATATATAGAGGCAGTGTCAATCTAGTTTCAATACACTCCGGTCTCCATATTCCGCCCGGATTCGAGACATTGCATGTTAAGTGGCGTATCTAAACGCTGCTCTTTGCCTTGCCAGACTAGAGAAACGAAAAAAATTAAATAGAATCATTCGCATAACTAATGGTGTCAGAGGACACTATAACGATATACATACTATAACAATAATAATAACTATATCTGTAGGCTAAAATCGTATTTTTTTATATTTTATAGCTTCAACATAGCGATATATATTTAGTGGTCACTTCATATGTTTGTGTTTTAAAGAGAAAAGATGAATGAACCTTTTTCGCTTAGTATTTTTGTTCACGAATTCTGAAGCAGAAATATTTTGATTAATGTAATTTTTATTAAATTCTTGTTCACTTATTTTGTTTATTTAATCTATCATTTACTTGGCCATTGTAGCTCAGTAAAATAGTTCTTTGTATAATACAAACAGGTGCATATTTATTTCCCACATTGCTATGTACCCAGCAGGGTAGGCAGAGAGATAGTGTCAAGACACTCCGTCTTCCTTTCATATTTCGTATTTTACATTGGTACTCAACGCCGCCGGATGAAGAAATGAAAATGAAATAATATAAATATAATGATTCGCCGCCTTAATCGAACCTACGATCACCCTGTCTGTGTGAGAGTCCCGGTTAACTAGTTTAATTACTCTGATTGCGTATCTGTCTGCTGTCACACAACTTTATAGATATCTAATTTAAAAAAAAAAACGAAATATTAAATAAAAATATTGTTGCCTTTTTTTAATTTATAGATTAGGTCCCCGGCTATGGCTATAGCTATGCACTCAATGCTACTAAAAGTTCCAGCAACACTTCTATAGAGTGTACAGCGAAAACGTGGTAATGAACCATACTGCTCTCATCCATTTTGGATATAGTTACACAAGATGGCTGGAGTCATCGAAGTTAGTCATTATCTTATATTTACCATCTTTAGAATTCCTTGAACTTTGGACCACCGTAAACTTTGAAACCGTGGTCACTGTTACGTTAGAAAGATTAGGAAAGTAAGAAAAACCTAAATTTAAATTCTCTATCGTTTATATATTATCCAATAATATTATTTAATATTAACTTTTGTTAGAAAACGTCTTATATGAGATTTGGCGCTCGGACACGTACTTTAGTTATTGTATAAGTACGCGAGAAGAAATCGTTGGAAGGAAATTACATATTATACCCATATACATTACATTTTAAAGTAATTTTTTTTTACAACTTTCTTTTTGTAATTATTTGCTTTTAGCGGAAAAAATTTATAATGATATTGTGTATAATTTCACAATTCCCTCAAAGCTGACAAACATTGTTGTTTTGTGATTGACTGAACGTGGTCTTTGTAGATTCGAGTTCTACTAGGGGGAAAGTTATTATTTATAATTATTTTTATTGATTGGGGTTATTTCGTATTTATAAGTAAAGAAAATAAATGAAAAAAATGATAGACATTTTTTTTTCAGCTCTACTCATTTCTCGCTAAGCAGGGCAGTCAGAGATAATATAGTGTTAAGATCCTCCGTTTTCCACCTTCCACCCGAAATCGAGACATTGCGTACTGAACGACGAAACTCAATGTCACGCTCTAGGCAAACGTAAATTATATTCAATAATTAAATGGTAATAATATTATGGTTTCACCTGTATATATCTATGTATATAATATCTATCAATGTAAGAAGTTCATTTCTTAGCGTCAAAATTGACACACGTGTCCGAATCTGATAACAATACAATATTCTCATAGAATGAACCCGATGTAATTGCTAATACGAACAGTGTAATGAGAATTTTAAGTGTGTTCCTTGTAATTTGATACTCATTATGTTTTTTGTTCCGCAGGGAATAATCTAAAAACGAAAACCGCAGTCGCGGTTATCATTATATAGAAAAATGATAAAAATAAACGCCACTGTGGCTCATTAAGAATTATCTGTGTGTATGCCATGGTCTTAGGTTCAATTTTGACTTGGTGTGATTGACTCACTGAGTGACTGAGAGACATCGCGCTACTAGCCATAGGAAGCATTAAAGTTCATTGAAGAGCGTAGAAAAGGTATTTAAAGGATTCCTTAAAACTCCTCCAAAAATAAAAAAACTTTTTAAATTTTACAGAGAATAAGAGTTACTTGTAATAAGTTTTACAGTAGTAAATAAGGAAAATACAAATGGAAATAGTAGTAAAAAGGTCATTAGTCCGCGCAAACGAAGTTACTGGCGACAATTAGTTTTACTATATTATATTTTAAACAGTTTAGTTAAACAGAATGCTGCGTTGTATATTGTCTAATATGTAATATTTTAAAGAATTGCTGAAAACTGTTGAACTCATAGATAAAACACTACTTTATCATACTCTACGCTAATCTAAGCGATACATGATATTAAAAAGTTAAAATTAATTTTTTTTCTTGATAATGTACCTGCAATTAATAATAAATAAATGCACTGCGAGGCCATTATGGCGTGAAACAATCTCTGATTAATCACCATTCGGAGGAATGATTGTATATAAATAATTTTCATTGCGTCGCTCTAGTAAGATAAAATGCGGCGTTGAGTTTAGTTACTCAGAACTCAATGTCTTGATGGCGGGCGGAAAGAAGAGAGTCTTGACGCTAGGTTCTCTCTGGCTACAAAATGTGAAGCTGTAATTGTACCTGTATCGGCCATTGTTATATTTAGAACATATTAACTAGTAAATATCATATTTTTTGTTGTTGTAACAAGATAAAGTATTAATTAATTTGAACAAATATTTGAATGGAAATGAGAATTAAAAATCAATTACACTGTGTTTTAATACGATCTTTTATGCTTAGTTTATCGAGTGTTTCTATTTTAAAATATTTTTTGTCTTAAGAAGATCTAGATGAGCTATATTTTTTTTTTTTTTTTTTTTTTTTTTTTTTTTTTTTTTTTTTTTTTTTTTTTTTTTTTTTTTTTTTTTTTTTTTTTTTTTTTTTTTTTTTTTTTTTTTTTTTTTTTTTTTTTTTTTTTTTTTTTTTTTTTTTTTTTTTTTTTTTTTTTTTTTTTTTTTTTTTTTTTTTTTTTTTTTTTTTTTTTTTTTTTTTTTTTTTTTTTTTTTTTTTTTTTTTTTTTTTTTTTTTTTTTTTTTTTTTTTTTTTTTTTTTTTTTTTTTTTTTTTTTTTTTTTTTTTTTTTTTTTTTTTTTTTTTTTTTTTTTTTTTTTTTTTTTTTTTTTTTTTTTTTTTTTTTTTTTTTTTTTTTTTTTTTTTTTTTTTTTTTTTTTTTTTTTTTTTTTTTTTTTTTTTTTTTTTTTTTTTTTTTTTTTTTTTTTTTTTTTTTTTTTTTTTTTTTTTTTTTTTTTTTTTTTTTTTTTTTTTTTTTTTTTTTTTTTTTTTTTTTTTTTTTTTTTTTTTTTTTTTTTTTTTTTTTTTTTTTTTTTTTTTTTTTTTTTTTTTTTTTTTTTTTTTTTTTTTTTTTTTTTTTTTTTTTTTTTTTTTTTTTTTTTTTTTTTTTTTTTTTTTTTTTTTTTTTTTTTTTTTTTTTTTTTTTTTTTTTTTTTTTTTTTTTTTTTTTTTTTTTTTTTTTTTTTTTTTTTTTTTTTTTTTTTTTTTTTTTTTTTTTTTTTTTTTTTTTTTTTTTTTTTTTTTTTTTTTTTTTTTTTTTTTTTTTTTTTTTTTTTTTTTTTTTTTTTTTTTTTTTTTTTTTTTTTTTTTTTTTTTTTTTTTTTTTTTTTTTTTTTTTTTTTTTTTTTTTTTTTTTTTTTTTTTTTTTTTTTTTTTTTTTTTTTTTTTTTTTTTTTTTTTTTTTTTTTTTTTTTTTTTTTTTTTTTTTTTTTTTTTTTTTTTTTTTTTTTTTTTTTTTTTTTTTTTTTTTTTTTTTTTTTTTTTTTTTTTTTTTTTTTTTTTTTTTTTTTTTTTTTTTTTTTTTTTTTTTTTTTTTTTTTTTTTTTTTTTTTTTTTTTTTTTTTTTTTTTTTTTTTTTTTTTTTTTTTTTTTTTTTTTTTTTTTTTTTTTTTTTTTTTTTTTTTTTTTTTTTTTTTTTTTTTTTTTTTTTTTTTTTTTTTTTTTTTTTTTTTTTTTTTTTTTTTTTTTTTTTTTTTTTTTTTTTTTTTTTTTTTTTTTTTTTTTTTTTTTTTTTTTTTTTTTTTTTTTTTTTTTTTTTTTTTTTTTTTTTTTTTTTTTTTTTTTTTTTTTTTTTTTTTTTTTTTTTTTTTTTTTTTTTTTTTTTTTTTTTTTTTTTTTTTTTTTTTTTTTTTTTTTTTTTTTTTTTTTTTTTTTTTTTTTTTTTTTTTTTTTTTTTTTTTTTTTTTTTTTTTTTTTTTTTTTTTTTTTTTTTTTTTTTTTTTTTTTTTTTTTTTTTTTTTTTTTTTTTTTTTTTTTTTTTTTTTTTTTTTTTTTTTTTTTTTTTTTTTTTTTTTTTTTTTTTTTTTTTTTTTTTTTTTTTTTTTTTTTTTTTTTTTTTTTTTTTTTTTTTTTTTTTTTTTTTTTTTTTTTTTTTTTTTTTTTTTTTTTTTTTTTTTTTTTTTTTTTTTTTTTTTTTTTTTTTTTTTTTTTTTTTTTTTTTTTTTTTTTTTTTTTTTTTTTTTTTTTTTTTTTTTTTTTTTTTTTTTTTTTTTTTTTTTTTTTTTTTTTTTTTTTTTTTTTTTTTTTTTTTTTTTTTTTTTTTTTTTTTTTTTTTTTTTTTTTTTTTTTTTTTTTTTTTTTTTTTTTTTTTTTTTTTTTTTTTTTTTTTTTTTTTTTTTTTTTTTTTTTTTTTTTTTTTTTTTTTTTTTTTTTTTTTTTTTTTTTTTTTTTTTTTTTTTTTTTTTTTTTTTTTTTTTTTTTTTTTTTTTTTTTTTTTTTTTTTTTTTTTTTTTTTTTTTTTTTTTTTTTTTTTTTTTTTTTTTTTTTTTTTTTTTTTTTTTTTTTTTTTTTTTTTTTTTTTTTTTTTTTTTTTTTTTTTTTTTTTTTTTTTTTTTTTTTTTTTTTTTTTTTTTTTTTTTTTTTTTTTTTTTTTTTTTTTTTTTTTTTTTTTTTTTTTTTTTTTTTTTTTTTTTTTTTTTTTTTTTTTTTTTTTTTTTTTTTTTTTTTTTTTTTTTTTTTTTTTTTTTTTTTTTTTTTTTTTTTTTTTTTTTTTTTTTTTTTTTTTTTTTTTTTTTTTTTTTTTTTTTTTTTTTTTTTTTTTTTTTTTTTTTTTTTTTTTTTTTTTTTTTTTTTTTTTTTTTTTTTTTTTTTTTTTTTTTTTTTTTTTTTTTTTTTTTTTTTTTTTTTTTTTTTTTTTTTTTTTTTTTTTTTTTTTTTTTTTTTTTTTTTTTTTTTTTTTTTTTTTTTTTTTTTTTTTTTTTTTTTTTTTTTTTTTTTTTTTTTTTTTTTTTTTTTTTTTTTTTTTTTTTTTTTTTTTTTTTTTTTTTTTTTTTTTTTTTTTTTTTTTTTTTTTTTTTTTTTTTTTTTTTTTTTTTTTTTTTTTTTTTTTTTTTTTTTTTTTTTTTTTTTTTTTTTTTTTTTTTTTTTTTTTTTTTTTTTTTTTTTTTTTTTTTTTTTTTTTTTTTTTTTTTTTTTTTTTTTTTTTTTTTTTTTTTTTTTTTTTTTTTTTTTTTTTTTTTTTTTTTTTTTTTTTTTTTTTTTTTTTTTTTTTTTTTTTTTTTTTTTTTTTTTTTTTTTTTTTTTTTTTTTTTTTTTTTTTTTTTTTTTTTTTTTTTTTTTTTTTTTTTTTTTTTTTTTTTTTTTTTTTTTTTTTTTTTTTTTTTTTTTTTTTTTTTTTTTTTTTTTTTTTTTTTTTTTTTTTTTTTTTTTTTTTTTTTTTTTTTTTTTTTTTTTTTTTTTTTTTTTTTTTTTTTTTTTTTTTTTTTTTTTTTTTTTTTTTTTTTTTTTTTTTTTTTTTTTTTTTTTTTTTTTTTTTTTTTTTTTTTTTTTTTTTTTTTTTTTTTTTTTTTTTTCCTCCAAAAATAAAAAAACTTTTTAAATTTTACAGAGAATAAGAGTTACTTGTAATAAGTTTTACAGTAGTAAATAAGGAAAATACAAATGGAAATAGTAGTAAAAAGGTCATTAGTCCGCGCAAACGAAGTTACTGGCGACAATTAGTTTTACTATATTATATTTTAAACAGTTTAGTTAAACAGAATGCTGCGTTGTATATTGTCTAATATGTAATATTTTAAAGAATTGCTGAAAACTGTTGAACTCATAGATAAAACACTACTTTATCATACTCTACGCTAATCTAAGCGATACATGATATTAAAAAGTTAAAATTATTTTTTTTTCTTGATAATGTACCTGCAATTAATAATAAATAAATGCACTGCGAGGCCATTATGGCGTGAAACAATCTCTGATTAATCACCATTCGGAGGAATGATTGTATATAAATAATTTTCATTGCGTCGCTCTAGTAAGATAAAACGCGGCGTTGAGTTTAGTTACTCAGAACGCAATGTCTTGATGGCGGGCGGAAAGAAGAGAGTCTTGACGCTAGGTTCTCTCTGGCTACAAAATGTGAAGCCGTAATTGTACCTGTATCGGCCATTCTTATATTTAGAACATATTAACTAGTAAATATCATATTTTTTGTTGTTGTAACAAGATAAAGTATTAATTAATTTGAACAAATATTTTAATGGAAATGAGAATTAAAAATCAATTACACTGTGTTTTAATACGATGTTTTATGCTTAGTTTATCGAGTGTTTCTATTTTAAAATATTTTTTGTCTTAAGAAGATCTAGATGAGCTATAAATCACTCCATTCTCAGCACTCCTCTTTTCAAGATTTATCAAAAGTCCACAAGTGGGCTTTACGCGTCAATACGCGTAAAATATGCGGTGACTTCTCAACGTGTCAAAAGTTTACACAAAAGTGTATGTCAAATAAATGGTAGTGTGTGTAATATTTATATTAAATAAGTATTTCTAATGATAATTATGATAAGTGCGTGCTGCACTTCTTCTCTATATAAATTAAGTTTGCTAAAGTACTTATACTTCAGACTGTAGTTTTTTTCAAATGTATCGAAAGATTTTCTTTGACGTATTAATGTACATATAAATATTTAAGTGTACACTTTATTTAGAAAAATATATAATATTAATAATACATTTATCTCTTATTTTTCCGTAATAATGCTATACTTAACCATAATAACATTTTTAGTTTCACGCTTTTTCCGGCATAGCAGGGTAGTCAGAGGGAAGCTAGTCTCAAGACACTCCGATCTACACTTTCCGCTCGAAATCGAGACATTGCGTGTCAAATGGCGGCTCGCAACGCCGCGCTTTGTCTTAGTTACCAGAGTGGAAAAATGAAAAAAATATTTTAAATATTATCACTCCTCCGAGTGGAAATCGCAGCTACAATCAATAGCGTTAAAGGTCAGACGCTGATGCTGATGATAAAGTTTTATTTTACCAAATTTCGTACTCTGCAGAAATTTTATAAAAAGGTGTCGGTTTTTCTTCACGTATTCATTTAAATACTCCTAATATCTCCCATTGGGAGAATGTTGATAATTAACATAAAGCTTCAATTCTCCGCCACTGGACACTCAATGTCTAGAGTTGGAGCAAAATGGGAGAACGGAGTGTATTGACAATAGGTTCTCTCTTACCTACTACGTGGGGAAAAGCGGGCGACATTAAGCGGGAGAATGAAGAGTCATTCTCCGCACTATCGCATCCGCAAAAGATAAGGAAAGAAAGGTTTGTAATTACAATTAATTTTATAATCGTAATTTAAAACTAATAATGGCTTACTAAACAGTGGAAGCCGCACAAGGATAACATCGCACATTTGATATACGCGTCGGGGTCAAGGTGATATGTCGAGTAAAATCCTTTTTTACGTTTCATTTTTTGATTTATAATTTATGATGTGTTCTTTGACAGTTTTAAATGTAAATAAAAAACTTTATATATGTACGTCTCTGTCTAAGAGTACGTCTCTGTATATGTGTAATATCTTGTATGTGTATATTTATGAGTAATTGGTTACGAAATCATTTTTTTTATAATTACAAAAACATATACTACTAAAAGAATATTACTTGCTGATTGTGAACTAAACTTAATTTTAAAGTTTCTTTTTATCTATAAAAATAAATAAAGATGGAGTATCTGTTTGTTATATTAAAGTAACCGCTTTTTACTAAATGCATATACGCGATGCATATACCAAAAAAATTGTTGTTCAATTGAGTAACTTAGCCTTCGCGGGCACATCTCGTAAATAATAAGTTAATATTAGTAAAAAATTGAGATTAATATAGTTGTAATATTATAATGTGTTTTTTTCAGCTTCACGTTATTTCCCGCATAGCCGGGAAATAAGAGAGAAGCTAGTATCAAGACACGGGCACAGAAAACACGGGAAAGTGGAGATCGCATTTCTATTTTTCGTTTGTTGAATGGCGGGACTCAACGCCGCGCTTTGTCTTACTAAAGCGAAGAAATTAAATGCGCGGTCGCGGGATGAAACTCACAACGAATCGCGTTTATAATCGGACGCGACACAATGACCTTTAAAATATCTTAAAACACTACATTTTAACATTGAATGACATGTCACTAAATTCTCCGTTTTATTTCACAAAATAAATTAAGTATTAAAGTTGAAAATAACTTCAATACATTTACCACGTTATGATGTTGTCGTATCATGAAATAGCTTTTATTTATTGTCAATAGAAAAGAATTGTATTTGTATATACACATCAAAATCAATTACTATGACAGACGCCAGCCATGAATAAACCATGAAGCAGCTTCAAATAAACCAAAAGATTTGTAGTTTAATCTATTCTAGACTTCAAGAATATTTTCAAGAATACAATCATTGTTGGTTATTTCTGAGTATAGTAAAGATAGTGGATAGTAAAAGTTACGATATGAAAATGTTCTTTTTTTATTTGGACATAGACATAGCAATGTCTAATATAAACATAATTATATAAAATAATAACATTATCTTAAACATTATTTCCTTTTGCTTATTCCGTTAATTAATATAGATCCGGGTAGCAAAAAAAATATATACATATTCATACAAAAATTATGCGAAAGTCGTATTAAAATTTGTAATAATTGAAATTGTTGTATGTGAATTATAAAGGAGTATAGAAAGTGAATATTTATAATAACACATTTAATTTAGATCAAGTTAATAAAAACAATGTTTGAGATACAGTGACGTATTTGGCGCGACAACGGGGTATAGTACAAAAAAGACCACACACAAACAAACAAGTTTATAGCATATGCATATAGTTATCTATTTTTCTATAAAGCCAGGAAATCCAATAGCAGCTGTATCAACAATCGACAAGTTACTTCAAGATATAATAATATTTATTTTGCCAGTTTTAACCTACACTTACTGAGGTCATTATAACTATATAAATAATATATAGTTCTTGATATTTTTAATTGTGCTAGTGTAGCAGTAAATAATACATTTGCTAGTGAAATTGATATTGAATATTGTTTTTTTTTTTATTTGCTTCACGCTTTTCCCGCAAAGCTCATAGGCAGAGAAAACTTAGTGTCGAGACACTCCATTCTCAATGCCACGCTTTCTCTTGTCACCAGAGCGGAGATACGAAAATAATTAAAATATAATCATTCCCCCGATTGCGAATCGAACCCACTAATCGTGCTTACAGTCAGTCAGCCATATGACGCCGTAAATAGTTTTCCATTTTCATTTCAAGTATTTTTTCGCTCAATTCCCAGACATATATGCATATTAATGGTCAGCAGTTTCTAAATTTTCTATATGTAGATATAGTATCACTTTATTTATAAGTTTGAAATATTGAAATCTTAATTTATATATTATACTCGTATACTTATTTTTTGCTTAAATCATGCTTTAAATAAACTGATTTATAAAAATACAATTTTATATACAACAGTTTTCCCACGAGATTGGATCATTTGATCGAATAAGAACGCAATTATTTCTTAAAATCTAATATACTATAATGTCTTGATGCAGCATGTAATTAAAATCCCACGGGAAATAAATTTACAATCTACTTTGTTAACATTTTTTAAAGTGTTATTCCCACACTAAGGAAATATGTTTATACGTTTTTTAAACATGTCTTTTTTTTTAAATTTACAATCTGTTTAAAATGAATGTATAAGTTGGCCTTTGTAATAAACAGTCATATAAATTAGTTCAAACTAAACCGTTACTTTCATTCTCTCAAAATTTGCAGAGAATGAAAGCAACGGCTTAGTTAGACCATGTGTACTTAACAGAGATATGTTATTTAACACTCCGCTCTCCGTTTTCTGACATATAGAGACGTTGTTTAAATGTTTTAATATTGCCTGTAGAGTACCTAACCCTGCATTTTGTTTCATTAGGTTGAAAAGAAGCTTTTTAGGCTTGACACATCGATATCATAGTGTTAAACACTCCATTCACCACTTTCATGGAATCTTCTACATATAATACGTAGCAATTTCATTTTTAAAATTAAAAAAACGATTTCTTTTTGAATTCGAGACTCAAAACGTACCAAAAAAACAATTATCGAAATCATAACTGATTACAGTCGGTCTTTAGGCCATCGCGGCGCAGTGGCACAGCGTCCGACTCTAACCGCAATTGACTGTGGCTTCGATTCCCACTCGGAGAAATGAATACGAAATTTCCCAAATTGTGGGCGGAATGTGGAGAACGAAATGTCGTGAGATTAGGTTTTCTCTACAATCCTGCTATACGGAATAAAGCATGTAACAAAAAAATAATTGTATTACAAACTATACGTATTACAAAAACAGTATAGAAATTAAAATTTATCTCCACAAATTGATATATGTACAAAAAAGGGTCACAGGTTATCGTTTGTTTGTATAGCAAGCTCCTGTTACGAATGCGTCACTGTACAAAATAATGATTTTAGCCCGATTCCATTCAAACACCACTTTTGTTATATATATATATATATATATAATATTTATATCTTCTATTATTTTTTGCGGCGTTGAGTTTCGCCACTTAACACACAATGTCCCTATTTCAGGCAGGGCGTGGAGAACGGAGTGTCTTGACACTAGATTCTCTTAGACTATCCAGCTAAGCGTAAAAAGCTTTTTGTTTTCGCTTTTTTTTGAGAAATTATATTGTGTGATATTACTCAATTGTTAATTTTCAGTTAATTTAGAGCAGTTAAGTGGTTCAAGAACTGCACACTAAATACTAATTAGACCTCTAGATTAAAGAAAGCGTTATGTTACAAATATATCAGACGTGGCATTTCAAGTCATTACTATAATTTAAGATATATTTTGACGACGGCACATAATGGTAAACAATAAAATTTTATTGTATTTTAGTGCGCCGCATATCTTAGGAAGCTACAATGAAATATAACCTTATATGAATACATATGTATTATAATTTTTTTGGCAGGAGGCACTTGTTTTAAAAACGAGTTTAGTGGTATAGAAAAAAACCGAGTGAGACAGTGACTGAATCTAAACGCGATTGGTTGTGGGTACGATTTCTACTCGGATGAATTATATTTAAATATTTTTCATTTACCCCACTCTGGTAAGATAAAGAGTTTCGTCACTTAACATACAATCTTACGGGAAAAAATGGTGGTGAATAGTCAGTGTCTTGAAGAATCAAGACATCTATCAGGCTATCCTGCTAGGTTCTCTTGGCTATCCTGCTGTATATGGGAGATCCGTAAAGCTAAAAGAACTACACATGTAACGGAAATCAAACCCTCAAATTTCGCCTTTACTTAGATTAGCCTTTCTTTTCCGCTCATTCAGATATATTCGGCATGTATGGAATTGAATTGAATAAAGGCACTTAACGCCGCGCTTTACCTTACTAGAACATGGAAATAAGAATAACTGTAAAATAATCATTCCCTCGAGTGGGGATCAAACCCACAATCATCGAGTTTACAGTCAGACTCTTGAACTGTACCACTGAAGATTATTTTAAATAAACATTTTCAAGTTTAGCTGAAGCCACCATTTTCAACTTATGCATTCTGTGTACTTTATTGTGATCGTAAAGAAGCTTTTCAGTTCACAGTACTCTGGCGTGTTTATACTTAGTACTTACTTTACAAAACGTGAATGTTTTATAATTTTTTGGTGTAATTGAATTTAATGTAAAAATTAATTAAAACGCCGTAAATTTTAAGGGAAATATAAAAAAAAGAATAATTTTACTAGGATTAATCCTGTGTGATAAGACTGTGTGAGGATGTGTCTTAAGACACATCGTTCTCTACATTTCTCCTAATTTGAGACATTGCGTTTTGAGTGGCGGAATTGAAAACCGCACTATATTTGATCAGAGTGAGAAAACTGCCATAATTAAAATGTAGACATTTCATCAAGTGGGAATTGAACCCACAACCGTCGAGTACACTGTACAATCAGAGTTTGCTCTACTGGGCCACGATGGTCTCCTTTATTTTAATATTTTTATGCAAGTATTTATAAATATTCTGATTAATGTCACAAAGTTGACTTGACTATATCAATTAACTATTACGAATAGTAGAAGTCTTGAAAATTAACAAAAACCGGTTTAATTGATATATATTATGTATCATCATCATATGCATTCGTATCATTTCGTTTTTATCACGCTTTTATTAGTTTAGTCACGCTTTTTTTAGGTATTCATAGCGCAGTATGGCGAACTGTACACACGGTGGTTGTGCGTTCGATGCCCGCTCGGGGAATGATTATATTTAAATTATTTTAATTTCTTCGGTAAAAAAACAGAGTGTGTTAAAAAGACAGAGTGTGGCGTTTGAGTCACTCTCAGTGAGAAAAGTAGGGAACGGAGTGCCTTGACAGGTTCTCTGTGCCTTCCCTACTATGCGGGAAAAACAATGTATCTTTTAATTTCACCTATTTCTATGTATTTGTCAATCAATTTAAAAAAAAATCTTTAACCACTATTTTGACTGGATGGATTTACCGCGATAGTACGGAACGGTGTCCTTGGCATAACGACCAAGGTCACAAATTAATATATTAATCTACATACGATATAGAGACAGAGATAACTCCACGCTTATATCCGCATAGCGCGACAGCCAGAGAATACCTAGTGTCAAGACACTCCGTTTTCCACTTTCCGGCCGAAATCGAGACGTTGCGTGATGAGTGGCGGAAAACTCAATACGAAAAAAGAAACTATTGAAATTAATATCTATTTACAAATGCTATAGTATACATATATTAAATATATATCCCAGTAACAACACAAAAAATTAGGCATAATTTAAATCTACATACATTTGAAGCCCAATTTCGAAGAATCAAATACAAAAACTATATACATATAACAGAACAAAACAGTAAAATCTCTAACAGTTGAACACGTTGAAAGATGTTTACAATTGCATCTATATTTAAACACTTTTGTGTAACAACAGTTGTACTTATTACCTACATACATACTCATTCATACATACATACATATATACATACATACATACATACATACAAACGTTTTGTTTGAGTTTCAAGATTTATATAATGTTTATAAATCTGATGCCAATGGAAATGGATTAGAGGAATTTTCTTTTAAAATTTTCACAATATGACACAAACAGTATATTAACCAAATTCTCCGTTCTCCATTCCATAACATTTCTTGCTGGATCTAAACGCCGCGCTTTAAGCTTTTGTAAGGCAGGGGTGTATATCTATGTGTAAAAATATATTCGAAGTGGGCTTCCCGAACCCGCGTAGGCGTAACTCTAAATTCTCCCCTACATTCTCCATGACACCTAAATGCCAAATTTTAGCTTTCTACGCCCGTTAGTTTGGTCTGCGCGTTGTCTGTCAGCCAGTCACTAACGTAAGAGTATTATATGTATTGGTTGTTTTTCAGCTTTACGCTTTTCATGTACTATAAATTTTTCTTTTAGCGTCCCAGTACAGTCAGTCGCCGTCACACTGTGTCAAGATCTTCCATATAGATTATTATATTTATAAGGATTATATTTATAGGAGAGGTAAGAGAAAATGTATAGCTTTTCAATCTGGATTTTTGTTTTACAACTATAAATAAAAAATATTTATTTTAATTTAATTTTATTTTATGCAATTACTACACATTTATTTTAAATATTGTATAACGTGACCAGAAGATTATTATTTTCTTTAAATTTTATTATTATCAATTTGGTTGAAAACATATTATATATTGTTTGTAACATAGTAATTATATAAATTTTTTCTATCAAGTTGTAAAAAATATATCAAATTCTCCTCGTAGGACTAATTTATTACACGCCGTATACATTTTGACTTTTAAGTTCATTTGTAATATTTTTATTACTTGAAAATACTTTTAATATGCCATTAATATTTATTTTTACTATAAATATTTGAGGCCATCGTGGCGCAGTGGTACAGTGTACGACTGTCGCTATTGCTAGTGGGTTCGATACTTCACTTGAAGAAATTATCATAATCATCATAATTTAATGCAATGTGTTGGAATTCGAAGGTGAGAGTTCTACCTTTAACACCTGATATGGGAAGAAGATGTGATGGCTTCTAACGAGAAACTTATCTAATCCTACAATTAAGGTAACTACAAAGTACTGAGATTGACTGAGATTTCGTGGTGAGATGTACGTTAATCGGTAATTAGCAAGCACTGGGATGTTAACCTTACAAATAAAAATACATTGCCTTTGTAATTTTCTTACGTGTTTTAATTCGTTTGTAAATAAATACATTTAAAAATAAACGGTAGAGAACTCGATCCCTAATCTGAGGAATCATTATCATATATAAATTATTTTTATACGAGTACTTTTTCTTAAGTGCAATTTAATCAAATTTACACGATATGTCCGTTAACATTAGTTTCATTTCTTTTTCAGTTTCATATATTTTTAGAAGTCCGAGAGAAGTGTCGTTAGTGTCAAGACTCTCCGTTCTCAACTTTCCGACTGAAACTGAGACATGTTGTACAGTGTGGCGCAAATCAAAGCCGCGCATAATCAGGGAGAATTTTTTCTTAAAATATTAACGCTTCTCCGGCGGGAATCGAACTCACAACCGGTCGCGTTTGTAGTCAGACACTGTCCCACTGCACCACGATGTCCTCATTGTTTCACGATAATTAATAACCTTATTACATTACATATGTTACTTTAGAATACCAATATATTGCTAATAAAATTTATTATTATCTATTTTAAAACTGGTTCTTTAAAATGTCTTAGTAATAGTGAATTTTTAAATTAGTTTTAAGGTTTATCTTTCATTTTTGTATCTATAATTAATTATTACTAACGCACTGAAAATAATTGAATTCACGTGTAAAGAGGTAGCAAGTTCGAGTAGTCAGAAATAACCTGAAGGCACTCCGTTCTCCACTCTCCACCTGAAATTCAATCATCCAAATCAAGACATTGCGGAACTCAACGCCGCGCTTTGTCTCAACAGATAAGTGAAATGAAAATATTTTTAATATAATCATTTCCCCGAGTAGAAATCGTATCCACGACAAATGGCATTTACTGACAGACACTGATGACGATGGCCTAAACCGTAGTTTTGATTTTAAAACATAGAAATTTCGAAAAATCCTCTATGAGTGCTTAGGTAAATATTGTAATTAAATGTTAACGAAGTTGCACATAACAACTACTAAAAAATGTATGAATACGTGGTGACGTTCAATATTTATTTCACTGTGCTTTTTCAGGTAGGCATAGAGAACTTAGTGTCAAAACACTTATTTCTCATATTTTTTGAAACAATCTATCGCCTTTCTTTGTAATAAGCACAAGTTATATATCCTTATTTATTATTATAAAAAAAATATATTATGCTTATATATTAAGTTTATTATTTTAATATATAATTAACTTTTTTTATATTTATCATATATGTATTTGCTGTTAAAAGTGAGCTAACTTAGTAAATTAACATATTTTAAGTATGAACTGACTGTATCTTGCTCCCTGGTTTGAGACTTGAGGAAGCAGAAGGTGATAAGCGGTTAGAAATTTTCTAAACCCTCGGAAAATAACTGACTATATATATATATGGTATAACCATTTGAAGTTTTTATATAAAGCTCATTTAATCGTTTTTAAAAGCTTGTATAGACACATTGAGCAGTTTTAGAGCGATCAAAAATCATAATTTTCGCCTAACGTCAATATTTGTATGTCGTATATAATTTATCACAATAGATCTAAAAACCAGATTAATGTTGATTGCTTTAATTTAAACATACGAAATTTCAAAATTAAATGTTCAAATTCAAAGTTATATGTTTTCACTTCTATTGACAGTCGCTATGGGAGTTTTTTTTATAAAATATATTTGTATGTTGTAATTTGTATATAGGCATATATATAGTTTCAGAGAGCAGGTTTTAAGGTAACTGAAAATTAGTGATGATTGAGATGTAAGCTTCAAGCATCATTAGCTGAATTACGCCTCTTGTCATAAGTCAGAATTTTGTTTTTTTTTTCGTGTACTGTATTTATTTTCTTATGACAATAATTGAGGTTTTCTCTATTATTATTTCTTTATATAAGTTTATTTTATTAACTTTTCTCGACCTATTCTGATTGTCTTCATTTTAGAACTATTTAGAACTAAGACTAGATACTACACTTTAGATGTTCTGATCTCTAGACGATTGTCTAATTTGTTATGATTCTTATAATTTATTATACTTTAACAAAATACGGGGTAGAATTCCGACATTTAACACTTAATAATTCTAAAATATGTACTTATAAATATTTATTTGTATAATTTATCTGCTTGTAAATATTTATTTATAGTTATAAAATTTTATAGTCATCATATTTCAATGACTTGTAACTTCCTACATTAAATAAAAACACATTGTTTCTTACATTCAACTTTTTATGTTAACTTTTTTTCATAATAATCTATTGTTTTTAGGTTATTTTAAAGCAATTTTAATATTTATTGTATTATATAGTTGTTTTGTTAGATCTTTATATAGTACTTATATTTCATTTGCACTAATACATAAGGGTCTTCAAAATAAAAAGATGCACAAATAATTCGTAAAACTTCTAAAGAAACAGAAAGTAAAGAACGGAGTCACTAAAACACATATAAATAAAGACTAAACTAAATACCCATATATTTTATTCAATAAAACAATTCATAAACTAACCTTTTATTTCCTGTATCTCCTTCCGAATCTACAATCCCATTCATATTGAAAATCACTTTCAAATTCACTTCACAGAAAAGGCATTTATAGCACCAAAGTATAAACTAGATTAAAATCACAGTTAAATTTAACTTTAACTTTAAACTTATAGTTAAATATAGTTGTTGAACGTAAAAAATGAGCTAACTAACGTCTGTGTCGGTCAAGACGCCATGCGGTTGTGTTGATTGCGAAGGCTCGCTGCTATTGCATAGAGTTCAAACAGAAATGGCATAACTTACATACATTTGTACTAAAAATAACTTTTAAGGAACTTTTCATAAGAACAGAGAGCTTAGTGAGTAAACATTTATTTCTTTTGTTTCGAATTATATTACTCTTTTAGTTTTTTACATTCAAGTTAAATACAAAACCTATTTTTATGAGCTTCATCTTTTATCACTCATCGCAGTGTAAATAAAGAGAACCTAGTATCATGAAATTCCGTTCTCCATTTTTCGCCCGAAATCGAGATATTACGTGTTATTAAAGTCGATATTTAATTTAACTCCTACATCCTAAAATAGAGTGTCTAAACACTATTTTTATATCACTTCTCCATAAAAAAATAGTCTATGAGCAACTAGTTGATCCAGAAGCTCTACGCCTTTGTAATAAGGTATAAAGCAATGCGTGCTAACAGGAAATAGATTTTCCAATATTTATAAAATGATACATATTTATTGTTTATCCGTTGTCTATTCGTTCTTGTAAATGTTTATGGATACAGGGTTCGATTCTCTGTTGAAGTAGAAAATACTTATTGTTTTTTAATGTGACTTCGACTATGTTCTTATAACTTGTTTGTTTGCGTAATTTTTGACACTTATTTCATACAAAAAAATCATAGATTCAATTTAATGAAGCTTTTTTTAAGATACCGATTTTTTATATAAGTATTAAGGCTGTCGTGACGCAGTGGGACATCGTCTGACTATAAAAGTGATTGATTATGGGTTTGATTCCCACTCAGAGGAATGATTATTTTTAATTTATTTTCATTTTTCCGTTTTGGGAATACAAAGCGCGGTGTTGAGTCTCGCCACTCAACATGCATGCAAATTTTAAAGCGAGAGTTTTATATAATCTTCAATAAAATATTTCTTTTTTATCGATTGAAATTTCCTACTCTTCCTCTCTACTTTCCGCCTATATTAGAAACATTGCTTGTTAAGTAGCAGAACTCAATGTTTAAACAAGTTAACTTTCCCTGGCAAAATAAAATAGCTTCGAGCTCTTTCCTACATAGCAGTTGAAGAGAACCTAGTGTCAAGATTGTTCATTGTAGAATTTCTGCCCGAATTTGAGACATGGATGGTTCAGTGTTGGACGCTTGCTTTATCTTACTACAGCAAAGAAACATAAACAGAAACATATAAATGTAAATACCCAAGTACCGAGTTAACCACCAGTCGCGCCACGGTAGCCTCCGCCTATAAAAATAATTTAAAAATCATAATTTCCCCCAAGAGGTGATTGAACCCACAACCATCGCGCGTAGTCTCACATAGTTCTCAACTACACCACTACGGCGTGACTAACCACTTTAATATTTAAATTGTAGCCACATTCTGATTGCTAATAAAATTTCAACATCTTTATGTAAACTTAATTGCATTAGATTGTATGCGAATTGTGATGGAATTAGAGCTACTAAGTTAATATATAAATAGGTTATTGATATTCTTTTATGTCATTTTGTAGATGTTCATGGGTTCCAATCCCTGATAAATGGTTGGTGATACGATAATTACTAATTAATTCATGTTTGTTTCATGTTGATTGCATTCATTATATACGTATTATATAGCAGAGTAGGGTGAGAGAAACTAGTGTTAAGAATTTAATATAAATTAGTTGCGAAATTTAACGCCGTGCTTTGGCTTACTAGACGGATGAATACAGAATAATTTAAATATAATAAATACATATTGCTCCTCGAAGACGTCCACTTAAAATGTTGCAAATCTATATACTTACTCGTATATTATTAAAAATGAAATTTTGTTTGTTCTTAGAAAAGAATTCAAAAATCTTTTTATGTGGTAGATAATCATTTATTGTGGCTATATAATATCACACAGCGACAAATAGGAATGAAGTAGCAATTAAAAATACCGCAAAAACGGGAAAAATATTCCTCCTATGACAGCTTCCGTTGCTTTCGCAGCTTAAACGGTTAAAGTTACGTAAAAATCATGTATAATAGAATTCTTCTCATCTAAAAGTTCTATTAAAAAGTCAGCAACAGCATATGTCTAGCTTTTGAGATCGATTCAGTAAAACCTTTCAATGTTTCCTTTCAAAAATAAAATTGTTCTAAAACGATGCTTTATTTGCGAAGGTATTATTACAAAATATATATTTATCCTTATTCAAATAAATACGTTATTCATTACAAGTATTTAATTTAAACCATAATTGCCCCTTACTTCATTTGATTTCAATGAATATTTTAGGAGATATAATAGTTTTAAAATAACTCCGCATCAAAATAATGATCAAATACGCTTCTAAATTTACGTAAAGGACTATATAATAATCTTATGTAATATTTTTGAAGTAATGGAATATATATATATAGCCTCTGGCTGTAGCTACGACTAGTTGTGGTCGATCCCTACTTGGTGGAATGATTTTATTTAAATCCTTTTCAATTGTTCGCCCTTGTAACTCAAAACACTCTGCTATTAGCTGGTAATGGGTGAAGCCAAAAAAAATAACAACTGCACCACATTAAGTGAGAAAATGAAAAACAGACCAGGTCGCTAGACCTTTGATGAGATTTGAACCAGTGTTCTCATCACGAAATATCAGAAACTGATTCACATATACAAATGTAATTTTTCGGAGAGGTAGGGCCGTATTAGAAAGGTATCTTCTTAGTTAAAAGGGCTCTTCCAGGTTTAAATGGAAAAAAAACTTCAACGAAAAGAAACTATTTTTAGCCTCAAACTTGAAAGCTTGTAGAATGATCTCTACCACTACGCGGACGAAGTCACGGGTAACACAGCTAGTTTTCTTACAGTAAGCTAAGTGACAATATTAATATATTTATGCTTGTATTTAACCGAGTATAATAATATTTGGCAACCGAATTGATTCAACCGCTCGCAAACAAACACCTAAATAGATAAGGATTTGTAAGAGATTATTAGCTTTATTCATGCTAGAATGATTTGTGGATATAATTCAATGATATTTACACAAGTATTACGTAACTAGGTGAAATAGAGTGTAATTTCTATAAGGAGCAGGTTCAATTTTCCGTTGAAGTAGAAAGTATTAAATGATTTTTAATGTTCACATCCATACATATATTGTTAAATTACACAAAATATTCATTGAATTCTGTTTTTAAAGTAACAAAACCTATAGATTTAGGATAAAGTGACTAATCACTAAACTCTCCACACAACGTACGGAGAGTGTGTAAAAATACAAAAGAATACACATTTGTATCAAACAAGAACACGGTCATACGAAATTGAAGAATTATAGTTCATAAAAACTTTATATAGCAATACATCTATTATTTTGGTTTTTATTATAAGTAACTCGAGGTTTACGACTCAGAGAATCGTTTGCAAACATTCTAAACGTTCACAAATGTGTTTTCTTGTGTTGAAAACCCTTATGGTATAGTGAAGCAATGTGGTAGCATTTGCCTGTATACGGATGGTTTTGGGCTTGATTTCCACTCGTAGAAATGATTATATTTAAATTATTAAATAATTATTTAATTTTTAATTAAAATTATATTTAGAATTATATTTAAATAATTATTAAATTTAGACATAAAGTGGAATTTGCAGTGGAAACCGGAGTGTCTTGTCTCGCCTCAATGGCCTTTGTACATTTGTATATATTAAGTATACTGTAATTGAACTATTTTCAGTTTACTTTACTAACAATGTTTTATTCTTAAGTTACTTCATTCTTTTACTCAAAGTGATAGTGTAATCATCCTCGACTGGGGATCGAATCCACAACCACAGTTATAGTCATAGTATTGTAACAATTGAATTATGCTTATTTTGTTATACAAGGTTTTGATTAAAATAAAGTAGGTTATTTCTATAGCGTACAATTTCACAAATTACATACAATAAATTGAGTCATTCAAATTCAAAAGCTCTTTACACTACCGCTTTGAATGCATTCAAATAATTCTCTTTGAACAGTTTTGGATGGCAAAATTAAATTTGAAAATAAAGGTGTTAGTTTATAAATATTTTTGTTTGACTATAAATATATATTCATTTAGTGTAATGAATTTTTTACACCGTCGTGGCTCAGTTGTTATAATCCTGAATGCTAATGCAAAAGCTCACTTGAGGGAATGTTGATATTTAATAAATATTCTCGTTATACAGCCTGGTCAATTCAAGTGCATTGGAAGACTTTTTATTTTGATGTACGAAAAGAGCGAGTGAGCAGCAGCTTAGCAGTACTCCTCAGTAAATAGAAACATATTAAAATAGGTAACATGTCTCGAATTCTGATGGAAAGTGTAAAGCTTTCTCTACCTAGCCTGCTGTATGGTAAAAAGTGTTAGTTAGTTAGTTAGCCTTATGATTTATCACGCATAACAGCGTAGACAGAAAGAACCCAGTGTCAAGACACTACGTTCTCCACTTTCCGTAGTTTTTTTCCTACACTCTCCGTGAAATCTGCATGCTTATTTACAGCTTTCTCTGCGTAGTACTTTCAGCTGTGCGTCATCTGTCAGTCAGTTCAGTTCAGTTCTCTAGTTACGGCGTATCTGTCAGTCTCTTACAACATAAACAAAAGAGATATGATGTTTTATATTGATATAGATATTTTTTGTATCTTGTCTGTCTATACATACACACTATAGAAATGCAAGTGATCACTGTCTGTACATGAAAGATGTTTTAGAATATTTTTTATTGGGGACATTTACCAATTTAATAGAACCCAAAACAATGTTTTTTTCTGTTTGCTTGTGTGTTTGTGCACGCTAATCTCAAAAGCGGATCAACCGATTGTAGAAGCAGGTTTGACGTTTATTTTATTTTATTTCAATAAGTTCATAAAAAAAAAGGTACAATTAAAATTACAAATTTAATCAAAGTTTGTGATTTAAGTGATAACCAGGGCGTAAGCGTAACCATAGATTAAGCAGGCGAAGCCACGAGCGGGTCGGTAATGTATCTACAATAAGAATTTAAATCTACACTCACCACCAAACATACAAAATGCGGAAATGCGTAACAATAAAAATTTTTTTTAGAGGCATAATAGGATGGTAGAATCCGCTAATCTTGTATGTATGCGAAGTTTGTATGCGAAAAACGTACTTGCTGGTTGTAAAATTGGATTTAGAACAGAAGTGAGAGGGTTTCTAATACTTACTGTATAATATTTGCATGGCATTTAGTATTTGTACTCCCAACCATCGTTACACTACTTTTTTACTTCTTCATGTTTTTTATTTCCCTTTTTTGCATATTAATGGCAGAGGAAACCAATATTAAGGCACTCTGTCTTTAAATTTTTGCCTGAATTCGAGACATTGTGTATTAAATTGACCAGGGATATCAATATAATTTGTATCAGAAGAACATTCTTATTTAAACACGCTTGATGACGCACGGTGTCCTTCCAGGATGACCAGAATAATAAAAGAGTAATTGTTGTTTGAGTAATTAATTAAATTAATAATTCCTAATATTGTAATGTGTTATTGTATATATATATATATATATATATATATACGCGATGATTGTGGGTTCGATTCCGATTCGGGGCAACGATTATATTTTAATTATTTTCGTTTCTCAGCCCTCATAACAATTAAATGCGCTAAGTTAAGTTCTGCCAAACAAACACTCAAAATTTCGGATTCGGGGGTAAAGTGGAGAAAGGAGTGTTTTGACACTAGGCTGTCTCTGACTACCCTGCTATGTTGAAAAAAAGGCGAATTAAAAGAAAAATCTTTTTCTTATGTAAGACGTTCGTCGTCTTTATTGAAAGATTTCATCTTACTAACTTGTTTTTTAAATTGTACTATGTGTGTTATCTGATAATGGATTCCGATTCGAATGACATTTTGCGCATTCCTTAACTAGATTATACTTTGTAATACTTTGAATTTTCACGATTTTTACACATTTTAAATGTACATTTTGGTATTTATAAACAAGTTTTGAAAAACTTTATAAAAATGTACAGTTTTTATATTAACTTTACGTAAAAAATACATTATTCATTTCTCGTTTTATTCAATTTTGAAGTTGAAACGGACAATGTAGTGTAAATTATAGCGTTTGTTCTCGGAAGTAACCCACGCGCGTTGCATCCTCCGTACGCCATATAGTGACAACGCTGCGCTACTGTAAGCCTGAGTGACAGATTAAAACCGGTATTGAAAATATATTTTTGCAATATATAACAATAATACTTTATGTATACATATTATAAAAAACGTAACTGATCGTTGTCTGTACGTGGAAGATGTATGAGAAAAAATATTACTGGAAGCATTTATCAATGTAATTGATAAACAATGTCTTTTTTTTCAGTTTGTCTGTTCGTCTGTGCCTTAGACGCAAAATGTACTATAGAAAATTATAAAAATATAAGGTTGAGAGGATTTTTTTTATTATTTTAATTTCTCCGCTCCGCGGTAAGATGTATTTCAACTAATTTCTCCCTGGGGAATACTGTGGAGCTGTTAATAATTTAATTTATATTTTTTTTCATCCATTTTTTCAGCCTTTATTTACTCTCGGTGACAAGTCCCAGGCACTCCTCTAAGCTCCTCTCTCTGTAACGCGATGGGCACGCAACGACTGTATCTATGAAAAACTAAGGAGTTTTACATCATTAATTATTGCGAAAAAATATATTATTTGAAGTATAGTATGGATTATTTATTAAATATATCGATTTTTTAAATATATTTTAAAGCGTTTGTCGTAGTAACATTTTAATTTTTATCCTAAAGTTTTTGTTTTGCCAGAGTTTTTTTGTAACTAGTAGTAATATTAATTGGAATACTACAATAGCATTATGCGTCTTTGTATTGTTTGAAAAGAAGATAAAGTGTCATACACGTAGGTTTTTTCACTCTGTTAGATGCGTGAATAAAGTAAGATAAAATTATTAACATTATAATAACAGTAAGCACGTATAAACACTCGTTGCCATAGCAACGTCTATGCCACTTTATATATGTGTGTATGTTAAACATATGGGAGTGTGTGTTACATTTCTTTTATAAATTTTATATATTTTTATGCATTACTTAAAAATATATTAGCATTCTGCATTACTTCTTTATATTTATATATAAGTACCAAATTTCATACTCCTTCATCCGTTAATTTAAAGAAAATTGATTATCGAACTTGAAAAATACTATATTTTATACCAAATATTAATAATATACTCCAAGTGAATTACAGCCATTTCACGGACTTCACAAAGGAACATGGGATAAATGAAATGTTGAAAACTCTGACGGTTATTAAAATGGTTTGCGCACAAATATTTCAATATAAAATAGTAAATGTTTTTATGTATTTCATTTTATATGTGCAAATAAATAAAACACACAACTCTGAAATTCTTCTAAGAATAAGGATTGTGGGTTAATTGTTTGTGTATAATTAGCTGCGCAAACGTGGGTGTAATAAACATACTACTATGTTTGCTTGAAGATCACTTAAATTCAGAAAATATATAGGTAGTTTTAGAAAACGTATACAGATTTGAACGCAGAGGGATTCAAACCCGCGGCTATTAAAAAATAAAAATAAATTATTCCCTATGTGTATGATTAACACTTAAAAAAAGGTTAAAAATATATACGTATACAGGGTAGTTAGTCAGTACATACTGTCAAGACACACCGTTCTCCACTATCTGCCTGAAATCAAAAATTTTGCGTGTTGAATAGTGGAGCTAAACGCCAGGTTTTGTCTTAATAGAGCGTGGAAGCGATAAGTAAAGTTATATTTCACGGAGAAGACGTTATCCCACTGTGATACTACACTAACACTTTTTTTTTTACTTTTTTAAAGTATTAAAAAAGTCACTTAGGAAATTGAAAAACATATTTAGAAAACGTATAAAAATTTGAACCCAGCGGGATTCGTACTCACACCTCTTAGAAACCGTCCAAGCGCTCTGACCGCTTGAATGCATGGCTTGGCTGTCAGAGCGCTTCAAATTTTTATACGTTTTCACACTGACAATATTAAGTTAGTACTGTTATCTTTATCTTGTTTTACGTATTACTAAAATAAATAGACCTTGTTCTCACTTTTCGCTTTTTTATAAGTATTAAAAAGCCAAAGCCCTACCTTTTAAAACAAGATTAATAAAACATATTATAAATACCAAAAATCCCATGAGTTAAATTTGAACCCACAAATGCAGCCAATACGATAAGTTATGATTACTCTTTTCACATGTTTCATCAGATAGAAGTAGTATGAATGATGACGAAGTTTCCTATATGCTGCCCAACCAAGTTGTATTCTTCCTTAGAGCCTCCATCTCAAAGTTATTTCGACCCAACTGCAAAGTTTGCCCAAGGTAGACATACTCCTGAATAACTTCGAGAGGAACCCCGGTAAGAGTAATCGGTTCCAGTAGCACATGTTCGTAGAACATTATCTTGGTTTTATCTAAGTTCACGAGGAGACCGATACGTGCAGAAGACTAAGTCAAGCTGTATGTTAAACAGCTTTTCAGGTCTTGTATGGTTTCAGCCACGGTAACAATGTAATCTGCAAATCTCAAGTGTGAAAGGTACTTGCCATCTTGCCAATACGTAAAGCAAAACGTTTGCACCCCTTTTTATGAATATTACGCGGACAGAGGAGAATGAAAATTGGCACAGTTATAGTTTATATAGAGAATGCTTACATTTTTTTACAAATAATGCATAATACACAGTAAACTAATAACATAAATGTAACATACATCACCATATGTTATTTTACACGTCTGCATAAAGTGACATACACGTTGCTAGGGCAACATGTTGTTTACGCGTCAAGTGGACATCTAGTTTTAATGAAAAGCCCCTTCCAGCTACTTTTGAATTCACAATCATTGCTCAGTCACGTGACTTTTGTAAATAGTTCTAGTTACAATAGTTGTATCCCAAATTGTATTTCTACTGCGAGAGTTTCTGCGTAATTGTTAAGAAATGTAACATTTCCTTGGCGAAATTTTAAGCTCATATTTTTATAAAATAACTTGTATTATATGTCTTGTATGATTTGTTCAATATAGTTCGTAAGGATGATATTTTGAAGTGGGTTTTATTATTTATAGATTAGAGGTAAAGTAGCACGATAAGTCAGTTCCTTATTTTTAAGCTAAAGGCAATAATCTGCTTTAGAGATCCTAAGGCAGGTAGGCGGAGAAAACCCAGTGGCTTAATACTCCGTTCTCCACGCCACGGCCGAATTTCAAATATTATATTATAAGAGTGACGGAGCTAAACGCCGGACTTTCTATTTGGTGTAGTAAGACAAAACGAGGCGTTAACCACACCACTTAAATATTGGAAATCAATTTCAATGCTAAATAATGACTATTTAAATTCAAAAAAATCAGTTTTAATTTTGTACAAATCAAAATAGATTGAATGTAAAATGAGTAATAAAGTTTTGTTTAAATGGAACGTAGAAAACTATTTTATATCGGTTTTCATTTAAAATGTAACGAGCTGCTTCTGTGACTATGTATTTTACGACAGTCTTTAGAAAGTTTGCATTATTTTATATTAAAAGCTGTAAGCTTAGTGGCAGTGTCTAATGAATTATATATTTGTACAGCTTTACGCAATCCCCTGATTATGACATGGGTATGGGCAGGCAGATAGCTATTTTAAATACTTCCTGCTCTCAATATGAACTGTTTAAAGTAAAGTAAGTATATTTGACAATTTCTTTTTGTTAACTTCGTTTACGTCGACTACAAAACATACAGAAGTAGTAGAAGCTGCCTCCTCAAGGAACATACATTTCAAACTACAGCTTTATGATGAAAAGGGTATGGACCAAGTGACTTTAGTTTATGATTCTACGAAAAAAAGCTGTACTTTGTCTTAGACGACCGATTACCGTTTAGATATATTTTTGCTTCTAATATTCCTCCATCTGAAATTCATACCCAAAACCATCGAGTTCCTTTAAACATATGAGCTACCACGGTGTTAATGTGTAATGGTGTACATATATATCTTAATACAACAAGGAAAAACATTCAACCGCTTTCTACAAAAACGTACGAGTTTTTACGAGGATGAAATTTATCACAAGAAGTTAAACTTAAAAGCCATTATTTTTCGTAATAGTGTATTAGAAACACATAAAGTTAATTAAATAGGTATTACACACTCTACCACATGTTTCATATATACATAACATTTTAACACGTATATTGCGTACTTCTTTCACCTCGTCCTTTGCAGTCAACCTCCTTATACACCCTCACCACAGCCTTCCAGGGGTTTCTCATGCTTTTCAGGCGACCTTCTTCTAGTATCACGTGACCTCTAGTGTCAACTGAAGTCTACCCCTACCTCTCTTACTGCTCAACTTTGCATTAACTTTATATCTTGTTTACCATTGTTTAATTTCTCACTTAATTATTAATTTAACAAATATTAATGAATTATTAATAAATCAGAAACACTTTGTTTCTAAAAATTTTAATATCAGACAAAATAATAATATTAGAGTTAAAATTATATTCTAGCAGTGTTAGATACCATATTCGTATATTAGCAGTGGACCGCAAATATGACCACGTTTCGAGCTAAAACTCAAATAATTCATATAAAATCAAGCCCAAAATATTGAATTTAGTTTAATAGCAAACAAGTAAATTTAAAGCAGTTGTAGCGCAATAGTACTGTTTTATTGTGCAAGCTATAGTTGTGGGTTCGATCTGTATTGGGTAAAATGGTTAATTAAGCGAGTAGTAACTTGCAACTTAGTTTGCGTTAATTCAAGTCAAAATGAAAAAGCCTCTCTAGGTGCTCCCGTACACTTCGCGGAGTAGTCTCGACTGTCAGTAGATTACTAGTCACTGTGACTGTCACCCACCCAAGAGTTTTATATATCTATATAAAGATAGATAAGTAAATTGATTTTATTCTTTTTCTAATTACAATTGATTTTAATTGGCACGTCAAATGTTACTCAGTCACAATGTAAAAACACTCACTCCGTTCTCTCCGTTCTCCACATTTGAGACATTGCGTTTTAAGTAGCTGAACTCAACACCGCGCCTTTTCATACCAGAGCAGGGAAATTAAAATATAACGATTCCTTCGATTGGAGACCAAATTAATGGCGTATAAATATATAATTGAATAATTTGAAGCCGTATCTGTTGTTTCAGGTTAGTATCAATTGTGGCGCTGTGCTCGTTAGTATATATAACATAGATGAGAGTAAGCCAGGGTCAGTGCTATTTTAGCTCCTCCCCCAAAACCCGGTGACAGCGTACCGAAGGGTTAAAATTCATTTTAAATATAATTTTTGTATCGAGTATATTTCGAAATCCAAACGACCGTTGATCTATATCCTCATAATAATTGAGCCACTGCGGTAAAAAATCACAATAAAGTAGCTAAGTTCGACCTACAATTAACTAAAAGCAAATAGAAGCTTGTAATAAAGCGTATATACTAGCTATCCTTATTTCCAATACCTCTGTTAAACTGCTGGTAATTTTGTGAGTGAAAAAGTTAAAGGTTCTTTATTTGCAGCTGTAATCCACTTAAACATGTTACGTGAAGCTACACGGAAAATAAACGCGATTAAGAAGTGCTTGGTAAAATCTTCTTATCTCATCGATATAGTTATACAGAGTGCAGCGTTAAGTTTCTCCATCTAAAACGTTAAATATCTATTTTTAGAAAGCGTATACAAATTTGAACGCAGTGGGATTCAAACCCGCGCTTCTTGGAAACCGTCCAACCGCTCTGACCGCTAAGCCATGCGTTCCACATCCAGCTGCGTCGAAATTATTATATTTTTACTACAACTTATTTTTGTTAGAGAACGCGCAGGCATGAATCATGGTGCGTTAAAATTTTTATACGCTTTCTAAAAATATGTTTTTCAATTTTCTTGGTTTGTGAATAACACTTTAAAATGTCAAAAAAGTTTTAAATATCTAAATGGCGATAAAGCGGAGAATGTCGTACAATATTTTTTTAAGCAAATTTCATTAGACATTGAAATAGATGATTTATTTAAAACCTGTAAGTACTTGAAAATGGAGAACGGAGTGTCTTAACACTAAGAAAAAGCATATCACTAAAAAGTTAAATATAATTCCATACTATATATTAGTAATTAGAATATAAGATGTTAGTTTCAAAAGAAGTTTAAACTATTCATAGAAGGCCAGAGTTCAAAGGGTATCTAATTAATACTTATTTGTCTTTCATTTACCAGCTGCCTTCAACTACGTAGGATTCATTAAATTGATAATTACTTGGAAATATATAATATACTACTCATGGCCTGCAACTTCGTTTCTGTGGACTACTTCTATACAATGTAAAATCTTTTTTTCGCCGTCCCTGTGAGAATTTTAAGAAATCCACTTTTAGTTCTTTTCTATATTTCCCAAAGGATTTACTTGCTTTATATCAGCTTTCTACGCCAGTAGTTTCGGCTATGGGGTGTGCGTCGGTTAGTAAAGAAAGTTTCATATATCTATATTATAATAATCTATACTTTAAAAAAATTAAAAAAATTGTCTGCACATTAAATATTTTTACGGAATAATAATTTAGGGAGATCAAAAAACCCTAATTCAATACGAAAAATTTTCGTTAAAATTTTTGTTTACTTATTTGTCTATACGTTTGTTAGGGTCTAATGGATTCTGAACACCTGATGTAGAATCATTTTTACCAGCTAAACGAAATACATAAGAAGAAGCCTCCTTAACCTGATGACGAACTACAATAGTCCAAAAAACTATAAGAAATAAGTTTAGTTTACTTTAGTTTAGTTGCAATTTACTTTAGTTAAGTTTATATTTTAATAAGAAAATGCCGCATTAGTAAAAGTTGTTACGTATGGGGGACAGTTTCGTTTTCATGTAAAGTCGAAGCGGGTTGCTAGTTTAGAATAAAAGCAAAGACAATACAAAGTTTATTTCACTAATGACTGTTTATATTCATTTGATTGTTTAGGTCTTGAACTGGCATTGAGACTCAGTGAAAATAGTAAAGTTAATTAAAGAGTAGTCTATTTCTCTGATAATATGGATTTCTACCTGTTTTTTTATACTGTGGATTTACAAAACGTAAAATATCCTTCTTACCTGTTTCCGTAGGAACCTCAACCTCTCTTAATGCGAGGAGCATATAGTCCTCACGGCACCTACATGCCAACTTTCTACATCCTGTTTTTTTTGTTTACACTTTTCGCCGTATAGAGAACCGTAAGAATTTAGTATTCAGACATTCTGTTCAACATTTTCCGCCCGAATTCGAGACATTGCGATGTATAATTAAATAATGATCATGCCACCGAGTGGGAATCGAAGAAACAACTAATGGCACTTACAATCAGATGCTGTACCGCAGCAGAACCATAGCAGTGCAGTGACTTTTGACTTCTGAACATTTGAGTCATGTTTGAAAATCATACACGTAGGATTTGAACCCATATACTACTCGTATTGCTTACCCTTATTGGACTAATAAGCCTTATGCATGACACAAATTACTACAAAAGTTTTCATTTTGTAATATGTGTGATTGTAACATAAGGAAACGTTTTCCGGAAATGTTGTTACAGGACAAAGAGCGTCGTGAAGGGCATGTCACATACAAAGGACGCGACTGAAGGAAATTAATAGGGTGATGTTTATATGGAACGTTTTGTTATGTCCTTCAAATTAAGATGTTTTTTTGGCGGTCTGTTTGTTAGTCATTACTCAAAACTCTGAAATTGTGTAAAATTCATAGATAAAAATTTGTAATGTCTTTAAAATACGTAGTATAATAATTTCCCTAAAAAAAAACGTATAAAATTTTATCGCAGCGGAATTCGAACGGTCTTTTTAAATATAACTTAAAAGTATTTTTAGAGTAAATACAAAAGTTATTATTTTACAAGGGTTGGTAAGACAAAACGTCCTGCTGAAATTCGGACGGAAAGTAGAGTACAAAGTGCCTTGACACTAGTGCCAAGGCCTAGGTTACGCCGAGAGAACCTAGGTTCTCTCCGCCTAAAAAACGTGCAGGTGAAGCTTATAATTTTCAAATATAAATAACAATAAAAAAAATTCAAATCTTCTAACTCATATTGTGGTTGTTTATGCATTGTATACAAAACAATTTAATAAATAAAGTAGAACTTCAGTGTATTTACAGTCCATTTTCCGGCTGATATCGAGACATTGTGTGATGTGTGGCAGCACTAAACACCGCGCTTTATCTAGCTAGAGCAGGGACATAAAAATAATATAAACATAATTATCATTAGTGGGCAGGACACATAGTCAGGAGAAATGATGGCCATTGGGGCAGTAAGGTTCTCGAGTGGCGCAGTGGGCAGGCCCCCTAAGATGTGGACTGAGGATCTGGTCAAGGTCATCCGATGCCACTGGATGTGGAAAGCGTAGGACCCATCGTCGTGGAGATCCTTTGGGGAAGCCTCTGTCCAGCAGTGGGCGTCAAAAGGCTGAAACGAAGACGACGAAGACATCTGATCCATTTCGAATCAAACTCACAACCATCGCGTTTACCGTCACAAGCTATCCACTGTGACACTGTGGCCTACTTAACTAGAACCGGAGTTATAGACTTGAGTCTGAGTTTCAGTACAATAAGTATAATGTTACAGGACAAACAAAGGGTGCGCGAAGTGTATCACATTAGGCGCAGCTGTTATATGATAATGATATTATATTACAGAATATACGTTAAATCGTTTTCTATATTCACACAAAGTTTTTGAATACAGTAAGACTTCATAATTTACAATGAAAAGTAGGATCAATCAAGTTTCATTGTGCATTGAAACTAGACTAACTGTAAAAAAGCTAATGTCATCGCGGTAACGATCATCAGGGGAAAATATAAGGTAGGGAATGTCTCGATCCCGTGTATATCGATGACTCCAAAGCACTTACGAATCGTTGGAAGTTTGTGGAGTCAAGTTTCCATGTCCTGTCCTTACCAATCACTGTCAAAATTATATGTTTATGTATTATTTAGTACAGAATGTCCTTGCATACTTTTTATTTTTGACATTATATATATTACGAATTTATTTCGCTGTTTTTTTTTGTTTGCTGCACCCTGAACCCTGACGACTTTGCTTAAAACATTTGACTAGACACATCAATATGATGTCAATCAAAGTCCAATGACCTTTATAATTTAAATATTTTCTAAAAAATTATCTGTTTGGGGCTGTTGTGTTAAATTATTTCTTTACTTTTATTTATAATTTGTCTGTGGAGTGTAGTCTAAGCACACGCTATAGAGGATATAATTTTGAATCCACGTAAATTATACTAGTATTATTAAATTAACTTAAAAGGTAATTAGCAAGTTAAATAAGTGATAACTAATATTAGACTATTTAATTCACACATCAATCGTTGTGTGTAAACTATAAATTTAAAATAAATTGTGTTTTACAGAGCAACACCATTATTTATTTGCATTTGCTTAAAAATGTGTGAACGACAGACATTTTCAAGATACACACTTCCATAATATATTATTTTGTTTCAAATTTACCTAGTATATGTATCTCTTAAGGTTTAGCAAGTGTAAGAAATATAAGTGAAAAAAAAAATACTTTATGTTTGGAATTCTTGGTTTTAGTCTACTAATAAAATATGTGTACTATGTATTTTATATTTTCTTATTGCTCACTATATCTATTAATAAAAACCAAATAAATATCCGTTTCCTAGTTTGAAAGATCTAAGCGAGTACACTTAGATGCGGAGACTATTTTGTTTTATTTTTTAATAGATATGCCATTTAGAAGTGTACATCAAAGGAGCTTTGTGTTATTTTAACTGTTAATAATAAATATTTACCGGTGTTATTCCTATAATTTTTATGTAAAAAAAAATTACTTCTTTTGTAATTTAGTAATCGATGTAATTAGACCGAGCCGGTTTTTTTATACTGCTACCCCACGCGACATTAATAAATCATCTTAGTAGGATGATTGGTTATTTCATCATCATCACTATAGAGTATAACACAAACTCGCCCTCCGCCTTCTTCATTATTTGTATAATAGAGAAAATTACATATTGTGTGGTGAAGCCGTTAAAAAAAAATTTTAAAACGCTATTATGAGATTCATCAAAATAATATATTACACTATAATGTAAAAGGCCTACAAAAAAATCTAAAATAGCATAATTATATTCATCTCCTAAGGTAACCATTTTTATCTCTAAAAAATTTTAAAATATTACTTTTCCTGATATCTTAGTAATTAGTTACCTTGGCTATTTAATGTAGAGTATCCTTTAGTTATTTCATTTAAATGAATACTTGAGAAGTTATCACAGATTTAAAATAACACGCAACTAAAAAAATCTGATTGGCAAAGGCCTGACCCTATTTTTATATAATTTCATAAAATATATGATTCGATAAAATAACAAATTTGAGCAGTTTGTGATTTGAAGCTAGCAGGCCGGCGAAAATTTGAAATAGAAATTACAGTCGTGTACCTGATGTCGTGTTGAGTCTTGCTTTATGAATACTCTCCTATAAACATCTAATAAAAAAAATAGTTTGAAAAAGGACAGCGGGATTTGAACCCGAACTCTTAGACATCGCCCAAGCGCTCCGACCGCCAACTTATGCGTTTCATACCCGACTCCATTCAAATTCTTATACTCTTTTTTTGTTCTTAACGTATACGAAAAAGAGAGAATGATATTTATAAAATATTTTTAACATTTTAAAGTGTTAGTGACACACTTAGGTAATTGGAAACCATTCCCTCGCCTTTTGGAAACCGCCGAAGCGCTCTGACAGCTAAGCCAAATACGCATCTTACAAATTATTGTTGATGACTTCTCAACTTAGTTTTCAAAAAATTATTTGTATACTACGTTTCTTATAAAAATTTATTTTAAACCCTTATTTAACAAATATTTAATAATAGACGGCGCGATGTGTTCGTGTATTCACCTATTCGATAATAGATGACGCGGCGTGTTCTTATTTTATGGATCGATGAAATATATATGAAATATAAATGTATTATAATTATTACCAAATAGTTGTAAATCTTATTTATATTGTTTGTATTTTTTAATAAATACATTACTTCGGTAATTTGAAGGTGTCGGTGGTATTTTTCCTATGGGAATCACATTGAACTTCAGAATAAATTATCCTGTATGGTGCTCCAAAAAATACTTCTTTTTTTAGTTATCACCTTATACAGTTATTTGACAGTTTCAGTTTTTCTTTGAAGACTACATCGAATGTCAGTATAAAAACTATCCTATATGTAACACCTACCATACAAAATTAATTCGTTCCTGTCTAGTAGTTTTTGCGTGATTGACACCCAAAGTACCAAACGGACATAAATTCTACTGATTAGTTGTTTCGCTTCTGTTATCGATATATTAACGGACCCAATGGAAATTTGTCTAAAATCTTTCATGTACAGAATTGACTTTTCTACTCTTTTATAATATATAGAGATATATAGATTGTTTTCTTGTATTTAATTATTACTTAACTAAGTAACTGCTGACAGTTACTATATAACTACTGTACTATATAATAAAAACTAACCAAATACTATAAATTGTGGTGTAATCAAAAAGAATTTGTAAATGAAAAAGAAATAATAATAATATAGTGACATTGGCAAAGTGACTTGTGCTCTGCTGGCACGTTCGAAGCGCCATAATTAATAAGCTGAACTGAACTGAGATCGAGATAATTTAAGTTATAAGTGAATTAATTGAGATTGTATTCGTAGTTACGTACAGTAATATATCTAATTGTATATTGATGCCTGTCTTTTTTATTTGCATCCTTTACTAGATTAATACTAATAAACAATAATAGAGTACGATAAATAAAGCCCAGTGACGAATCAATCTACTCTCAGTCTAACGAGAAATATTCACAAAATTACCAAAATATCTTATTTTGAAGGTTGATTTCCCGGGACGCCGTAAAACATCCGCCCGTGTGACGTAAGTAAATGCAAATTGGCGAAAGTTTTTGAACTCAATAACAAAAGGACAATCAAATCATATTAGGTGCGAAATGAAATTGGATATTCTTAATATGCACGTTTATTCAAGAGATGCCAGTAGCGCAGTTGTTGCTTGCTTTAATATGGCGGTTTTCGGTTCTAATACGCGTTTCGTTTTTACATTAGGTTTTATCAGGTATAACTTAAGGTATATCACAATATTGTTCGACTATTTAGATTAAGTTGGACTATAATATAATAAATTACAGAATTTTTACTATTTATTCATCGCTAGTGACACCATCGCGGCTTTGCCCGGTTGACCTATAGCTGTTTCGTATTTTCGGCGGAAATTTTCGGAAAACAATGAAATTCCTGGGAAGAAATGGGAAAAAGTAGCCTACGTTTATCCATAGACCCTCAAGTTTATATAAAATTTCGGTTCAGCGGTTTGGCCGTAATGACGTCATAGACACATAGACAGAGTTACTTACATATTAATAATTATATATTAGTATCTATAAATACTATTTATTACATGTTGGCAAACTAACAAAAATTGAGCTAAAATTATACAGAATTTCTTAATAGTGGTTTTTTTTTGTCTCTAAGTCTTCCACATTAGACAACAATTCGAGACATTGTACATTGTCATATGTTGCATATTGTTATCATACCGAAAAGAAAAAATGGAAATAATAAACATATAACCTTTGTCTGCAGTGGGAATCGAACCCACATCCATCGCGTTTTCTGTCAGACGTATTGCACTGTGCCACGATGGAAAAGTTCAATAAGTTTTATTTGTTAAAGTAAACTGCTACCACACCCAACCAACCATACTGAACAACTTTTACTAATTAAGCATTTATATATATATATATATATATATATATATATATAGTAGTTTAGCTAGTCCGGTATGGTTCTTCTTCAGTTGCACCGGATTTTTATATGTTGACAGAGAGAGTACGCATCACGCTGAACAAATTAATTCGTATAATTTAGCCAGCCTATTATGATTCTTACACAAACGTATCGGAAATAAAGTAACGGGATTAATCATTTATCGAATTAGGACAGTCTCGATATATATTTTAGTACAAGTAAATTTAATATTTAAAATTAATTTAATATTTGAACGCAAAATGATTAAAAATGTGTAATATGTTTAACCCTGGGTAATCAACTAAATGTATACCAAAATTAATTACATTCGTAATCGATTGTAATTAATTTTGTTTAATAACGGTTTAAATTTTTCATACTATTTTTCATCTCCTATTTCAGCCACTAAAAGGGTTGGTTTTTGAAAAAATATGGTATGGCCTATGTTTGACCTTGCGTCATCAACAATCTTCAAAGACAAGTTGGATTTTTGTAAATATAAACAGAAATCGTACCTGGCTATATCGGCAAGCCGCGGCGCTCTCGTCCTACGTACTGCGCCCATTGATAGAACCCCTACCTGTAAAGAGATGTTAAATAAGTATATAAAAATATGAAAAATAATTTAGAAATGTATAGCATTTTTATGCGTAGCAGGATTCGTAACGCTTGAATAAATTATAAATGAGCAGCAAGTAGACACGGATAATGTAGTATAACGTAGTATTTAAAACCTAAAAATTAAGACCAGAGTGATTTATCACTCATCAAGGTTCTCTCTATTAATTTAATAAATAAAAAAGCACGATCTATATACGATTTAGTAGTCACCTTTATTTGGCTAAAAAGTGCTATGAAAATTTGAAATGATTAGTACGAGTGCTTTGTCAGTTGGTACGTTTTAAGTAAAGTGATGTAGATAGTCACATTAACCAACCAAATTGAGATGGAGCTTGTAGGGTCAGGAGAAAAAATGAACTTCGAGATAAATATCTTGAACAAGAAAAGCTGTTAAATGCCAAATTCATTGCCGTATAATGTGGCAGGCAGAGAGAACCTAGTATCCAGACACTCAGTTCTCCGCTTTCTGTCTAAATTCGGGCTATTGTGTGGTAAGTGGAGGAACTCAATAAATACAATTTAACCAAAGCGGGTAAACGAAAGTAATATAGATAATGAGTGTATATTACGTATAGTGTATATTACATATGAGTGAGCATGGAATCCAGTAACATTGCACTTATAGTCTGAATACAATAAACATGCTGTAGTGGTGCATTGACGACGTAAAGTATTCCAGGCAGACGGTTACTAGTTGAAAGTCAGATAAAGCAGATAAATTTAGGTACATATCGAAATTTTGTACATAAATCTGAACGCAAAATTTGACGCATGATTCTAGATTAGCATTCTTATTACGGCAGGCCGCGTTATTATGTTTTGTAGTTACTTTGTCTGTAAGCAGTTTCATAAATTTAGTTTCTTAAAGATTTCTACTATAAAGATGATATTTTGGGAAATGTCACACTATTTATGATAATTAAAAGTTTTATTATATTAGTAGATTAGATGTGAGGCGATCAGTTGGATAAAGGCTCATTAGACAAAATAGTTTAAAGACCTTTATAAAATATTCTTATTAAAATGATATTAAATGAATTAAATTTGGGATAATTACGCCATGTACGACTATCCCGTGTACGTACGACAAATCATCAGCAGCCCGCATGGCAGGTTGGCCTTTGGCAGATGTTAGGCCGGCCGTTTACCCACTAAAACCTCACGGTGCTCCTCCTCCACCGCCACTGGCCAGGGCCACGGGAACAACAATCTTCCATGACCCTGGCGGCGGAAGCCTGCTAGGCACGTCGCGGAGTCGAGGGTGGTGGAAATCACCCTCGACGGCCTGCTCGCAGTAGCGCGCGGGAGCATCCAGCGCGCGCCTACTCGGGCCAGGTGAGTAGGCGATCAGCTTCCCCAAGCTGACCGCCCTATGGCAGGTTGGCCTAACAGTTGGCACACCACTTTCCACTTGATTTTGTCGAGTGTCGGAAGTAAACACCATGTCTAACCAGTATAGGAAAACAAAAATAATATAAATATTGGGATCCCCCGAGTGGGCATCGTACCCACAACTAATCACGTCTAAAGTCAGACGCTGTATCAGGATGATCACACTCACTTATATATAAATATATAATTTACTATTTCTTGAACATAAATAAAATGTAAAAAGCTTATTTATTTAGGTTTAATAACATTTTGCAATGCAAACAGTACTAAGTCGGTTTTTACAAAAGACCCTTTGTCCGTTAGAAAGGCTTGAGGCTGTCAAGATAAAATGAAATGAATGAATTATAATGCTCTAGTGTACCACAATACCTGATGAAGGATAGTTATTTTATTTAAATTGTTAATTTTCACGTACGTTTCGCAATTTACGTACGTAGAGATAGTCTTGTGCGTGACACTGATGTGAGGAGATAGTGGAGGATTTATCCAGTGGATACACCGAATATGACCGTAAAAGATTATAACGAAGCGGTCATGTCCTATATAGCAGTAACGCCTCTTACGTCTCAATTTCCCCTACCTTTAAATCTATATTTCAATATGTAATTAATTAGTGGCCATAATAGAGTTAATAATAACGAATTATTAAATTCACGCTTTTTCCCATTTAGCCGATTAGGCAGAGGGATACTAGTGTCAAGACACTCCGTTCTCCACATTCTTCCAGAATTCTAGATATTGTTTGTTAAGTTGTGGGACTCGCTACGCCTTCCCAGAGCAGAGAGATGAAATAATTTGAACATAACAGTTCCCCCCGAATGGAAATCGACACCACGACCAATCGTGCTTGCAGTCGGACGCTTTCATACTTTCGCCACAAGCGCCTCATAATTAATTATATTGTTAATATGGTTTTAATTTATGTGAGTTAAGTTATAGCCCACAATCTCGTTTGCGTGGACTACAAAAAATGAATTCCCACGTTTCCCGTTTCGAGAAATTCTTTCTTGAAGCTCCCCTACATTCCCCAAAAAAAGAAAATCACGTGGCAAATTTCAGCTTTCTACTCTCAATAGGTATTTGTTTTTGTAGTAGAGTTCTCTGTGAGTTAGTCATAGTAACAGAAGAGTTCTTATAGAAGAAGATTGTAAGTATATATGTTGGCAAGATAAATGCTGTAATATACTTATAGTTTAACGGTTTTTACAGAAATTGTATTCCATCTTGCCAGGAAAAGGGCAAATTATGCTGAGCTGACCGCCAACTTTCACTTGTTGGTGACGCATTTTAGGAAGACGATAGAAATTATATACACAGTCATAAAAGTCTAGTTCTAAGTAATATGAACAAATATATAATAAAACAAAACAATGTAAGTTAACAAAATTACAGACTATGTGTCCACAATTAGTATTCAAAGCCTACTTATGCGTACGAAATAAACAACCCAAAGAAATTAAATAAAGTAGCTTCTTTACGCAAAAAAGATGTTTCATTTAATTTTCTTTCACATATTTCACGTGCCCCTATATTCCAATGAACACATAGAGACGTTGGTGATACGACTCGCCGTTCTTTTTTTTTGTTTATAAAGAATTACTAATGGAACAAAACACATCTGAAAAATCCTTGCAAAATACACTTTAAAATGTCAGTATTACAGACTGGTATAGAAAGCTGTTGAAAATGTTATTTGTATAGCGCCGTATTTAATTATTAAAGCTTGATTTATGCTACATGTGCTTCCTTGGTCTTTCAACACAAATGGTGAAATAAGTAAAAAAAATTTTTTGTTATGGCCTATTTCTTATAGTTTAGCTGATCTAATTTTCATACGTTTTCTAAAAATGTTGATCTAATATGGCTAACAACATATCATCAATAAGTTTCATATGTCAGCGCAAACTCCCCATGGTACTGAATTGCAAAATACGAAGTATTTAATGAGCATATTAAATATTCTAAGCGCCAAAAATATAAATTACGATGACAAATTGTCAAAACTCTATAATGTGCACTGTAAAAAATGGTCAAATTGAACTTTATTTATGACACACTTTTGGATATATTGGCTTCCTAGAAAAGCTAAATAAATGCTGTCCTGGACTTGTTTTGACGACTATTTGTGAATTACAACTTCTATATACTATATCCATATGCAACTTTAAATCAGAGGCTTGATTTTTCCCGACTTGGTTATACCAAAATATACCTATAACTGTATTTTGGCCCAATTATAATTATATTATACAAAATATAACATTTTGTAATTTTTATATCGGACGTAGAAGTTATATTATTGTAAAGTTTCATTTAAATTCAATGATTCTCATCGACAAATAATAACCTAATTAATTAAATTATTTTCATTTCTCGACTCCCAGAGTGCAAGTGTGGCAAGAAAAAACGCGGCGTTGAGTTCTGCCACTCAAAACGCAATGTCTCGAATTCAAGCAAAAAGTGGGGAAAGGAGTGTTTTATCTAGGTTCTCTCTGACTGCTATGCCGGAAAAGCGTGAAGCTGCAAAACAAATGAATAACGATTTGTTAATATTCATTGTTTAAATTATTAATATTCATTTTAACTGGTACTGAGTTTGTATTAGATTGGCTTTAGGTTCTACTCTCATTCAAGGTACATATTTTTCTACTAGAAAAAACTATTTTTGTGTGTGTACTTAAACTGAACTTATGTACATAAATATGTCAAGATTTTTGGAAATATATAAGTATAATATAATGGTTTTACAATTTTTACATTACCGCACACAATAGTACAAACTTTGTTCTAAATCTGTCAGTTTCCTTAGTTAAGAAGGGCATTATCTCTTAACAATGACATAGATCCATTAACAAGAAATACTCAAAGCTACACATTAAATACGATTAAACTTACATACAGTATTCTAAATGTTACAAGGAAAAGAAATTCATTCAATTCAAGTGACCTGAAAGCTTCAACAGAAGTAACGTCAGCTTCCCCAAGAGATTTAGGCCTTCATCACTATTCATTATTTTCGAAGCAAGGCAAGATATATAAATAATTTATGTAAATTTTAGTTAAGTCGTCTAATTGCAACTTTAGTTTGAATTGACTTTAGATGCGTGTGCGTTGCCTTAGTAACGTACTTACTTCATACAAAAGTAGATATTAAATTGAGTTTTACACATATATAAACTTTTACCTGCAAATTTCATACTCTAAATCTGCAGATTCTTCTTCTTCAAGCGCCTCACCAACTAGTGAAGTTGGCAGTTAGCTACGCACATTTTTCTCTATCTCTGGCAAGATCTTTATTGCACTTTTGATACCCATCCATTCTCTAATGTTCCTCAGCTGGAACCCTCAATTTCCACGGCCGATTCTCCTTTTTCCGGAAACTTGTACCATCATTATGATTTGCAAACGCTCATATCAGTCTTGTCGTAAAACATTCCCCAAACAGGCATAGTTATTGTAAAACAAGGGTCGAAAGTCTTTCCTTCAGTTATTATACTTAAGACAAAAAGCTTCGCATTAAATGTTGGAAGATTATGTCTGATATCTAGGGAAATCGACAGTCCTAAATCTTGGCTAATCTAATTGCATTCCCAATAATCTCAGGAGTCGTAATTATATTTGCAGTATGATTGATTCACTTTGGGGAATTCATATTTCTAGCTTACCCTGACTTTATTCACTTAAAAATGTGTGTTTACTATTTAAAAATATATTAAAATTACTCAGAGGCCTCGTAGCACAGTATTAAGTTTTCACTTTTTTCATTTTTAAATTTTCACGAAATAATTGGATTCTATATTTTAAATATATTTTCATTTCTCCGCTCTGGCACCTAAAACAAAAGCTCAGCGTTGAGTTCCGTCACTCAACACACAAATGTCTCGATTTTAGCCGAAAAATGGAGAAAGGAGTGTTTTGACACTAGGTAGGTTCTCTCTCGTGACCTGCGTGAAAAAAAAATCAAAATTTTTAAATAAAACTACTTTTAAGCAGATTAATCGCTTATTAATTAATTATTAGTATTCGAAAATACATTTTAGAAACCCGACATTTCGAACACATTACAGTAGTCCGTGGTCACAGGTAGACTGAGGTGGCATTTGTCTGTCATTTGATACAATTATTATATCAAACTAACGCCAACGATTTCTTAGTTCCCTCGCGTACTGCCCTGGATTCTTGCAGAATGAGCTGACTGTATCTTGCTCCCTGATGTGGTTGGTTTGAGACATCAAAGTTTTTAGGATTGGATTTCAGGTGATAGAAAGTTTCCGAACGCCTTCTCTTCCTAGATATAACCCAAGGACTATCCTCGTGGGTTTAAAATAGTTTTATTTTAAAATGTGTAAAAAGCGCGACAACCAAAGATCTTATTATCTAAATCATATTTTTAGCTTGTGTAACAAATTAGTCTAATCCTGATATAGTTACACAACCCGGTCAACTTTAAAAGAAAAATTTATCATAGGTTAAATTGTAATAGGTAATTTAGTAATTTATGCATATATTGTTATATGAATGAACGTTGTATGTAATTAGTATCTACTATAATATGGGAATAGTACTACTTTCAGAACCATAAATATTCATAAATTATTGTATTTTATGAAATACGACTTCGTATTATTGGTATGTCGAATAAATAAATGAAAATATAATAAATAATTTAGATTTCTACGCTCTAGTAACACAAAGCGCGGCGTTGAGTTTCGCCTCTGCCACGCAATGTTTGAATTTCAGGCGGAAAATGTAGAAAGGAGTGTCTTAATATTAAATTCTCACCGCTAATTTGTTGATGCTTTATTTTTAATTATTTAACAGACTTTCTTTAAAATATAATTTATGAATTTATAACTATATTTTCTCTTTGATATTAAAAATTATGACAATTTCTATAACAAAATTGTAGGCACCGTTGAAATGTTCAAATAATGCTCAAATGCTCGAAAGCATAAGCGTTTGATGTTCAAACGTTTGAACTAAAGGAAAGGTAAGTTCATCAAAAATGGGAAATGATTCAGGAAATCCAGTTCGTTTTTCAATTCCATTCAATTTTGCATGCCAGATGTGATTTGAATTTGCCTTCTTCTATGTAGTTTAGTTGTCAGCTAAGTAATTTGTACTAGAGATGTACCTTAAACGTTTATTTTCAGCTTCAATTCCTTAAACGTTCTTTTTCAGCTTCACGTTAGCAGGGTTATCGAAGAGATCGTAGTATCTAGCTAGATACTCCGTTCTCCACCGATACCTAACCAACATTTGCTGAACGAATTATCTATTTCTATATAGTTTATGTTATGTCACTCTGTCATGTGAGCAAATAGAAAATGATTTGCCACTATTTTAAATAAAAAAAATATTTATTAAAACTTATGTAGTGTCGCAATTGAAACTTTTACGCATTTTTTTAAAACATCATATATGAGTTGAATAAGGCATACGTATTCTAAATAGATGTAAAATTTTATTAATTTTACAATCTCGTGCAAACTTTTCTATTAACACCTTGAACGCGATGGTTGTGGATTCAATCCCCACTCGAGGGAAAGCTGACAGATAATTAATTCTCATTTAGAATAAGATAAGAAGAAAAATACAGAGTAATTGGTCACTTCGTCCTGTTTTTCTTTTCAAGCAACACATGAATTATGTTGACTAGCTGGAAAGATTTACAGGACTATATTACGTGTCAAAAATTGGCCTACTGTCAGATATTTACATTTTAATTTCTTATTAAACTTGACTCTCAATTTCAATTATCTTTATCCATATAGCAGGGTAGTCGGAGAGAATCTAGGATCAAACAATCCGTTCTCCACTTTACGCCTGAGTTTGAGAAATTGCGTGTTAAGTGGCGGAACTCAACGCCTCGCTGTCTATATATCGTCTTATCAAAGCTCAGATAATAATAATAATAATATTTTGATATGAAACTATTTTAACCTGAGTAATCGTAATTTTGTGATATTAAATATGATACGTCATCCGAAAGATGCATTTTATAAAACCCGACGTTTCCAAAACTTTACAGTAGTCCGTGGTCACGGGTACATCATTCTAACTTTCCGGACGGATTTTTTATATTTATCGCAAACAAAGGACACGGCGGTCTTCCATTTCCGTGTACATTTATTAGCATAACGCTAACCTTTCAGTGACCTTAAGTTATTTTCAGGGATGGACTGCCCTAGGCTTGACCCTGACGTCCGCCGTCAAAGGTCAAATCATATTTATCACTAATTACATACTTAAATATTTAAGTGAAGCTACAAAATACTTTATATTCGGTTTTTTACAAGTTATATTTATGTTAAAAGAAGGATACAGTTTTTTTTCTAATATTAGTAGCCGCGTTGACGCGAGATGTACGCGTTGCCTTAGCAACATATACGTTACTTTGTATAAAATAGTATGTCACAGTAAAGGTTTGTGTAATATATATTTCATTAATATATATAAACATTAAATTAGCCTAACGTACTATTACAGCAAATATTGCTTCGTACTCAGTAGAATTATTTTTCACTATTCTGATCATCCTGACTCGGACAGGCATATATCATACGCCTGTCCTTTATATTTTATAGAAATGAAAATATTGTATTGCCATCAAATCAGGTCGAGCGTGCAAATTTTTGGACGAAAAGGAGTTAATGTAGTTTTAAATTATGATTTTCTAACATTGCTAGATATATTGTTGATATACCGATATAACTCATGAAAACGTGTCAAAATACGAGATCGTCGCTATTTTGTCACAATACGCTCTGCATAGATACATATTTGTAAACTTTCATCATAGCTCCGGTTCACATCGCGTGATATTTGAAATGAAACATACCTTACACGGACGATTAAATTCTAAAGATTATTGTGAAATATCATGTACTCGATTTGATGGGATGGAATTCCGAATTCTGGCTGAAAGAGAAGACCGGAGTTCTTAACACTGGTATTCCCTGCGTTCCCTGTTATGCGGGAACAAGCGGAGAGCTGAAACAATAATCTATTACTGTTAGACACAATTAAAAGCGCTTCTTTGATTTTTTAAACAATAACAAACTTTTTTTTTTTTAATATTTTAGATACTAATATTCCCCCTGATGAGATTTGAAGCTAAGCTGTCTAAGCTTTCTCACTGTGCCACTAAGCCTTTTAAAGTATTAAAGTACATATTTACTATGTATGAAGTGACTGAAACAGTTTTCAAATAGTAATTATTTATTATTTCTCAATCAGAAATCGAACTCACAATTACGAAAGTCAGTCAGTTATATAGCAAATGTACCAAGATTATTTCGCTAGAAAAAGCTTCATAAATGTACATTTCAACATATGAGCTTTATGGCATAGCTTTGTTATTCAAAGTAAGACCTTGACATCTACTTGTTATAGGCGTTTGATTGAGAGCATCTTAAATTCTCTATCAATCTCTTTCCAGCGATCTTCGTAAAACGTTTTACATGATATTAGTTAAGTTTATAATATTATAAATAACTTATTTTTATCTCGAAATCACTTTAGATATGCTCTAGTTTATAGTTGTTATATGTTATCTTAATCGTTACTTATCGTACAAGTATATAAAAGCACTAGTTACAGCCTAAAACTACGTTTGCACGTATAACAACATGTATCGCAAACAAAGTGGTCATAGTGGCGCAATGGGACAGCGTCTGACTGTATAAGGATGGTTCAGGGCTCGATCCCATTTGGGGTAAGAATAATAATTAAATTATTTTCAATACTCCGCTCTGGTGATAAGACAAAGCACGGCGTTGAGTTCCGTCAATCATCATGCAATGCCTGGATGTAGAGCGAAAAGTAGAGAACGGTGTGTCTTAACACTAGGTTCATTTCAAAAAAGGGTGAAGCTGAAAAAAAAATTGTGTATTTAAATCATCGTCAGTCTCATCGCATTAAGTTTTATGGGTAAATTCGAGCAACAAAGTGAGTAGGCAGTGACACTGTGGAGTACTTTGACTTCAGTAGTTGTTAACGTATATTTTGTTTACATGAATTTCAATATTGTTCCTTTTAATAAACATTATTTACGTTTTTTATTGTAAAATTACATAATACCATTGTGGCATCGTTGCGATGCGTCTCACTAAGTATCCGTAAGCTACTACTTTAATACATACTAACAAGCCAAAAAGGTATTTCTATTTAAAATAAACAAAATGCTTACGAATTTTTCTTATTTCCGCTTTAAAATTATTTTGAATGGGAAAAGTGACGGAGCCCCTATGTTCTTCTTTATAAACAAACTATTTTTTCTCGTATATTATAGACTGAGGGAACCTAGAGTTAAGACATTCCTTTCTCCATTTCTGCAAGAATTAAACACTTTTCGTATTGAGAAACGGAACTCAACGCACGCCTGTCTTACCAGAGGACAGAAAACAAATGAAATGTAATAATTCCCCTGAATGGAAATCGAACCCACAACCAATTGCGTTTACACTCAGACGCTCTCCCACTGCCCCAGGATAGTGCTGCACCAAGAATACAAAAGTTCATATTTTCTATGTAGCCTAGATAAGATCTTATCATTATTTGAGTATCAAAGGGCGTTAAGGCCGAACCAACTTGACCCTGTATTCGCAGTTAGATTCCAAGGTCTCGGTTGACATCAAGGCTATATTTATTTGTTTGTTTTTGTACGGGGTTTTCTTTTATCCATAAAAAGCTTCGACCTAGATTATATTTGTATTAAAATGTCTGGAAGATGTTTTTCGCTTTATTATATGATCACCTAGAATTAAATTATGTAGGTAATATACGAAACGGAGAATGGAGAAATTTATCTTTTATAATCATTATGTTATCATATACCTCTTCAAGCATAATTGTTTTTTTTTTAGCTTCACCTACCCGGCTTCCCGGAAGAGAGAACCTAGTGTCTCTTTTTTTTTATTGTTATTGTTATCACATCACGGTCACGTGGTTCATCAGTTTTGTATAAATATTATTGCCTTTTTAATTACAGCGTTTTCTATAACAATTTTAGTATTTAAGACTTATATAACGCCTTAGCTCTCAATGTAGTAAATTTAGTTCTCTAGTACTGTCTCTATTTATTTCCCAACCGAGTACACATTTTGTAATTAGTTGCTTACGCTTAAATTAAATTTGTTATACAAATTGCTGTATAACTCATACAAACAACTAATGTTATTTAAAGATAGCAACGGGATGTGTGACAGACTGACCGCTAAGCTATACGTTCTATCCAGCTACGTCGAAACACTTTAAAATGTTTAAATAAATCGTTATTTATTTACTAGCATTAAAGTTTTAGCAAAAAGGTATAAAATAAATAGTAGAATGACACATAACAAAATATAATTCCCCATTTCTTTAGTCTAAAATGGATCTAAATCCATGACCCTAGAAGTCAAAATATTCGATATCTGTTGTCTGTCTGTTTGTGACGGCATCACGGCCAAACCGCGAAACCGATTGTGATGATATTTTATATGAAGATACTTGAGAGACTTAGGATGAACGTAGGCTATTTTTTTTCCCATTTTTTTATTGTTTTTAAATATATTTCATTGTTTTATGAAAACGCCGGCTAAAATACGGAACATCAATAGTTCGCTAGTTATCCTATAAAGCGTCTAGTTAGTCCATAGAAAGTTACTAGCTGCATTGGTTCAGGTTTTCATGAATAATTTATAATGCTATATGCTAATGTCATTATTGTTATAACATTATCGAATATGCGATAATTTGAAAGTTATATTTGAATTTTATATAGATACTAGCGAAGTGCTCGCGATTTCGCCCGCGTGAACTATACCTGTTTCGTATTTTCGGCGGCCTGGTAAAACTAAAAAAGAATGGGAGAAAAAAGGAGCCTACATCCCAAGGAGAGTACATCCCAAGACCTTCATTTTCTCTATTTTGTATTGAATTCATATATATACGTCATGATAGCAAGGTATTTGTTTTAACGAAACTATTTAAGTGACAAAGATAGACTCACCGACGACCACGAATTAGGTGCAGTAAATTGTTGGAAACCTCGAGTTTTATAAAAACTATTCTCCAGTATCAAAAAATACGCGGTGTTTTAATGAACTGCACGCTTTTCCCACACATCAGGGTAGTGACAGAGAACTTAGTAAACATTCCGTTCTCCATCCTCGGTCTGACATCGACAATTTGCACGTCGAGTGGCGGAATAAACAGAGCGGAAAAATTAAAATAATTAAAATATGATAATTCCTGGTGAAGGGTTCAATTTTCAGTCTAGGGAATATTTTATTTTCACTTGATGCCTTGACACTAGGAACTCTCTGACTACCATACCATACCTAAAATGTGAAGCTGAAAAAAACCTTTTACAAAGACAGGCCATCATCATATGGGCAAAAATGGGGATTGTATGAATGTATATTCATTTTTACATACAAAATGTCCTTGGTGATATCTTTTACACATTTTTTTTCATTTAATGCTTCTTTGACTATCATCGCGCATGGGACAGCGTCTGCCTGAAAAAGCGATTGATTGTTTGTTTCATCATCAAAGGAATTATGATATTGAATTTTTCCGTACGACCAAACGCGACGTTGAGTTCCGCCACTCTAGACGGAATAAGTTAAATTGGGGCGGTAAGCGGAGAACGGAGTGTCTTGACACTAGGCTCTCTCTGACTTCCTACCCTAATATGCAGGAAAAAGCGTGAAGCTAAATATTTTTGAATAGCTTTATATGTCGCTTCATTGGGTGTTTTTTCATTTAGAGATATTGCGTAAATACTTCTCAAAAGTATCCAAATCAATCAAATAATTTATGTACAAACATAAGAAATACTTTTGTTTTATATACAAAGATGCTTAACAATTCAGGATAATTTTTAAGATTTTAGTCTAAATTCGCTAAAGAGGATATACGAAAGTCGGTCAAGGACTTAATTGTAAAGATATTAAGGCTCCTATAATTCGACACAAGGGCCCAAAAGTTATAAGTGATTCGATTTTGTTATACTGTACATTTTTTATTACATATAAAATGATATACTATATATTGTTTTAAATGTTCTATAGCCATAATAGAGCAATTAACATAATTGATTTAAAACTATCGTGGAGCAGGTGAATAGGGTCTGATAGTAAATAGAACGCAGTGGTTGCGAATTCTATTTCAGCTCGAGGGAATGATCATCTGCTCTGGTAATAGTTGTCTTGATACTAGAGTTTTCTCTCTGACTACCTACGCGAAAATACTAAAGAAAACATGTTTATAACCATCCATATTTTATAGCCTAACCAATATTTTCACTAGCTAAGGAGCTGTAGCCGAGGTTCTTACTTTATACATACATTTTATATTAGAAAAAACGAGCCTTTTCCATTACAAATAGCGTCTCAATCTTAAGGCTGTATCCGTTAGTACCGGAAGTATTACAACGGAAGGGTTCCAAAGACTTCTACGTAAAAGTTATTAAGTTAAGCTTTTGGTGAAATTAGTTTTGTTCTTCCTTTTCTCTTTACAATCTAAGTTACTTTCGTGTATTTGGATGTTTACTTGTGTAGATTCGATCTTAGATAGGTTACTATGTTTTTATATATATTATATATTAGGTTATAGGTTTAAATTCGCTCACAGATTTTTGTTTTTAAAATAAAACTAAAACTACAGAAAATACGATAATTTTGTTAACCAATCCCGCTATATGCATTAGCGATTCATTTTGTTCGACAAATTATGGTATTGTTAAGTGGCAAAATTAAACGCCACGCTTTGTTCTACCAAAACAATAAAATAAAAATAATTCAAATATAATAACTTCTTCAAAGGGTAATCGAACCCATAACCAACCGCGTTTACAGTCAGTCCTATTATGTTATGATGGCCTCACCAATTACCACTCCATTCCACAGAGAAAAAATATGAATAACTCATGCCACCGCCACATGCGATTACAATAAATCATGCCTCCACTACGTTGTCTCCAATTTAGAGATAATTATTTCCACCTATAACAAAAAGGTAGAGAGAACGTGGTGGAAAAATAAGCAAATTCCACTTTTCGTCACTTTTAAACACACTGTGCTTTGAGAAGCGCATCCTAACCGCCCGCTTAGTCGTACCGGATATTGCATTTTGGCTTATCTAATATATAACATAGAAAACTGCATAAGTAATGAAACCGTGTAAAATCAAAATGAATCCAAATCAAAATATTATTTATTCAAATAGGCTATTAACAAGCACTTACGAATCGTCAATTAAAATAAAATGTTAGTAATGTCAGTCCTACGGAAGCTACATGATATATAAAATACAATGTATAAATATTTTTTTAACATTTTTTAAAGTTTATGCGCACACTTAGGAAATTTAAAAAGACATATCTCTGCAGCGATGCTAACAACAAATATAAGTTGTAAAAAGCTTATAAGAATTTCGACGCAGCTGGATGTAGAACGCATGGCATAGTGGTCAGAGCGCTTTAACGGTTTGAAGAGGCGCGGGTTCAAATCCCTCTGCGTTAAAATTCTTATACGTTTTCTAATTATGTCTTTTACAATGTAATATATGATACATAATACAAATATGAAATAATCGTGGACATCATGGCGCAGTGTAACAGTGAATGACTGTCAACGCGATAGTTGTGGGTTCAATTCCAACTCGTGACAATGACAATATTTACATTATTATATTTTTTTCGCTCTGATGACAAGACAACGTGCGCTCAATGCGCATTGTCTCAGACTCGAGTTTCTACCCAAGTGGAAAACGGAGTGTCCTCCCTGTCCTCCCCTGAGTGTCCAACCTGCTATGCGGGAAAAAGCTAGTCAATTACTATATATAATATGTAAACATATATGTATGTATAACATATCATTCTTAGAAAATCAATCTATTTGTCTCTCCAATATCAAAGAGCTACGCTGCCGTAGCACTCTAGGGGCTGTCTATTTCCACGGAAAAATATTTGTATACTGGAATCCATAACTATTCTTTCTTTCAGGCCGTTATGGCGCAGTGGGACAATGTCTGGCTGTAAATGCAATTAGTTGGAGGTTCAATCCCCACACGGAAGAGTAATTCTATTTAATATTCCCTGCCCTGGTAACACAAAGAGCGGTTAAGTTTTGCCACTCAACACGCAATATCTCGAATTTGGGGAAAAAGCTGAGAACATGACAGAGTGCCATGACACTAGGTTCTCTCTGTCTGGCCCCTATACTAAATAAGCCATGTAGCTGAAATAAATATAAAAAAAATATAATTTGCAATAACATATTATTATGCATACAAAGGCTCTTTGGCATCAAAGCTTTTGACCGTGCAATATCACTCAAACACGTGTAGAGCTTCTTGTACTTTGCCCTTTAGAAGTTCATTTCAATATTAATACCGCTTATTTGAGCTCTCGTGGTACATTTGACATGTTTTTAATTTAACTGATAGTCCTAGATTAAATAAAAGAATAAAATTAGACAAACTCAACTTTTTTAAAATATAACTTTCTGAGTATTTGTAGGATCTTTTTAAATTTGTTTAGGTTGAGAGTGGAGCTTGGGTAGTGGAGGAGAGCGTTGATGTATTTTAAAGGGGCCCCTTAAGCCTACACTTCTGGTTCACGCTCCACTTTCTGCAACGCGATGGGGGGTGCCCATGCCCGAACCATGGAATACTAGTTTGTTTTTTTCTTCTATACATATATAATAAAGACATAATGAAAGATGATAAATATATAAACGAAGATAAGTACTTCACATCGATTTTACTATCGTATATAAACGTAGCGATTTAGTATTTTTTAATTTGCAAGTGTTGTTTTCGGATGAATACAAAATCGTAACGAAGATGAGTGTAACTAAAAACAAATATTTATCTATACATATATAATGAAAATGTAACTGATCGCTGTCTGTACATAGAATATATATAAGAAAACATTATTTGGGCCATTTATCAATGTAATGGAACCCAAAACAATGGATTTTGGTTTGTTTGTCTGTGCGTTTGTGCACGCTAATCGCTATACGCTAAGCGCAGTTTTGACTATTCGATTGTGTTCATTTTATCTCAATCGGTTCATTAATAAAAAAATTACAACATTTTAAATTGGCGTCACTTGTCAACGCCACAACGCCAACAACGCGAGCGAGCGAGAGTCGCTAGTCAATAGTATACTTACCTAATATAACTAAATCATTAATCTGTAAGTTTTAAGTACACATATTACCGTTCAGATTTTAACTATAAGATACTTTTAGGCAAAAATGTGTCACTCTAAAGTTTCATGATGGCTGTGGGTTCGATTCCCACTTGGGGGAGCATTGAGTTCCGCCACTCAACACACGTTGTCCCGGATTTCGACGGGAAGTGAAGAATAGAGTGAACGGACACTATTTTCTCTCTACTCTGCTAAGCGGGAAGAAATTGTCATTTATAAATGCAAATTTAAATTTAATTAAAGCTAACATATAAGTAAAACAAATATGCAGATGAACATAATAATCTGAATACATCTGAATGTACCCGGAAAGAAGGCTTTATATAACCGAGCCATATTGTTCCACTGTGTTGACAGTCGCGACCTTAGTCTGTCAAGGACAAGCGCATACACAATTTGGATTCAGTGAAAACTTTGCTTAATTACGTATAAGTTTTACAGGTTTTCCTGCTTAGCGGGGAGAATCTAGTGTCAAAACGCTTCGTACTCCGCTTTTCGAAATCGAACATGCTTTGTCTTAGGTACCAAGGCAGAAAAATGAAAAAAAATAAAAAAAATCACTCATCCCACTACGCCACGATGGACTCAATTACGTATAAATGTTTTTATTTAGAAATATTTGTTGATTGTGAAATGAACGTTTACGGTATATACTTAGTCTGGCCATAAATACTATAATAATTAAAAGTGAGCAAAATATTACTTTTGAATTTAGAATCTGTCATTTTTATATGATTGTTTATTGTGTATTCTTATTTTGGATCTTAAAATGGACAGGGTTTGGTGCCAAATACAATTCTTTTAAAATACTTCGTAATGTATACTACATTATCTTATGAAAAAGGCAAAAAGCAATAAAGGAAAGAATTCGAATCTTGTCTGAAAGCAAAAGATTTTATCTCTATATTTTAAAAGATGACTTAGGACTTGCAGCCTATAAAAGACACAATGGTCATTTTGTTTCCTAATAATTTAAAAAAGAATAAGATGGTAAAATCAATACAACTACTTAAGCCGCCAAAGGGAGGTCACAGTAAATATTTATTTACATTGTACAAAAACATTTTTTTTTCTTTGTAACAATATTTATGGTAAGACTAAGTATATCGGTAGGCGAAAGAATCAAATAGTAAGGCCACTCCATTCTCCACCTAATTGTGAAATAATCTCGAGTTGAGTGGCGGAACTACACCGCGAGCTGCACCTTAAGAGAGATTATGATTTTTTTTAGCTTCACGCTAATTCTCGTACAGCCGTGTAATTGGAGAGAGAATAGAGTCAAGACAGACCCTTCTCAGGGTTGAACTCAACGTTACGCTTTCTAATCTTTCCATAGCGAACGAAAATAACTTATATATAATCATTGCAACTTCTCTTCTAATATATTGTGAACTAAAGCTTTCCTTACCTCTTATTTACTTATGAAGAAATAACCAATTGAAATATCTTTCTACTGTAGAGTTCTTTATTTAACATTTCATTAACATATTAATGTAAATATCGTCGGATATCCGCCATGTAAATAATTTAAACCCATCTAAGGATGAAAGCCAAAGCATTTTAATTATTTAAGGTTACTCCGAGGGTCGCTTCCTAAAAACCGGTGTTTTAATTTTCCTTAAAAACTCTAAAAATTTAGATTTTTGACAGAGAGCATCTAGTGTTAAGATATTACATTCTCCATTTTTTGTCAAAAATCAAGACGTTAGTTTTAGAATAGCGGAACTTAAGTGCCGAAGTTTGTACCAGAGCCAACTGACAAAAAAATACCATCACTTAGGTATAATCATTCCTTCTAGTGGATCGAATTCCCAAATATAATTTTTATAGTCACACTTCTCACTGCGCCATTAAGGTTTCATATAACAAACTGAACTAGATTTCACTATCCAGACTTACAGTATCTGTAGAATTAGTGGAGAACGGAGACCTTTATCACTAAGTTCTCTCTCAATTCGTAATATGTGGAAGCTACGTGTTTCAATTTCTTATTAACAGTAATCAATATTGACAATTTGTAAAATTTATTGTTGATCTATGGCGTTTTCTAACTTTTAATGTTTCATTTGACTTCGTGACCCCGTCTTAAGCGTATTAAGGTAATTTATAGGTTTCGGTGTTTGACCACTAATAAAAAACGTACATTATTTATACTATGATAAAACAGTAACTTATGTGTCTATACATTGAATATATTTGGAAAAAATTTGAGAGGTTGAAAATACCTTCAAAACCTAATTTAAAATTTTATAACTTATAAAAACTTTTAAACTTATAAATATTTAAAAACAAATTATAAATTAGTCTCAGATTCGTGCTTAAAGTGGAAAACGGAGTGGTCACACTAGGTTCTCAAAAAGCAAGAGTTTACAACGTACTTCGCATTTAGGTGTTAAAATCTATGAAATCAACCTGCTTTATTCCACATAGCAGGGAAGTCAGAACCCGGTCAGGACACCTCGTAGTTTGACACACTTTTAGTTCAAAATCGAGACATTTAACGTCAATTATTCATCATTTTTCTTCACCAATTTTCATATTTAAAAATTGATTTTAATCCAAAAGGTGCTTAACATAAGCTTTTACGATAAGCTTACATTTAAAAATAATAATTTAAGTGGTGTACCCAAAAGTGCTTTGATGCAAATTGAAGGCTTAGAAGATAAAGTTATCAGGGATATAAAATATTTATATTTTATCTAAAAACCTATAGCATAAAGTATAAATAATATTTGCCATGAGGATATTGATTAACAAAAACGTAACGTATAAAAATTTGATCGCAGCGGGATTGAAACCCGCGCCCCTTGGAAACCGTCCAAGGCCTCTGACGGCCATATTTTCAATCTTCGAAAATACAATCTCACTTTATACTTACAATATCACTTACACACACACACACACAATAACACTTTAAAACAATTTAGAGTATTGATTTGCATGTTAAAATTTATGGTATTATGTACGAATTTATAGGCTTCTCAATCTTCACAGCGGTACGACCGGAAAGAGACATTGAGGGAGACCTCAGTTGACGTTCGAGAATATAGTATCGTTGATACTGGAGGAAGGTCACGTAAAAGATAGGGGAACTCCTGGTGAGCGTGTATGGAGACGTTGGTTAACACTGAGGCGAAAGAAGTATGCAGGGGCTGTAGAGCGTTTGGCGCTAAGTTCTCTTCGACTACCATAAGGGGATAAAGTGTCAAGTTAAAAAAAATCAACGCCGCACGTCTTATCAGAGTGCAAGAACTAAAATTAATTTTTATATAACCAATCAATAAAAATTCAAAAGAAAATATATGATTTTGATTTAGAAAATAGATCACAATTGGGATGATAATACGAGTATACAAGTATAGATATTGTGTACGCGGCGAAGTAGTTATAAACTTGATATAGCTTATTGAAATAAGAAATACAGGTTAATTTGACTAGTTCCTAGGCTTATTTTCACTTACTTACCAATTTATGTAAGACATCTTTCTTCTTGTCAATCGATTTTCTTGATAATTTTGCACACGTGTCAGGATTGGATGATAACAATATATTTGTATAGCGTTAAGCTTATGTCCTTGCCGGAATAGTCAGTTTAATGAGAAAATACTAAAGCATTTTCTATAATAGTGATAGACACGTTAAAACGAGGGGCACACAATGGGCACACCCTTTTAGTTTCTTATAATTTTTTTCTCTCAAATCAATCTTTTTGTTAATGAAACCCGCATTAAAATCCATTGCTTAGTTTGAAAGGTCAAAGCTAAAGCCATGTTATGAACTATTACGATGCTTATATAAATTTAAATATTTTTGTATATATTTAAATATGTTGAAATTCATCTTTTTGAGTTTCAAGTTTATAATATTTTAGTAATTTTGTTATTTTATTTTAAGTTAGAGTCCTTAAAAGTAATGATTGTGTCTGACTTGCTCAAATCCATCCATAGAACTTTCGAAGAATGTGATTAATACTATATAGCAAATGATTGCGTCGAAAGCTCCGTGGGATGAGAAAACACTTTTTAATATAAAAAATATTAACGAAACTAGGTCAAACTACTTATACTTATAAGTGAAGAAGTATCTGGTTGGAGACGAGAGTTCGATTCCCATTTGGCGGATTGGTTACATTTAAGATTTTTGGATTTTTTACATTTAAGATTTGTCTGCTTAAATATAAGTTATAACGGAGTGATGTCACACTTACTTTTCTTCACACAAACTGTATAAGGCAACATGCATGAAAATAAAAACAATTTAACTTACAATTCTAATTTACGGGTCCATATAATAGATAGCTTGTATCAATATTTGAAAGATATTTTTGAGCTTTACCCTATTTCCAGCAAATATCAAATGTGAAATATTTTTTGTATACAAACTCCAAAATGTGAATAAAGGACATAAAATATATAAGCATTTTCCCATACATATATATAAGCATTTTCCCATAGGGATGGTAAACATAGCAATACAATGACAGCTTCTAAAAACTTTTGTTTATTACTAATTAATAATAGATTTAGCAACTTAGTTTTATTATTTATCTTTTAAGGAGACTATCGTAGGGTGGGACAGTGACTGCAAAGTTATTGTTGGTACGATTCTCACTCGAAGGAAATTTCTCGCTCTTGTCAGAAAAAAAACGAGGCATTGAGTTCCGCCACTTAATACGTATTTTTAGAAATCGGGAGCAAAGTGGAGGACGGAGTATCTTAAAACTGTTCTCTTTGCCTGCCCAACTATTTGTATAAAATGAAACAGGTACAGTATACTAAAATTATAGGCAATTTAAAATAATATATACATATTTAGACAACGTGTAAAAATTTTGAACGCAGCAGGTTTCGAACCGCGCCTCTTTGATACACAAAGCCATGCATTTTACATCCGGCTACGTCGATCTTATACGCTTATTATAATTTTTTACTGGATAAAGATTATTCTACGAACAATCGTTTGACAAGAGAGTGTGCTATTTATTAAATTAACACTTTTAGAAAACTTATAAAAAATATTTAAAATATTTAATAGATAGCATTTTTCATTATATAATATACATTGTTCTCAAAATATGTCAATAGTGAATATCGTATAATAGGCCATCGTGGCGTAGTAGGGCAGAGCTTTACTGTAATCGTGATGGTTGCGAGTTCAATTACCACTCGGGGAACAGATTATATTTAAACTTATTTTATTTCTTTGCTCCTCTGGTAAAATAAAACGGGACGCAACGTTGAGTTTCACCACTCAAAACGCAATGTTTCTAAATTGGTCGAAAAGTGGAGAATAGAGTGACTACCTTGCTATTTGTGGAAAATGCATCCAGCTAGTATAATTATAATTTTAATAAATATCGTTCTTAAAATAGCCTGGGAAGTGCAGTGTTAACAATATTAAAATTAATTCTGCTTTCCTACGCGATTCTCCAAGTCATTGAACAAGTATCTTTGTATAAATCGTGAAATGGCATCGATATTATAATATAAAACGTATTTCCTCATAATACACATATTATTATGAGGAAATACGCTTTACAGTACAATATTGTTTGCAATAATTTATACTTGAATTTGTTGAAGTAAAGTAGAGAAAAAATAGTGAACAATCACTCCATTCTTTTTCCATTCAAACAGATATATTGCATGTTGTTGATGGAACACTAAGCAGCTCTCCGTAGAAAATAGAAGACTATAAAACAAATAAAGTAAAATAATGAATTACCTGATAAAGAAAACTAAAAAGGAAGAAGGTTATAATTATTATTTTGGACATACTATGATAAGGTATATTTTTTGCAACTTCACGCTTTTTCCCGTGTAGCTTAGCGTAGCGTAGTTAGAGAAAACCTAGTGCCAAGACTCGATTATAAATTTTCCGCCCGGATTCTAGACATTACGTTTTTAGTGGCGGAACAGAAAGCCGCGCTTTGTCTTATCACCAGAACGGAGAAATGAAAATAATTTGAATATAATTGTTCTTCCGAGTGCGGATCGAATTCACAACCAATCGCTTTTGCAGTCAGACGTTACTGACTAGTCGTACGACTGCGCCATGATGGCCTCTGAAATATCTGAATAGTTCTGTATTATGGAAATATAGATGTGCAAGTTTTTAATGTAATTTGACAACCAAAAGTAGATCAAAATACCGTTAAAAGATTTTCGTAAATATACTGTTTGAAAAATAGGTTCATACCAGTGAAATAAATAAATGCATGTTCAAAAGGTAGGCGTATAGTCACTGTTGATTGTACCCGACTGAAAACGGTATAGTCGTGGGTTTGATTCCCCTCTGGGTTATCATTACTTTGAAAATACTTTCGTGTCTACATCAGTGGCGAAATGTGAATTTTTTTTAGAGGTAAGCCGGCTATAAGTTTATGGGCAGTTTCCATTGGCCTACATAACAATGTAAGATCTAGAAAATCTGATGAGGAACTATGCTTCCAGCTAAACTATAAGAAATAAGTAAATGTCACATTAACTAAAGTTGTTCAGTATGGTGGACAATTTGCGGTAATAAATAAAAATCATTGCACTTCGCGGCCGTCGTCTCGCAATAAGATAACGTCTTACTGTAAGCGCAATGGATGTGGGTTCGATTCCTACTTGAGAGTATGGTTATATTTATATTCATTATATATTTATATACATGACTATTTAGTTTTTTCGTCCGCTCAAGTTCCCAATTAAATCACAAACTTTGCTTAAATTTATAATATAAATGGTCGTAATTTTTTTGTTTATGAACCGACTGAAACAAAATAAACACTTCATGTTACCACAATACAATAGTCATAATTGAAGCTTAAAAAATTTGTAACGTCTGGAACATCTCATGTGGAATTTTTAGAAGCAAGAAAATTACTAAAAATAAAGGAAGTTACTATAATCTTGAGCCCAAGTTTTAATGTCAACATGTAACAGTAGTATGTCATAAAGTCATAAAATATACGCAAATGGAGTTCTGGGCAGCAATTTGTGGTAAAATAGAGCGCGGCGTTGAGTTCCGTTACTAAAAAACCAAGCAAGTCTCGCAAGCAATACCTCACTCAGAAAGAGGAAAACGGAATAAGACAAAAATTGACATTTCAGCTGTTGTTTTTTGACAGCGTCACCTGGTTTTGTTTCTAATTTCCGCTTTAAATTTTACGTCTGTTAAGCATTTTAAGTCAAAGCTTTGAAATGAAAAGTGGCAAATGGAACATCCACTTCGTTTTAAAGAGCTTTCCCACGAAATACCGCAAGCTTAAATTACAGGAAAAATTCAGGCCGACATACTTACGCTTGCCTTAAAATATTAATACCTATTTAAGTTTACGCAATACTTTTATGCGTAAGTTTATTAGTTAACCTTGGATTATACATTATGGCAATCTTATACGGATCTGTTATTTCATATAGCAAAATACTATGTCGATTTGTAGAGAGGAAAATATTTCAAATATAATATGTAAAAGAGGCACAGATTCAAATACCACTATATGCAATATCTATACATATTACTTCTTTGAAAATGGCCTGAAATTGGAAGCAACTAACTTACACTAGATTGTCTGTCTACCCCTTTTATGCGAATCTCGCACTAGCATTTAACATTTTTTTTTTTAAATTTACTACTTCCGCTATAACTTTTGTAGGTGAGTCAGTGATCAGTCAGTGGGATTGTTCGTCAAAAAGAATTATAAATAAAAGTTCACAAGAACGCAGCGGGTTCGAACCCGCGTCTCTGGGAAACCGTTCAAGGGCTCTGACCGCTAAATCATGCGTTCTACATACGTTTCTTCTTTTTTATACGCTTTTCTCATTCTTATACGTTTTTTAGTAAGGCAGAGTCAAGATACTCCGTTTTTCACTTTCCGCTCGATCGCGAAACTTTACATTCTGGCAATGCCGCGCTTTGGCTGTGACAAATGGCTAGTAAATCTATATAGCAAAAATAAAATAGAAAATGTGTTAATTGAAAGCCTGTGAACTATCGCTGAACTGTACCCGTACTTAAACAAATACGTTAGTAGCAGTTTTGACGTGTCAATAATGAAAATTGTTTCAATTTTAGCAGTCTAGATATGAAAATGAATTAAATAACATTATATGATTAAATGTTTTTCATCTTTTAACCAGTTAATAGCTAGTTCAGCCGTCGTGGTGCAGTGGAAAACTGTCTGACCTTAAACGCAATTGGTCGTGTGTTCGATTGCAACTCGGGGAAGTTATTGTATTAAACAAAAAGGAAAATTCCTTTTTTACGCTCTGTTAATACAGAGCGGGGTGTTGATTTCCGACACTTAACTATATATGTCTCGATTACGGGTGGGAAATTGTCAAGAAAAAACGTGGAAAATAGTGAAGCTGTAAAAAAAATAAAAGTAATTCGTTTTGCATCAGTTTTAAAATAAAGTAAACGTCGTCTCTATTTTTCATTTTTATTGTAATAAAATAAAATAAAAAGCTTACTTTCTAAATAACGAATATATAAAATAGTTGCTTTACGACTATCGCATTTGCCATTGGGGCGTAAATCTAACAAGGGCGTCACAAAAGCCAAAAGAACATCCTCCAAAGATTACATTTATCGTGTAAGATTGTGACAATAACCCCACTTTAGACGAGGGTTGCGATGGTAACAAATTTAACATAACTTTACGTATATAATATGTATGACGAAGAATTGACCTTTCAACATTTTAATTTTATTTTTACTTGAAATACACGCATACATTTCTTTTCCTTTCAGAGAGTTTAATCAGAGATAAGCTAGTGTCAAGACACCCTGTTCGCTACTTTCTGTCCGAATACGAGACATTGTATATATTGGCGTGTTGGTAGTGGTACTACAACGCCGCGTTTTTTCTTTGTTTAGAAATGAGAAATTAAAATATTTTAAGATTATAAATAATTAGGGTAATGAGTGGGAGTTGAACCTACAATAGTTAGAAAAGGTGTGGGACCTTTGCGTTACAATGGACTCGAATAAAATAAATTTAGATTTTTGTTTTGTTATGAAATTATAATATACCTACAGTTTTAAATTAACCTACTTTAAAATTCTCGTATATTTTGGTATTCGAAAATATATTTTAGGAATATTCCTCGATTTGAATATTTTACAGTAGTCTGTTATTATTTTATTAGATTATGTATATTAGATTTAGTTTTTTTTAAACTAATTTGTTTTAATATTATCATTGTGAGTAACAAAAAATGCCACGCAGTACAGAATAGGCTTCGTTGTAGATTTAATCATGTTATAAATATATTACTATTGCAATATTAACCTATTAACATTTCAATACCGCTTTGTCTTACTAGACTAGGGAATAAAAAGAAATTAAGCGTAATTATTTCCCCAGTTTGAAATCGAACCCACGAAAATCGCTTGTACAGATCAACTGTCCTACTGCAGCACGATTTTGTAAAATTTTCTCTTGTTCATACAACAAGAGAAAATTTTACAAAATAAACATCTAAGAAAACATTTTCGTATATATGTAGTAATTTTTAGTTCGCAAATACTTTGGTTGTGAAGATTTGTGTCAACTTCCTTTGTTCAGATTATATATGACTCTAGATAAAAAGTTCTTATATCTCTTTTATTTTTTATACCTCATCTCTCTCTCTGTTTTTGCTTTTATTTGCGAAGGACCGTTTCCATTCACTAAATCCTTAGCCAGTGAATGGAAACAGTTCTTCTTTTTTCACCGGACATCGAGGCATTGCGTGTTGAGTGGCGGAACTTAACGCCGCGTTAAGTCTTTCTAGAGGGGAAAATGAAAATAATTTTAATATAATCATTCCTCCGAGTGGGGACAAAGCTCACAACCAATCGCGTTTACCGTCAGACGCTGTCCCACAGCGCCACGATTGACTCGTTCGTCCATAGTTCGTTTGTAACTTCTACAAAACATAAAAAAATGGTAAAATAAATATATAAGACTCAACAGATATAGTCGTTCAAATATTGTAGGCAGTATACCAGTATTATCATACAAGCACTATGTCAATGCCTTTTATCGCTGAGATAAAACGCCGATTGATTGGATACAGCGAAATATGCCATTGGAATAAATATAATAGATATATAGAGACTAACAATATTAGATTATATATTTAAAAATTAATCTTATAATCACTTAAATAGCGGATTTTAACACCGCGCTTGGTCTATTTTATCCTTTGCGGTGCTGAGTAGAGCATGAAACACTGCTTAACATCGGCGTTTTTAATTTCGATTTGAACCTCTATCTAGTGTCTACTATAGAACTCACAGCATCATGTGACAAGTATAAAAGGAGGCACGTATTTGAGTTCTCATAACATAGAGTAAAATAAATATAAATAGAGCATGTTTTAATATTCTGCAAATGATATTCACTCAAGGTAAGAAAAATATTATTAGTAAACGTATAAATATTATATGTATATATATATATATATATATATACGATATTTATATCCGGCTCTAAACCATTTTTAAATTATTTGAATAAAGTGAAAAGTCACTAAATGTTGGCTATTTATCTCTACGAATATAAAAATTAACATTTACTTACCTACCTATAAACATTTTTTGTACAGCGTCACGCTTTTTTCTTTTTTTCCGAGTTCAAGACAGTGCGTGTTAAGTGGCGGGACTCGCGCTTTGAATCACCAGAGTAGAGACATAGAAATAATTGATATATAATCTTTCTCCCGCATTGGAATCGAACTTACAACTAAACGCATGTTTTATGTTCTTTTCTATCAATTTCCATTTCGTCTTTCAAAACTGATTGTTTTACCCAAATAGATGTACTTTTCAGCATATTCAAGTTTATTACAGTTCAATATTGATTTCAAGTCCTAAACTGGTACTAGCACTACTGTATATAGTATATATATATTTATATATAAATAATAAAGAACGAAAAATGTAATTTGCATCACTCCAAATGTTATAAATTTTAGATTTCAGTGAAGTCTGATTGCATAGGGGCTTAATTAGAAAAAAATGTTTAAAATTTGTTCGTATAGAAAAGATTCTATCACTACTTTTTATGCCTAGACTTAATCTTAATGCATAGATAAAGAGAACGGTCACTATACAATTTTTTTTTCTTACCGTGATTCATGCAGTCTCTACAAAGGTGAAAATTTAAATTCACTTTATGTAATAGCAGCTTCAGGACTTTCCAGTCATCCAATTCAGTGTCAGGGTTCTCTTTTCTCTACTTCTTTCCTGAATTCAAGACAATACGTGTTGAGTGGCGGCACTCAATGTAATGTATTGTTTGCTACAGCAGGCAAATGAAAAAAAATTAAATATAATCTATTCTTCGACTGTGGATCGAACCCACAAATACTGTGTTTACAGCCAAACGCGGTCCTCCTGCGCCACGATAGCAATTTAGATAGGTCATGGTGTTTTTATTCTATTTCTAACTCCAATATAATTTGGTATGGGGGCGGAACCCAACACCTTGCTTTGACTCAACCAACCAGATAAATATAGTTAGTTCTTAACAGTAGTCAGTTTATTAATTTAGCTCCCTGAATAGAATTTTAACATACCACTTTCGCATACAGTCAGGTGCACCATGATTACACTTTTCTCGTATACCGGGGCAGTTAGAGAACCTAGTGTTAAGACCCTCCGTACTCTATATTGGATATTTATGTAGATAATAGCAGGATTAATTTTAATCCAGGTACTTTTTTATGTTACATCTACAAATTTGTTTGCTTATTTATTTATATTACTTTGTGATGTTATTGTAAAAACTAGACATACGATACATCCCAACATTTTCCAGTTTATTTTTAAATTTGACTAAGGAAAGGGCAATATTAAGAACTGTTCTATAATCATCCTTCATTTCGAACTTTTCTCTTTGTAGTCGGTCCCTTATGTCTGAGAATTATGATCAGCATCAGAGTTGCACCTGGAGCGGATGATCTGTCCCCACCTGCTGCTGTCCAGTTCGTTCCTTGCAACCGTTTGATGTTTTGGAATATAACGCCTCTTTTAGTTAGTCGGTCCATCGTGATGGTAAATGACCATGACGTGATTTCACACTTACACCTCGGTAAAACTTAGATTTTTTTTTTATGTTTCAAATATTTTAGGTAAAGTCTGATTAGAAGTGCGTGGTGTTTAGTTCCGTCTTTTAAAAAAGATACAAAGAAAATTAAAAACACTAATAAAAAAAACATACATTTTTATATTATTTTGTATATTTGCTTAGTGTAATATTAAAGAATAAAAAAAAACAAATTTATGAATATTTAATAGAGAATATTATAATATAGCTACAATTATTTACAAACAAACTAACAAACTAACATTAGTGACAGTGTGTATAGAAAACAAGTAGATAAGTAACAACTTACCGTACCACCACATTTGACGTCTTCACTCATTTACATATTATTCTTTTACACTCAAAAAAACAATTATTAATACGCAAATTTACCTAAAATGCCACAAAACTAAACAAAAACAAGATATTTCACGATATTTTCATATGTTTACATTAAATTGAAACGCGTCCAGTCCGGCCCGGGGTAAAGTAGTGACTGGGTGCGCGCGCCGCCCGGTTACCATGGCAACGTGGGGGTAATTACATTTTTTTTATGTACAGCCCATGTGATAATCTGTCTAAATACTCTTAATAATCCCGGGATGATTTGTTCCCGGAATGATGGTTTTAAAGGATATGATAACGAATATGACTTTAGATGTTGCTTATTATCAATGAAGGCATTTCATATTGTCATAAAATATTATTTTGAAACGACAAGAGTAATTTAGCACGCGTAGTTTCACGCTAGTGTAGCTCTACATTAATACTGAAACTTTGTGTTAATAGTAAGCAAACAATGCGTAGAGCAACTATGTGGAGTTAAGCTCCGCAGCGCTTCATCTTACTAGATCAGAGAAATGATAATTATTTTAATATAATCACTCTTCTTGGTGGATATCAAACCTACAATTATAGTGGTTACAATCAGAGACTGCCCTACTGTGCCAACATGGCATCCACTTTAATCCGATGTAATATAAAACTTAACTTTAATTTTGTTTCTAATTTTATACAATTTTCCATTATATTTCGAGGCTATCGTGGCGCAGTGACATAGTGTCTGTTATTGTGATTAGTTGTAGGTTTGATCTTCACTCAGGGTGATGATGATTTGCTTTAAATTATTTTGATTTTTCCAGAGATAATTGTGAATTCCGCTACTCATCAAACACTCTCAGTTTCAAGCTGTAGGTGGAGAGCAGAGTGTATTGGCGAAACCTAACCTGCTATGCGGGAAAAAGCGTGAAGCTGAAAAAAGGAAGAAAATAATAATACAGTATATAATGTACATTACATATGAGTGGTAAGAAAATGCAAAAAAGAAAGTTTCACTTTAAGTCGTCTCTGCCCACCCTGCTATGCGATATGCTATATATATATATATATATTGACATAGCTTATTGATGTTATTATAACGTAGATTGGTTAAGTAAAAAATATTTCAACAGATAGTTTTAAACCTGCTTCGAATTTGCGCGTAGTGGTTTATGGCAATGAATATAAAAGAGTATACATAACACTTATAATATGTTTTTCAACTGGCCAAATAATAAAATTAAGTCGTGCTCAGCGTGGCGTTGAGTTTACGCCAAGAACACCCAACGTTTTGAATTCGATTGCGGAGAACGAAGTGTCTTGACTTTACTTTCTATCTGATTACATTGATATGGTAAAAAAAGTGCTAAGCTATTCTTTTTTTTGCTTTTTTAATAAAAATATACATAAGGTCATAATTGACCTTATGTAAATATATATGTAATGTACATTATACACTATACATATAGAATAAATGAATTTTGACCGAGTGGGATTCGAAATCACAATCAATCACGATTATATTCCGACACTTACTCACTGCGTCACGATGGAATCAATAGTATATTAAATATAAATTACTTTCTAACTAACCCATTTCTTTAACCATAATCGAACCCATACTTTGACTCAACTATAATTAAAAATATATATAACGCAACCGTTTACCGTACAGTAGGTAGGAAAATCATTTACATTTTCCGTTATTGATGCTTAAATTAAAAATGCTTTCTTTTCATCGCAATTAAGCTTTTATATCTCTTAACAAAAAACTCGATTGTTTCTCTCATTTAGGTTATAGTACAAATGACGTTTACGTTGGAATAAATCTGAATTATTTGTAGTAACATGCCCATGTTCATTTTTTAAAGTGTTATTTAGGAAATTGCAAAATATTTTTATAAAAACGTCTAAAAATTTACGCGAATTGTAACGCACGGCTTAGCAGTCAGAGAGCTTCGATGGTTTCCAAGAGAAGCAGGGTCGAAACAGCATTCAAGCTTTGGAGTTCCGCTACTCAACACAATACATGAAATAAGGTGATGTCGAGAGCAGAGTGTGGTATGTCAATGCATTTGAATCTAACCTTTAGCCTCGTGGTATATAAATTAAATTTAGTTCTCAAATTTCTAGGAAATTATCCTAGCATACCAGTTTCGTTTAACGAATAGAATAATAAATTGGCACGATCGATCGCAAAGTACCGTGAAGCGCACTAATCGTATCAACCGCAGATGCGTTCGTAGTATTTATGTTTGCATAATCGTATATGATTTACCTGGCTACGTTTAAACAGGTCCCATGTTCGGTTCCAGTGCAGAGTAAAGATTATATTTAAAATTTAGTTTGTTTTAAATAACAGTTCAATAATTAGACTACTAAGTTGCAGCTTCACGCTGTTTCCTGCATAGCATGGTAACCAGAGATAATTTTGGTTCTAGATACTTTATTCATCATATTCTACTCGAACTCAAGTTATTGAGTATTAAGTAGCGGAACTTAACGTCACACCCAACACTTACCAGAGCGCAGAATAGAAAATAATTTATCTATAATAATTTATTCAAGTGGAAATGGTATCCACGACCAATTGTGTTTTAAATGAGACGCTCTACCACTACATTCAAGTTTTAGTCTTTTTTCTCTTTAAGCCCAAATTTAAGACATTGTGAATTCAACACCAACAGAAAAAAAGTAAAACAATATAAAAATACCATCATTTTGTCAAGTGGGAATCGATCCCATAACTGTCGTATTTACAGTCAGACGTTACCTTACAGCGGCACGATGTCCGCAAAGTTTAATGGCTTTTATTTGTTAACGAAAACTGCCCGCCAATTAGAACACCTTTTACTAATGTGGCATTGTCTTTTTTTTAATAGTTTAGCCGGCCTATCAAGATCTTTAATTGTTATATGGCAATGGAAAATTCCAGTCATTTTGAACAGTCTTTGTTGTTTATATTTGCAATTTTCTCATAGTTAAGCTAGACTATCGTGGTTCTTCATCAGATGTTCCAGTTCTTTAATTTTTATGTGTCAACAGATAACGTTCATCATTATGAACAACTTTTGAAAATGTGCCATTTTCTTATTTATAATAGCTAAGCTGGTCCGTTATGGTCCACCTGAGGTGTAAATTCTATACAATAAAAATAGTTTCATTAAAACCAGTCCAGTAACTATGAAGATGTGCGCGTACAAACAAACAAATAAAATAACAAAAATTAATAAAATCATGAGTATTATTCTATACATTCTGTATTATATTCTTTTATTGTTTTTACATTCCCCAAGTTCTTTTCACGTAAATATATTCAATATACAGACACAACTTTTTTACTGTTTTAATATAGTATAGATACACTGTTACGGATTCATTTAATTTTTCAATCAGAAAATCTGAAATTTACATATACATATTTCAATTTCAATACATATTATTATTGTTTCATTTTAATGTTTAATTACACAAATTGAGCTGGAGCGTGCCAGATGGCCGCAAGGTGGGATTAACAAGAGCATAGCTTATTTATTTTGAACAAATAAACACGAGGCCGCAGTGGAACAGTGAGACATTGGTTGGGGGTTCTCACTCAGTGGTATAATTTAATTATTTTAATTTCTCCGCTCTGGTAAGCAAGACAAAGGTGTAGAGTGCAACTCGCAATGTCTCGCATTTGTGCGGAAAGTGGAGTACGTAGTATTTTGACAATAGGTTCTCTCTGACTGCCCTGCTATGTGGGATAAAGCATGAAGCAGTAAAACAAAATGCTATTATAACGAAGTTGAGAAGTGTTTGACTAACACAATCGTTGAGGGTCCATATTCTTGGTTGCATTGTGTAGATTTATAAAATATGTATTAATATAATAGACAGCATTGTGTATAAATGTATTACATATATATTTACTAGTATTAATATATTATGATTTAAGAGACGCGGGTTCGAGTCCCGCTGCGCTTAGATTTTTACAAGCTTTTTAAAAAAGTTTCAAGTTACAGTTGCTCTTTGAAAATGTAAATACTATTTTGAAAGCCATCGTGGAACAGTTGTATGGTGGCACACGTGATGGTTAAGGATTCAATCCCCAATGGAGGGATGATTTTATTTTAAAATATTTTCAATACTTGCTGTAGTAAGATTAAGTGCATTCAGTTCCACCACTTAACACGCTATGTCTCGAATTCGAGCAAATAACCTGTTATGCCTAACAAATTAAGAAGCTGATTTTTGAATTTATAATAAACAGGATGATGAGAAAATGTTTTTTAAACTATTTTGTTATTATTTCTATCCAGATAGAGAAATAAAAACAAACTTTTACTTAGTCTAAATACTTGTAGTCTTTCATCAGCCTTTCTATTTCATACATGATTTACCTTCGATGCTGTAGTCAGTAAAACTATCTATTAAACAAACTCTAGCGTTACTGTAAACTTGTTAAAAGTTTTACCTAAAACTGGAGCAACTACGTCTAGTTACGTGACGATTTAGTTACGAACTTCACCTTTGCTGACGTTCAATTTTAAACAAAATTTTGACACTTGTGGCACAAATGCTAGCATATCTCCTGCAAACGAAGCTTGTAGGTTCGAAATATTTATAGACATCTACACGCTTTGCGTGTTGAGAGGCGGATCTCAGCGCTCGCTTTGTCTTAGGTACCAGAGCGGAGAAATGAAAATATTTCAAACATAATCATATTCTCGATTGGGAATCGAACTCACAACCATTAGCGTTTACGGTCCGACTTTGTCCCACGATGGCCGAAAAAATTTATAAGGGCTTTTAAAATGCAACTTTAATTTACTTCTTTGATAGTTAATTTTAGTTAAAGCTTATTCTGAGTTCACTGTTATGTTGCGCTTTTCTTTGCCTACCTCCTGAGAATTAAGCGTGAAGTTAAAAAAACACATATTAACGGAATTGAAGCTACAACTAAGACACGCGTAGTCAGACTGCTTACAACTGCGCCATAATGATATCACTAGATGTCACTCTTTAGTGACATCTATGTGTCGTTTCATCTTTAATAAAGCCTTTTTAACATAAATTTAAGCCGACGAGTAAGTGAATACGAAATCATCCCCTATTTTTCTGCCCTTAGGGTTAGAAGTTTTGTTCAAAATATTTATAGGACGAAGTTTTTAGTACTCCGTCCATTAAAAAAAGAATAATCCACATTAGTCTGCTCTATAGAAATTCATAATAATTTATTATATTATTTAAGGGTAATTTTGAAAACGAGTGATACTATTTTTAATGTAGTATGCGTAAAAATAATTTAATTGTTTAAATTTGTACCAAGCAAAAATAAAAAAAAGCCATCAAATAATTTAGATAGCTTATTTTAAAAAATACGACAGCTGCAGTCGTGAATAATATCTTAAATGAAAGGGCAATAGCTAAGCATGCTCTTAAAATGATCTGAATAACCAAGTATATTTTCCTTTTTTAATCATCTAAAAACAAATTACTTTATTTTATTTTCAAAACTCTCCTGTTTTTTTTTCCTGAGATACAAATATTTCAAATTACTTTTATGGTACGGGATAGACATTACACAATCCAAAATAGAACATAAAAATGTTATTTACAATAACAGAAGTACTGACAGCGATATATTGTTACATTTTAGAGTCTTATTAACTTTAAAAACGTTCAATATTAAATATAAAAAAAACTATCAAACTCCGTAGTCGACGTGTATAGCTCAAAATGTTCTAAATAACCTAGACTATCACCCCATTTGGCTTTGCATCCCCTCTTACCGAAATATCTGTATGCCTTTGTATATATATATATATATACTCTATAGATATTTTTATTAATTAGGTCTATAACAGTCTTGCTTAGTTTTTGTCTGTATGCCGTTAAATGGAAAAAAAAGCCTCCCCTAATTTCTTCCATTGCTCTCTAACATTCAGTACTCTAATCCATTTACTGCTTGCCACAAACTTTATTTCGTCTACCCGTCTTGTGGGTTTACCGCCTCTTTCTTTCTAATAGTAATATATTTATAATTAAAAGATATTTTTATTCTTTGTAGGATTTTTCTAGATTTAACCCCGTACCCTTACAGATTATATCAAACTAACTATGCTATACGCGACCGTGCTTCAATTTTGTGAACAAAATTTCAACTAATGCAGTTACAAACTCGTCTACCAACATAATTTAGTTTGCAGTTGTAAGTTCTGTAATTACTCTTAGTTTAAGTTTTATATATAGTTTTATATTAATAATAGATGTGATCGTTGCGCAGTGGCACAGCGTCTTACTGTAAACACGCAATGGTCGTGGGTTCGATCTCGGAGGAAATGATAACATTTAAATTTATTGTCATTTTCCTGCGTCAGATCATTACAATATCTCGATGTGGTCGGAAAGCGGAGAACGGAGGAGTGTTTTCACACTGAGTTGTCACTGTAACCTGCTATGCAGAAGCGTAAGCTGCTCTTTGGTAGTATACGCGCCATAGTACAGTGTGCTAATTTATACAATTTTTTTATTTTTTTCGAGTATAAATCCAGTTACTCTTTCAATATTCAAAGCAGGCTACTGAAATATGTAAACAGTAAATGGCGTCGAATTAATCTGTTTACAAAATTATCATCGAACTTCACTTGATCAATTAGTGGAGAACGAAGTGTGTTGACACTAGTTTACCCTGCTAAGGAAAAAGTGTGAACCTAACAAAAACGTACAACACAATACAATTATAACATATATTTGGTAATAACTTAATTCAATTTTTTTTATATTTTTTTAAAGTGTTAATCTCACATTTAGGAAATTGTAGCCAACACATATTTTTAGAAAGCGTATAAAAATTTGATCGCAGCGCGGTTTGAACCTGCGCTGCGATCAAATTTGTGTTGGAAACTGTTAAAGCGCTCTGACCGCTAAGCCATGCGTTCTACATCCTTAATTCATATAATAATCACAAAAATACATACTTAATTCAAGTTTCAGAAACAAAGATATTTACATATTAATAAAATTTTAACTTACATCATCAAAGTTTAAAATTACACTTAAATATTCCAATATGATTTTAAAGCAAACTCAAAGTCCGGTCGGCAACTTTGACGAACTTCACCCTCAAAGTTCCTTCTCTAATAATAAATCTATCCATGTATGAAGTTAATATAATTTGATAATTGTTTATCTGCTAAGTAAACTTTTCAACAGAAACTCAATGCAAGCAACTAACGCATATAATAGTGTCGTCTTGGATGGTTTTTAAGAGGCGCGGGTTCCAGTCCCGTTACATTCAACGTTTTTATTCAGTTTCACGCCTATTCTCACATAGAATGGTAGTCAGAGAGTGTGATCTAGTGTCAAGATACTCCAAGTTCTCCATTTTCCACCAGATTTCCACACATTGCAATGTCGAGTGGTGGAACTCAACGCCGTGCTTTAATGTTATTCACCAGAGTGGAAAAAATTTAAATAATTCAAAAATTATCATTCCTCCGTGTAGGAATCGAACGCAAAACAAACCAAAAAAAAGTATTTAAATTATTGTATGTATTTATTGTTCTCCTTCAAATACAAAGGCAGAAAGTTTTATAAGTTCTTTAAATATGTACCTGAAGACTATTAAGTCAAAAAATATAGTAATTACAGGTAATATTAATATAAACCTAATAGCCTAATAGATACAGAACAAATATACGGATATAACAATAGAACTAATTATCTCAATATACAACCTATAGTATTCTACCTGGGCACACGTTACCAACTAGAAACATAAATTGTCATTGTCATTTTATGATTAAATTAAATAAAAAATAGTTTCAAGCGTTCATAGCTGTTTTATACAGTACCATAACTCATAATTTTTCTATAATTTTAGCTTTATCAGAGCAAGAAAGATAACCCTGTCGATAAAACATATACTACTGTGGATTTTGACAAGGCCTTCGAATGCTTACAGGTACAGCATCTAGATAAATTACATTTCTGTGACAATCCAGCTCTGTAACGGAACGTCTAATACATAAACTAAGTGAGGTTATAAAAGCAAATAAATATCCCAAAAAGTAAAAGGATAATTAAGTCATGGATTACGGTGGTATTTTACGATGTATAATCAATCGCAAAAAATTACTAGAAGAAAAAATTATATACACAGGATATTGATACTTTTGTAATCATTTATTCAAGAAAATTTATATGCAATATAAAAGGGATTTAACAGCTAAATCAACTCAAAATAGTAAGCTACTTTGGAATTTGGATAAGTTTAAAATTAAAATTAAAGAATGGATCACATCACTTGGTTAGAAGGAAACGGAACCTTTAATACAGTATGTTAAATAGCAATATGTATTCGTTAAATATAGCTTGGTCCGACGTGCTAGGTCCGACGAGGTGCATAAATGTAACATAAATGCAGAAGTGCAAATAAACGAAAGAAACCGAAAGCAATATTGTTAAGAACAAAATATATATTGAATAATAAAATTATTTTGTAAAAATAATAGATTATAAAAGTTATTTAGAAAACGTATAAACATTATTAAAGGGTTGTGAACAACACTTTAAAAGTGTTTAAATAATGGGTTAAGTTAAGGTAGAGCTACTCCTGGTACATGCTTAAAAGGAGGTTCCAATCACTAGTAGGCTTATGTAAGAAATTTGTTTTAATAAAGAAATTATAAATTGCGATTACAATCAGACGCTGACCCACTGCAAGTCAAGTGCAATAAAAAATACTCGAATAGTATGATATTGGGAATGCCACTTTTGCAAGCCACACCGAGACCATTTGTAAACAAATTTCAACAAAAGTATATTATTAATCATTTATTGAACAATAAAGCTCGAAACTGAAAAAAAAATAATAATGGACACCATCATGGTGGAGTCTTGACTAACTCCACTTTCTGTCTAATTTTGCAATATTATGCACTGAGCAGCAGAGCTCAAAACTGAAAATTATTGAAATATTCATCTATATTTAGTTTTCATAAGTGTGCTTTGAACCTCCAACCATCGCGTTTACTCAGGTACTGTATCACTGCGACATTAATTTATTTAATTTGCGTTTATTTGAAATTATAGATATCTAATTTAAAAACACATCATTGCAGCTCGGTTCATTTGATTTCATATTTTATTTTAACTTCACGCATTTCCGAATTCAGAGACATAAGTTAGCGGATAGATATATAATTCTCCACTTTCCTTCGAATATTATACATGGCGTGTGGTAAATTTACTCACTAAACACACACAGGCGAAATATTACATTGCCCGACTTTTTCATGGTAGCCTTAAGATTAACCAAAATCAATCTGTAATTATACCACTATATCACTAGCCCGTGGGCTCAGTCTCAATAGATTTAGTCATCGGTATAAAGGAACTCATTTTAAAGTATGAGTAATATTGAAATGCGGATATGGTAAAAATGCAAGCTATGCGCGACGCCCAACGTCTTATGATTATTTTAATTGGTTGGAGTTTTCGGTTTAGTGGTTAATGAGTAAAGCGGATGTTGTGAGTTCAATCCAGTCATACTCAACAAATTTAGAAAAAAAAAAAATTGAGTGACTTTTATGTATGTTTGTTTAGCTGCATGCACTTGCATAGCATGGTATGCGGAAAGAATCTAGTCTTAAGACATTTTGGTCTATACTTTATTCTCCATTTTAAAAGATTGCACGTTAACTGCTAAGTGTAATTAACTAGTGCGGGAAAAGAACCTACCCTAAGTGGCAGAACCCACATCCATCATGATGCTAAGCCCCATTGCACAACGTTGGTGCGTTGTTCTCGAACATATTTATTTAAGTGTTAATTGATGTTTTTTTTTATATTTAGCTTCATGTTTTTCCCGTATAGTCAGTTTCCGAGCAGTCAGAGCGAACCTAGTGACCTAAAACACACAATTCTCCACTATCTGACCGAATTCGAGACATTGAGTGTTAACGAAACTCAACTCCGCGCCTCGTATAAGGTACCAGCGAGGAGAAGAGAAAACAATTTAAATATGATCAGTCCTCCGACTGCGAATAGAATCCACAACCGATCACGCTTAAATTGGACGCTGGTTCACTGCGCCACTATGGCCTTGAATTTAAATTCAGATTTGATATAAAGATTTTGTAAAACAACGTTTTGCAAATATTTAATATAGCTAATAAATAATCAATATATTAGTTCAAAAATAATCAGGAATCAAAATTATTCTTTATGCAAGTTATATATATATATAGAGGACTTATTACAGGTGTTGAACTCCACTTCCCGATTTTTTAATTACACTTCTCGTGGAATGTATCCAAAACTATATCCAATAAGATCTGTGAAACATTAAATAAAAATAAGAACAAAATTCTTTTAAAAGCGAATCTAACCTAAAACCCCATTACACTGTATAAACTAACAACTGCAATACAACAGCGTTATTTTCATACATAAAATTACCTAGGAAGGAAAAGAACCTTGGACAAATCTTAAAACAAAGTCATGCCCTGATGTGACAATGAGTCATCGAGATTATAAAACGTTCGCACTCGACTTATTACCGTCATTTCCCTTACGTATTTAGAGTGATTGTGTTTAAATTATTTATTTGATAAAAAACCCGCATTTGTCGCTCTCAAAGTTCGCGAATAGAAGTCAGTGGTCTGTGGAGATCTGCATGAGCTAGTCAATATGGATACCAAATTAATTCTGTACTTTGTAAGTTATTTTTATTTATATATCATTAAGCTTACCCCTCAATTGTCGTTCTCGTGATATATAAATTTATACTAATATCCGTTTTCTAAACTTTACGCTGTCAAAAATATATACTCAATAACCTTAGGATACGGTAATTATATGCACTTATCTATATGTATAATAAAACTGTAACTAATCGCTGTCTGTATATAGAAACTGTATGAAAAAAGTTTTACTGAGGGCATGTTATAGAACCCAAAACAATGATTTTTGATACACGCTAATCTCAGGCTTAATCGATTTAAATGCAGTTTTGATTATATAAACGAAATAGTTTAATCGAAGGCGAAGCCTCTAGTGGGTCGCTAGTTTTTAATAAATGATATGAAAATCGTAAAAGATATTTCAAATTAAGTCATTTAACAAGTGGTTACATGTGATCTACGTACATGTAAATACGTAAATGAAAAGCTTTGGACGCCTTTTACGAACATTATTAAGAAAGAGTAAGAGTAAACTTAGAATAGTTAAAATTGACATGGAAAACAACAACTTAAGGTAATGTTAAAAAAATTTAAACGTAGCGGGACTCAAACCCACTTCTCTTGGAAACCGTCTAAGCGCTCTGACCACTAAAGCATACGTTCTACGTCCGGTTCTGTTTAAAGTTGTAAGCTTAGGTGTAAGCTTATTACGACTTATTTATTATTTGCTTAACAACAAAAAAAATATATTATTTAAATTATTTTTATTTCTACGCTCTGGCAAGAGAAAGTGCGGCGTTGACTGGCGGAAGTCAGCTATTACAAAATGTGTCGATTTCGAGCTGAAAGTGGAGAACGGCGTGTCATAATGCTAAGTAATCTCGGACTATCCTACTATGCGGGAAAAAGCGTGATGCTGGCGGTGTAGTTAAAATTTGAAATATTTCGTGTGGCAATTTGTGATTTCATATAATTGTTGCGTGAGGATATTTCAGTAAAAATATTTATTTTCTCCTATTTTTTTTAATATCTTTATATTAAGTAGGTTGTACCAATATATATAACCCGCCATTTTGTTGCGGCGGACATTTTGTATTATCCATAACCATACACATTATATAAAATTGCAAAGCTATAGGAAGTGAAGGTGTAATTTAATTATTGATTTCACACTGGAAAATAGGTCAAATTTAAAAAGCTAGTATAACGGCTATGTAGGAATTATAGGCATACTCATTCTATGTTAACATAAATGGGCGAAACTTGCACACGATGGAGTGACATTTCACTATTTCAGTATGCCCTTCATACTCTATAATATGATATTGAAAATTAACGAAAGAATATGCATAATTTACAAAAAATATGCTTGAAAATATATTTTTATACGAGAAACGTCAAAATTAGCTACTAGTATCGATTAAAACTATAATTAAACTAAGCTTTTTTATAAAATGCTAGTATATTTTTATTTTTAACTAGCGTTTCGGGAATGGTTTTTGCTGACTATGGTTGTTAGATACAGCCTTCATGGTTTGTTTGGCTTCGTATATACAATTTAATATTATTATATATAATTTAATAATGTTACATTATTTTCGTATTCGATTTATATAAAGTAACAATGAGATAATATCTCCGCTCTGGTAACTAAGACAAAGTGTGGCATTAAGTGACTTGACACTATTAGTAGCATAAAGTACCTCCAGTCAAGACACAATGTCACATAATTAGGCGGGAGACTTGTGACTGACGGAGTGACTTGACACTAGTTTTTTCTCTACGTAATGCTGTATAAATATATTCTTATTGTTATTATTATTCAATATTAACATGGAATAGGTCACTTAATAGCTAAAGGTCACCAATTCATTGGATTCATTGAATCTTATCTACAGAAGCAACAGCAAAAAACTATTTACTGTTCCGCCATTGTGCAGTTTTTACCGATGAATAATGTTTTAAAGAAGAAATATTTATATGTTCTTTTTGTAGTAAAATTTCAAGCGATTTATGTCCTCGTCTTGTAGAATATTTAAGATTTTTTCTGCTACGATATTAGTAATACGCGCTCAAAGAAATATAACTTAAATTATATTTTATGTAATAAAATTGCATATTTGTTATATTTTTATATATATTTCATGTTTACTAGTAGACTCGTTGAAGTGAGTTTTTACTGTAGTGCGTGAATGTTTATTATATTAATTTAATTTCTTTCTAATGCACTATTATGATATTATGCTTTCTCCATATAAACTTTGCAAATAAAAAATTTTCCCTGTTAGCAATTTCTTTCAATTATCGTAAAAAGGATTTTGATTCATGAAATTATTAGAATCAAAAAGGTAACACACATATAAAGCTAATAAAAAAATATTTACTAGAGCGTTCCTCCCTCATGGGAGGATACGCTCTAGTAATTATATCTAAAATATATAATAGATTATATCATTCTCTTAAACTTCAAAGAGGGATTGAACCCACAACCATTGTGTTTTCAGTGCTACATTGAGCCATGGCGTCAAAAAAAATAAACAAAAATTTATACTATCTATACTGTAACGCAGCAGTAAAAAAATTGTGTCTGCACATTGAAAATATTTACAAAAAAACTATTTGGGGTGCATGTAAAATAAGTAATAGAATAAGAATTTATGTTTTTTTAATATTTGTCTGTCTGTTTGTATGCACACATGTTGGTGGTTACTGGACCGATTTGAATGAAGCTTTTTTGTTTTTTACCTGTTAAGCCTAGTCAGGTTTAAGGGTATAATTGTTATCAAAGAGTAGTAGGTAGGGTAATTGGTTTCAGGTGGTCCACGCCCGATGCTGAACCATAATGGACCAGCTAAACTAGAAGAAATATGGAAATGTCACATAAATAAAAGTTGTTCGCCTTGATGAACATTTTCCATTGACACATAAAAGTTAAAGATCTGGAATATCTGATGAAGGACCACAGAAGCCCAGCAAAAGTATAAGAAATAATAAAATGTGACGTTAACAAAAATTTATCAGTGCAATGCGCTTTTGCCGTTGACTAATTAAAATTCAAGATACGAAGTCAAAGTCAAACAATTTTATTCAAAATAAGAAAATACATGCCTCATTTTTTGAACGTTAAATAATTTAATTTACCATTGGTTCACTAAAGTTAATGCCTTAGACCTAAGAAGAACCGACATAAGAAACTCAGCGGAACTACTTTTTGACAATCAATTATTTATATATCTATTAGTGACAATGATACCTTTGAAATAGGCTGGAGCGAGCATTTCATTGCCAAGGCGTGTTATGATTAATTAGGTAATAACACAAACGTATCTTCACAACTTTTTTAAATGGTGATATAGAACATTCTCGGACGTTTTCTGGGATCCTATCGTAAAAGCGTACACCTTGTCCTATAAAAGAATTAGGGATTCGATGCAATCGAGTTACGTTAATTGACCTGACTAGCCTGACTTTGTTTTAGCCTATTGCTAGTATTAATATTATGTATGTATTGCGACGGAACTGTCAATATAATTATTTCCTTAAATTTTTGCCTTAAGGATTATTTGGACCCAAGTCGTAGATTGCACGAATAGCTGGCTTCTGCAAGGCAAAGATAGAATTAATAGCGGCTATATTACACCAAAGTATAATGACATAATACTATGACAGTAGCTAAAGTAAGTAGTAGTAGTAAAGCACTAAACTAATGTACTATTTTCGAGAGAGCATTTTTTACATCGTCATTTACGTTTTGTCGTATTTTCATTATAAATGTCAATGAAGTATTGACAGCAAACAATACCATGTCATGGCTCCTTCCAACTAGATATAGTAAGACATTTATATATATTAAAAAGAGAAAAGTACCAAGAATAGGCCCCTGTGGGACCCCTATACTTATTAATGCCTCAGGGGATTTCTTGCCATTCACATCAACCCTGTAACATAAATAAGTGGTTAGAAGATCGAGTGCCTGCCCTCTTATGCCGTAATAATTTAATTTCATGACTAATGTATTAATAATGTAGTGCTAAACACATTCAAAAGCCTTGGAAAGGTTACAGAATATTCTAAGAGCATCGTGCGATTCCTCGCAAACCTGATAATCTTTAAGAGACCGATACCAGCATCGGTAGTGGAGCACCCTTTAATGAAGCCGTACTGTGTGCCATGCATAAGACTATTAAGATCGAAATGCTGGAATATTTGATATAAGATATATTTAAAAAAAAACATTACTAAATGAGGGTAGCACCGATGTGGGTCGAAAATTGTTCGAATGTACTACCCGATTTAAATATGGGTATAACTTTACTAAATTTTATTAATTTAAGGAACACTCTATACTCTTTATAATTAGATAAATTAGTAGCGAGGTGCGGAGCAACAGCATCTATTATATAACTAATCAGCTTGACAGAAATACCCCCTAAATCTAAAGTTTTAATAGTATTTCTTGAGTTGACTGATTTAAAATTAAAAGTCTTCTCCTTAAGTAATGTTTTGACAACGGTTGTGGAAGATATAAGAGTTGTATGTAAATACGCACGTCGCGTAATGCATCACTCTTATTTAACCACGAACCGAAGTGAAAAGTGTAGAATGTTATTGGTCCTAATGGCCTCTACAGAGTTACCTGACTATGTAGAAAGAATTTTTGAAATATTAAGGTATTAAAAATATACAAAATTTATTAGTGTCACAAATTGCCACCCGCAAATTTGTTTACATGGACTTTATAAACTGAACTACTGTTACCATTATAAAACCAGTGAAGCATTTTATTTCGTTTCTGATGGAATCTTAGTAAGTTCTTTCAAAACCTCCTCCTGCAATATGTCAAGTTAAAAAAAAACATTTTTAGACAACGTATAAAATAGAACGCAGCGGGATTCAAACCCGTCGATTTGACCGCTAAGCTAAGTTCTACATTCGGCTACGTCGAAATTCTTATGCGGTTACTACAGCTTACACTTCTGGTGTTTAAGAGGCACGGGCTCGAAATCGGCTGTGTTCAAATTTATATACGTTTTAATTACGTTTTAATTTCAATGAGTAAAGGGAAAGTTCTATAATATACGAGCATACAGTAATGAGTGACGTACTTGACACAGAAGACGTACATGTATACATCTTTTATAAATTCTATCAACAATTTCTTATAATTCTTTCATTTTGCTAGGTCTTCGCATACTTAATAAATAAAAAACCTATATCTCCATTTTCGTAGGCAAAAAAATCGTAAAGTGCCTAAAAAAATTTATGAACAATAATTGCGTTAAAGGAATTCGCTACGCCATCAAACTTTCACGTCACGCTACGACGTGACTCACATGCGAATATACAATATGTAAATTCACTTGTATTATATTTTATACATGGTGTATAACAAGGAAACATTGTGTTACAGTGGGACGACGCCTTACTTTAAGCGCTTTTGGTTGTGGATTCGATCCCCACACGGTGGCATTTAAATTATTTTCATTTTCCTCTCTCGTTTGACAAAGTTCGCCGTTGATTTCTGCCATTTAACATTAGTTTAGAATTAGTTTCGAATTAAGATAAAAATGGAGGATGGAGTGTATTGACACTAGGTTATCCCTCGCCTTACCTATCACCTATCCTGCTAAGCAGGAATAAGCATAGAGCTGAAAAAAATAAACCCATACAATTTTTTATATTTACACTCAGTCTGGCCATAATTAATGTTATAATAAAAAATAAATAAAATATTACTTTTGAGTTTGGAATCTGTCATTTCGATATAATTGTTTAATGCGTTTTTTTATTTTTGCCAATATATTGTAAAATATTTTGTGATATATATAGTGGAGAAAAAGATCCATGGTGGTCGTCCACGTAGTGTTCGTACGAAAAAGGCGATCAAAGCAGCAAGGGAAAGAATTCGTAGATATCCTGTCAGAAAGCAAAAGATTTCATCTGGAGAGATTATAGAACTTAGTATCATGTCGCGTATTTTAAGAGACTTAGGAACGGAGCTTATAAGAGGTCAATTTTTAATTGATAATTTACAAAAGAATATTGTGGTAAAATCCTTACAAATACTTAAGCAGCTAAGGGACGCACAGAAAAAATTGTTTACGTATCAGAAAATTTTTACAAATAATCATTATTTTAATAAAATTACCATATTTAGCTGATAGCTCTAAAGAAGTTTCCCAATTAGTCAAAGTAGTAGTTAAGCCCCTTAACATCCCAATATTTAATAACCAAGAATAGTCCGTTTAGCAAGACTCGGCGCTACTCAATCTTGGTTTCGAACGTTTCGGACTACATCAGAGGTAAAGACTGATCGTCATATAGTCCTGATTTTAATCCACTGAGACACTGACCAGTTTTAGAGTAAAGCTTATTCCAAACGCCATTATAATTTGTAGTCCCTAAACAATCCACACTGTAAAAAAAATTCACGTAGAAAGAGTACGTGCGTGTAACATTCTGTAATAGTAATGAATGTTACGTACAATATAAACAAATTGTTTTTCTTTGTAACAATACGTATTGCAAGACTAAGTATTAATATTATAAGTGATTAACGTGGGAGGTAACCAAGACCATTCCACACCAGCTCCAGGTTTTGTGTTGTTCACCAGAACGGAGAAATTTAAATCATTTTAATATTCTCACACTACACCACGATAGCCTATAAAATATAATCTAAAATTATAAATTATTTTTTTTTCTTCTCAGCTTCACGTATTTTATCCGGGGGGAAAGCAAGCACTCTTGACTCTACGTTCTCTCTGCTACCCTGCAGTAAATTGTGTGAAGCTAAAAATAACAAGCCCACTATGCATCTAAATTTAAAAAATTGTCCTTTAAACGCCATTGAATCGTATAAATCGTTTAACATTTTTACAAATAGGTATTTGCAAATATTTTCGAGTATGCTAATAAAAAGTCGTTGAACGGAAACCTTGCTATATACATATAAATTAGGTGTAAGTACATTATTATATAGTAGTAATAACATCCTTTTAGTTCACTGATTAGTATCTGACTCTAGAGGTCGTGGATTCAAATCTCACTGTAGTAGAAGTAGCATTTATATGTATATGAATGGGTATCACTAGCCTAAACGCCATATTTATTATGGCTTATTGATACTGAATTATAAAACGTCTTACCAAATTTGAATTTTTATACTATATTTTCTCTTAAAATTTCCAGAAAGTCCGGCCATTATCAAACATTACGACCAAAATATTATGTACACTACGCAAAAACCTAAAAAAAATATGTGAACTAACAAAAATATCAAATAGGATTTCAATTTCAATGAAACGCAAAAAAAAAACAAGGTAAAATTGATAAAACAAAACTAAACTAAGAAAAACAAGCAAACATCTTTCGTTTGACTCCATTTGAACGAGTTCTGGGGTCAGTATCCTGGAGGCTGTACGGCGTGCGCGCGCATCGATCGCACGCGTTGGTTCTTTCCATATTTGGTAAGTAAATCTTTATATATTATTTATTTTAAAATGTTTAGAATTATAACTTAATATATCGGAGAATATTGAAGAATTAAAAATATATAAATTTTATTTGTAATATGTTACTATTTAATTGTAATTTTAAAATGTATCTGCTATTTGAAAATAGCAATTGTTGACTCACCAGAACTACCTTCCGAGTCGGTGATAGGTACAAGTTCATACAACGATTTCAAATTACTTGCAACAGTTTTTTAGTTTAAGTAAAGAATGATTTGAATTGTTGGAAAGAATTTAGTTAGTTAATTATCTTATTGCATATATTTGTAAATTATAATATTATTGAATAGTGAAATAATGAAATAGTATTAATATATTTCGATTATTATTTTTAATAGAAAATGTGTATATGTGAATTAAGTAAAATATGTAACGGCAAAGTGGCCTAACAACTAAATTTGTTGTTTTATTCATATACATTACGAGTGTTCATAGTTCATAGGTTCATACAATATAATTTATTGTATAATCATCGGTATTATACATAATATAAAATGATTAAACCGATGACCCCGGTATAATAATATTTGTTATAGGTTAAACGGGTTGCTAGGGTTTCACATTAAGTAAGTTCAGTTTATTTTTAGTATAAATTATAGCCTATATGTTGCGAAGGACTAAAACTTTCTGACCGAAATCGAAACATTACGCGTTTAGCGTCGAAACCCAAAAAACTTAGCAATTATTATATAATCAAGATATACCACTTTGCTAAGCGAGATTGTAGAAACCATTTTATTTTAAGATCAAGGGCGTTTCGACGTATAATAATTTATTTTTAATCTGTCATTCCATTATATTAGCGTTAGATTAAATGTTCCAAAGCATCTTAAGAGCCTTTTGGGATAAAGTATTAAAATTATTTCTCTATAATACATATTATTTTTAAGTATATGATATAATATATATATTCTTCTTCCTATTATTCAAAGTCAAATAGTTTTATTCAAAATAATAAAATACATGCTTTATTTTTTGAACGTCAAATAATTTGACACCGGTTCACCAAAGTTAATGCATCAGACCTAAGAAGAACCGGCGTAAGAAACATAATAATTAACATAATTATTAGTTGTCACTAATGATACCTTTAAGATAAACTGGAGCGAGCATTTTATTCCCTTGAGAATAAACACAATATACATGATAACACACCTTGATGTATTATCATTTATAAAATCATTCAAGCAATCATTTTCGGACGTTTTCTGGGATTCTATTGTAAAAGCTTCATTCTTTTTGGCTTTGAACATCTCAAAGAATTTGCTAGATAATTAGAAAGAACAGGACTATTCTCCACTTTCCGCCCATACTACTTCACCGCTCTATATGTATTAGACACGTAAATTAATAAAATTGGGATGTCTGTTTATAGTACTAAAATAACCGTTTATCTAAGTATACATGTTACATATATCAAAATAACATATTTTTATTTTGTCTTTTTTTCTTGTCTGTTTGTTTCGGCTAATCTCCGGAACGGCTGGACCGATTTTAACCGGACTTTTACTGGTAGATAGTGGATATAATAAGGAGTTATGTTACTTTATTTTTTGGTTGCTTTTATTTTTGAATTACACGCGGACAAAGTCGCGGTCACAACTAGTCTATTAGACAAAACAAATTCGTATAAATTATCCGCACGAAGAAGTGTAACGTATCGGATTGTTATATCTTAGAATAGTTTGTTTATATGGAGAATAAATGCAGAAAGACAATAAGTTATATAATGATAATTCATTAGAAACACATTAATGAATTGACGTACACGTTTGTATAAAGTGTACGTCAAACAGAAATGTACATAAATTACACGTTGCTAAGGCAGCCTGTATTTTATGAATAAATAATAATTTTAACATTTTTAATATTTTTAATGTGTTATTAACACACTTAGGCTGTGAGATTTAGAAAATGTAAAAAATATCCTCGTCTCAATCCCGCGAATCTCGGAATTTCGACGTAGCTGGATATAGAACGTATGGTTCAGCGGCCGGAGTGCTTGGACGGCTTCGAGGCCCTATACATTAAAATTCTTAAACGTTTTATAAAAATATTTAAACATATTCCCATTTCACTTTTTAATTATTGCTTTTAAAGATCTATTTAATATCTGTCACGAAATTGATATGTAAGTATGTATAAAAAATAAAACAATTATAACTCTACAAATAAACAATCAAAACACGGACTTATGTAAATACTGTATAAGTCATTAAACCGGTGAAGTGCGAATTGCGCATGAATATAAGCGGATTTATACGTTATGTATGTGTACATTTAAATAAACTTAACGTATCTACCGGATGTAGCAAAGCAGGCAGAGAGAATGTCCACTCCATCCTTCACTTTCTGCATTTGAGAAATTCTAAATTATTTGTTGCTTGTTGGTGTAGCGCTTTTTATAACCAAATTAGGCAAAAATATACTTTTTATAACATTACTCTAACTTTCCATGGAATAAACGAGTCATCGTGCCAGGTGTCGCTCGCGTTGCATAAAAAGGCTCTCGGAGCACTACCTAAGACTTGCGAACCAAGTTTAGGGGTTTAACGGGCTTCTTTAAAATAAGCATTGATCCCCTCTCCATCGGCCGAGCCTCTCTGTCTCTCTGACAAAATTGGTAATGATCCTAATCCCTAGAAGAGGAATTGAGCTCCCTATAATTACATAGATACTTTCAAACACTAACAACTGAGTTACGATGGATTTTATAAAATTTGTATATGAAACGAAATGTAATTTTGTATTGGAATATAAAAAACAAGGAAATATTTTATTGTATGTATTAGAACAGGTCAGAATTTTATGTTCAGATAAAATATAATCAGATTTTATTAGGTTTTTTGGGTTTCTTTAACAATTAACTGGTCCAATGCGCTTTTTATTACATCGCACCCGAAGAATTATAGGGATCTTGAGACTTTTGCAAAATTTTTGGAAATCAATTTATCTTTAGATAATCTAGGTTTTTTTCTCAGTTTCACGCTGTTCCCGCATAGCAGGATAATCAGAGAGAACTTAGCATTAAAACACTCCGTACTCCACTTTCCACCTAAGTTCAAAATTTTGCGTGTTAAGTGGCGTCACTTAACGCCGGGCTTTGGTTTACCAGAGTGGAAAAATTAAAATAATTAAATTATAATCATTCTCCCGATTAGAATCGAACCTACAACCAATCACGACGCACCATGCGTGTATATATATGTGCATATCAAGAACCGGAAAAGTATTTAAATTAAATCTGATTGCCATTTTTCTGACACGACTGACATTTTTAAGATATATAAACGGTGAAACTTTAATTAAATGGAAGCTAAATGGACGATAATTATTATAATTCCAGCCATTCGCTGGTTAACGTTCGCAAGACACTTCAAGATGCTTAGTGTTTTTGTTACTGACATAACAGACATAAACACTTAGTAATTTTCTAGGATATAATAATTCTGACTGACAATTTATTAGTTTTATACATTTTAAATTGTTAATCATACACTTAGAAAATTGAAAAAACATATTTGGAAAACATATAAAAATTTGAAAGCAGCGGGACTCGAACCCGCGCCTCGTGGACGGTTTCCAAGAGGCCCGGGTTCGAATCCCACTGCTTTCAATTTTTTATATGTTTTCCAAATATGAAAATTTATTATAATAATTATTATTATCATACCTGAAGCCATCGTGGCGCAATCGGACGGATTCAGACTGCAAGCGAGATTGGTTATGCGTTCAATTCGCATTTGAGGCAATGATTATGTTCTAATTATTTTCATTTCATAACCCTGTTAAATCAAAACACGGAGTAGAGCTGTGCCATTTTACACTTTCTCTCTGACTAGTAGTTTGTCAAATGAGATGGAAGGAACTCTGACCGAGATCAACTCAAAAATTAGTTATTTTAAAAGTACATAGAATGTCCATTAAGAAATGATTCTTACACTAATAATATAAACATATATATACTAGTGAACCGTCTCGGGGCTTTGTCCGCGTGAGCTGTATCTGTTTTGTATATATTTTATTTTTTGTATATATTTAACAATGAAATTTCCGGAAAAACTAAAAATAATAGGAGAAAACAGTAGCTTTTGTTCATATCCTAAGACCCTCATGTACCTCTATATAAATATACTATTTTAGCAGTTTGGCCGTGATGATCACAGACAGACAGAGTTACTTTCTTGTTTATAATATTAGCATGGATAAGTTCTCGTACCACCTTCCCCGCTTGACCCGTTGGCTAAGACAAAGTAACGGTATATTTTATACCTATAGTATATATCTAGTATACTATTAATACGTACTTAACTAAAACTAAGCTGCCACTGGACACGTGACACACAACAGTGTAGCAGTACAGTGTTTTCGATTCCAAAAAAGAGAAAATTACATTTATATGATTTTCATTTTCGAAGTATAATATAAGAGGAGCTTATCAAAATTGAATAGTCAAAACTGCATTTAAAGTATTTTAACCGTTTCTGAAATTAGCGTGCACAAACGCACGCAAACAGAAAGAAAAAGAAATTAAAATCATTGACTAGGGCTATACTACTTATACGACAAATACCCGCTTTATAATCGGTTTTTTTTTCATATATCTTCCATGTACAGACGGCAATCAGTTACATTGTTATTATACGTACATATTTATGATGTATACATTAAAATGTACCTATATAACAAATTATTTTTTACAACCTAAACACCTATTTGGAGCGAACCCTACATAAATTATATAAATGCAGAAAACCGAGGCGACGGTCGCTTTCAAGTCATTTAGTAGCGATTTATTTGCTAAGAATTTTACGACTACGACGCTTGGCGTTCTAATGTAATTGTTTGAAAAATTATATATTGCAACATTAATATATATTGTACTAAAAATATAACAAAGAAATTTAAAACCCGTAATCCTTCTGTATCTTACTATCGAGTCCATCATGGCGGGGTGGGCTGTTAGCATGATTGGTTGTGGGTGCGATTCCCACTCGGAGAAAGGATTATGGGACCTAAGACAAAGTGCAGCTTTAAGTTCCGCCACTCAACACGCAGTGTCTCGATTTCGGGCAGAAAGTGGAGAACGGAGTCTCTTGACACTAGGTTCTGGCTGAATACCCCGCTCTATGCAGGAAAAGTGTGACGCTCAAAAAAAATTACAAGGAGTTTTGTTATTTGACACAATGCCTCCTTAATAGTGTTGACCTTAATATCATATTAAATCCTTTCTACTAATGAGGCTAGACCATTGCGTTGTGGTTTTGTTTATATATATAAGTAATATCAATTTTTTAAAAAAGAAAAACAAAAATATAGAATAAATCACAATTTTCAAGAAAAGTATTCATACTTTAGCTAAACAATAAAGAAAAGAAGAATAAATAACTCCAGAGCTCTTCAACCTCAAATTGCAAATAAAATATCCCATTAACATTGAAACTTGTACAATTTCTAAACTTTGAACAAAACTACTATGTTTATTTCTTGTCCAAGTGTTTATTGGAATTGAAAACTGTTACAAGTGTTTGTTCTACTTGCCCCTTGTTGTAAAGTTATTTGATATATAATAACTAACTTACTATATCAGATTTTATCTATAGAATTATGTTTTACAGAGCTTTACGCCGTCTCAGCGCAGTCGGAAAGAGTCTTATTTATTGTACACCAGTGGGTTTTGATTTTAAATCTCTACTCGTGACAATGTCAATATTCAAAATTTTCGTTTCGTATGCGAATGTGTATTAATTTGAACTTCTCAAATGAAAATATTTCTGAAAAGCACGGTGGGTACAGAAATTTATTACCACAGATAACTTTGCATAGATCTTGGTTACTACGTTGTGTAACTGTGTTGTCGATTGATATTAATAAATATATTTTTCAGCTTCACGCTTTTTCCCGCAAAGCAGGGGTAACTTACTTTCAAGACACTCCGCTCTTCACTATCCTCCTGAAATCGAGACATTGCGTGTTGAGTGACGGAACTCAACGCCGCGCTTTGTGTTAAGTCATAGAGCGGAGAAATGAAAATGTTTAAAATATAATCATTCTCCATGTTAGGAACAAAAAACGAGAGTATTTTGAACCTATAACCATTATATTCAATCAGAAATGCCCAAATTGAACTATAATAATGTCAAATACTATAAACGTACTAGTAGAAAGTTTTACAACTTCAGATCACAATCATGCTGCGAAAAGGGTTGCTTCTTACAATTTTCCTCCAAATCACTGGAAATGTGGTAAGTGAATTTTTTCTGTTATAATTTTACTTTATATGTATATCAAATATGTAAAATAAATACAAGTACAAGTAATAAAAGCTATTCATCTATATATAGAAGCCATCGTGGCGCAATGGGGCTGCGATGGTTGTGGGTTCGATACGTAATCAGAGGGACAATATATATTTTTTCAATTTCCCGCTCTTGTCAAAAAAAATCGTAGAGTTAAGGTCTCTCTGGTACTCACAATATTTTGGATTCGGACGGAGAGTGGAGAACGGAGTGTCTTGACACTAGGTTCTCTCCATGCCTTCTGTGGCCAAAGTGCGAAGCTAAAACATGGAATAAATGAATCATATTATATTTACAAAGACGCAATATGTCGATTCCGAGCAGAAAGTGGAGAATGGAGAGTCTCGACACTAGGTTCTCTCTGACTACCAAACTATGCGGCTAAAAGTTACCACAATTTATAATACATTCATAAATGAAATGAATATTCATAATATTTTCACTTTTACAGTTTCTATAACAATAGATTCTTCGTGTGTTTGTTTTTACACTTTCCAATTAGATAAGTAACCTGCCTTTCTTGTATAGAAATACCATTTTAAAAAATGTTTACTACACAGATCCGGTTTCTTTTTTTAAGACACTCCATTTTCCCAAGTGTATCGTTTTTACTAAGGTAGAAATAGAACCACTTACCATAGGGTAATGTATTTGAAGTCTTCGTGGTGCAGTGGGACACCGTCTGTCTGTCTATTAACGCGGTGGTGGGTTCAATCCCCAAATCAGGGGAATGATAATATCTAAGTTACTTCGATTTTCCGCTCTATTACTAAAAATCCTGGCGTTGAGTCCATGCATACTCAATACGCAATGTCTCGAATTCGGGTGGAAAATGGGAAATAGAATGTCATGACACTTGGTTCAATACGACATAGTATTTTAATTATCATGATGAACGTTTTAATGGACAAAGCTAGGGCAGGTCAGTAGTTTTTGTATAAGGCGTTGTAAAAGTAGGACACAATATTGTTTTCGGAAATCTTCTAACAGAAACTAATTACAGAAACAATTTGTGGTGACAAAATGAGGTCAATTTAATACTAATTTGTACGTTTACACGTTTCATTTCATGAATTGTAAATATTTTTTTAGGATAGAGGAGTCTTGTAGGATAGAGGAGAAATTAGTGTTTGTATGTTCTTCGCTTTCCGCCCTAATACGACACACTGCATGTTGAGTGGCGGAACTCAACGCCTCGTTTTTATCTTGTTACCGTTATCTTTAGAACGGAGAAATGAAAGTAGTTTAATTATAATATTTTATTGAACGTCACATAATTTAGCACCGATTAGCGGTAGACAGACATAGCACAAAATTTGTTTAATATAATCATTCCCTCTGGTAGAGATCGAACCTAAAATGTTTGCGTTCCCAGTCAGATGCTGTGCCAACGTACAACAATGCCCTCAGCCCTTCTATTTAACTTCTGTGATAATTATAAGACAATCAAACATTTCAGGTCCAATCAGTTCAGAATGTGCGACTATCGGACTCCTACCTGCCAGTCGCAATGCAAATAATACACCACCTGACAGACCAAATGGCGTTTGAAGTCAAGGATGATTCTCCACCAAAATCCACTACACCCAAACCCTTGTATGTGTCCTCTGATTACTTTGCCAGCTTACCTTCTTCTAATGGATGGTGGATGAGATATGGTATTCTGAGGTGAAGGTTTCTTATTGCGTCATGCCTTATAATAATAATTTTGACACAGCGGACACTCATTTTAACATCTATTTCTGATCATAAAATGTAAATTATCAGTTTGTAAAATTCACTTTACTGTCCAAGTGGTATCCAAGAGACAGATAAATTCATATAGTATTTCATAGTTTTTGGAATCATTAGTTTTAGTATTTTTAAAATAATATAGATAGCAATGTAGGCTAATGAAAAATATTTAACGTGTACATACCGGGATTGTTTCATTCTGGCAAAGAACAGACATAGAAATACATCACTCCGTTTCATATTTTACGTAAATTTAACAGATATTATGCATTAGATGTGGTATTCCAACCAAATAAGAGTCCTCAGTAATCTTTTAAAAAGGTAATCTGAGTAATATAGTTACATCTAATATCGGTGTGTGCAAGACTATTATTATGGGGATTTTTTTACAATAATCAAATTTATAGTGATCTTCTCTGTAAATACAACTTTCTTATGGGCTTATGGGCATGAAACGCTTTTAGTGAAACGTCTTTTATTGAATATTGCAATATTACAAAAGCATGAAAACAATGGATTATTTGATAAAATATACATAGTTTATTATCTCTACACTTTTAATCAAGAACAGTAATTGCTTTAAAACGCTATTATAATATTATAAATAAATATTCATCACAAACAATAAAATTTTCAGAGACCTTACAACACCTTTTCACAAACCGGGATTCTTCGCCCCACCATCTCCTCCAAATCCATCAGATAGAGTGATTTCAAAATCAGTAAATTACGTTCTATTACCTATTGAGAATAACGCACAGCATACTGTGATAGAACCTGAAGAAGTAAAAACAGAAGAAGCTCTTCTAGCAGCTCACAATGAAGAGGTTAAACCATTATTGGAGCCTATACCTGACGTACCTCACCAGCTATTGCCTTATGATAAGGACTTGAAGATATCCAGTCGTTCAGACAGTTACGAAGATGAAATAAATGAAGAATCATTGCAATACTTATCCCCAAATGTAAGAGATTTAATTAAAATGGCCCACGACCCCAATGAAGAGAGGCTAGTGAAAGTTTGGGAAACCTTGAGGGCTAATCCTGGGGAGCCATCGACGAAGGGGAAGCTATCGTCTTCCAACTTAAGACTTCTTTTATTGTATGATCTTTTTAGCCGAGATGCAAAAAAGCAAAAATTATCAGATTTCAGTGTGAGTATTTTGATCAAACCTATTATGGTCATGGTTAATCATCCAACTACAACCAAAAGGAGTCTTTAACAAATTTGGTTTAGTTTCATCTGCCTTTGAACACTGCGTGATAATTAATTTATAAAAAATTCAATAATGTATGTCAAATATAACGAAAAGGTACAGAGGGAATCGATTCCTGGCATAAGTAATTGGCTATTAGCGTCGATGTAGGATATCGACCTCGAGTTCTTGGATGACACAATTATATTTAAAACGACAAACTTTCTTGTAACATATAAATTATTAATATCAATTATTTTACAATTATAATTTCTGACACCATTTTAACGTGGTTGATAATATTTGAGAATGCTTCAAATGTGTTTTGAAGGAAAGTTTTATTTATTGTAAATTATTTCCGTGGTCTAATTAGATAAGCCACAGCGTTGAGTGCCGCTATAATAATATGAGTGCTGTTATAATAATATGAGACTCTATGACGTATAAGATTGGTTAAAATAAAAACAATAACTAGAAATGTATGAATATAATGTGTTTGGCCTAGATAGATTTTGAGTCATAAGGGAATTCCGTTATTGATTTTTTATCACTACTTGAAAACTTTCGCGAAACCTTTGCAAGTCCAATGTACGTACTTTGTTAGTGTGATATAACGTGATTTTAATATTTTAGAACACATTTGGTAATCATCTTGATGGAACTGATCAATGGTAATTTTACAGCCAGTCACAGTTAAGTGTCAAGACACTCCGACCAATATTGAAATTTTTAAAGAGAATATAATTAAAATAACTTAGAAATATTAAGATGTCCTTACCTTGTATGATTAGGTTTCCGTATTCAGGTAGCTCATCTTGTTAGAACCAAACTTTCATAACTGATAATATTTTAATTAACATATAGCTTTGCTGTATATATAATTTACTATATACGTATGAAAAAGTTGTAGCCTCTCGCTATATACAGTGTTTTAAGGAACTTTATTCTAACTAATTAATTTTATAGATTAGCTATATTAAGTTTCGGAAATTGGATCGTAAAATTGCTGAAAGTATGATAAAATGCCTAATTGCCTAGGGCTGTAAATTATCTTTATGTACTAGGTAATTGTTGGGTTTAATAGTTAGATCAATAAAATATTTTATTGGTGTATTCTACACTTTGGGTTTATAGCCGACATTTAAGCCGCTTTTATGTCCGACAAACTATGATAGGGTCAGATTTATTGTATTGGAGACTTGTTTATTCATTTCCATATATTATTCTTTCATTGATCTTATTATATCATTTCCTCAAGGCCAAACGAAGGTTATAAACTCGATTCATACTTGGCGGAGTTTAATATTTAAAATATTTAAATTTCCCTCCTCTAGTAAACAAAGCGTCTCGAATTGGGCAAGAGGCGCAAAATACTTGGTCATGGCACTAGGTTTTCTCTGTCTGGATAAGCAGCAAGTGCAATGAAAGATTAAACGTGAACCTGAAAAAAACTATAAAAAAAAAATACATCAGTTCTTCTGAATAACCATAAAATCATATAATACCTTCTATTTTAGAAAAATTACGCTTTGTATAGTGAATGCCAATGTCAGATTATGTCTAACCAGACAACAAAATACAGTATTTTAAATATACATTTACCACAACACTCGTCTACCACTTCACGTTAATTGATAATATATTACTTATTCTGTTTTTATTTTCACAGGGCTTTTCCCCAAGTGTAATGAAAGAACTAGTAGAATCCTCTAACGGCGGTGCCAGAGCTCAGTTTAGCTTCGCTTTATCCAAGATGGTGGAGCGACACGACTGCACCCATCAATATGCCAACAACCGCGCCAAGGAAATGGTTCAGGAGTTAGCCAAGGACGAATCAATATTATCGGCCGAATTAAGATATTTACAGCCTCTCGTATATACATTTTAAGAGAATGTTAGTACAGCTTCAAAATGATTTCGTAACGTTTTGATATTTTATACTTGAATAGATTTTGTAAGTCCACAATGTCCGTAGAAACAGGACACTAAGAACTACTTTAAAATAATGTTATATAATAATTCACTATGAATTTTGCCCCATAATGTCTTAAGTAATTTGCCACTAGTCCTTTTAAGTATGTGAAGAAGTTTTTTTATATAAACCAATTTGCATTTCTTTCTTTACTTCAAGTACATAATAATAAACAATATAGCCTTTAAACGATATTTTACGTTATATAAAAGAAAATCTAATTTTAATACTAAACGTGATAAAAATTAAATATTAATACAACAAAATGAATAAATGAATAATCTTTAAATACAAGTAGTTTTTAAATTTTGTCCCTTACAGTGACAGCTTAGAACAGCTATAGCTAACCATAGAGGTCCTTTTAAGTATAGGACAGACTAAAAAAACATTATTAGAAAACGTATAAAAATTCTAACACAGTGGGATTCAGACACGCGCCTCTTCAAAACCGTCCAAAACTCTCTACGAAGAAGCTAACAACAAAAATAAGTTGTAAGTATTTTGACACAGACGGGTGTAGAACGCTTAGCTTAGCGGTTATAGCGCTTTGGCGGTATCCAAGTCAAAGTCAAAAATTTGACTTGGATACCGCCTTTGGTCAGGTTTTGAATCCCGCTGTCTTAAAATTTTTATACGTTTTATACAAAATATTTTTCTAACCGAAGTATGTGGATGTCACACTTAAAAATGATACAAGTAGAGAATCTCAACACAATATCATTATACTGGTCATCCTGGCAAATTTTCAAGAAAAAAGTCAAATAGCAAGAAGTGGGTTAAAAAGCTTTTATATGTGCCACAAGTTCACATGGAACATTTAAAAAAATATTTGAAAAATATGTATTTCTCGTGTAAAGAGCAGAATTCTGAAGAAAGTTTGTAAATTAAGAATGCGTCGAAAGAAACTTTAGAAACTGAAGCGTCAGTTCCTTAAAGCTCGTTGTTAAGACTGCAAACTTTTAAGGGTTTGTTTTTCTATCACAACTTGAATTGTTATTTAAGAGTTAAAAATTTCGACTGTACACCTGAAAGCAGTGGATACGAGCGCTACTGAAAAAATGTCTCTACGGCGGTGGGTTCAACCGGCTCAACGCTCGCGTGTACTCTGGGTGCATTAGGTTATTTCTGCCTCTAATATAATACTTCAATATTTTTTTACAAAATAAAACAGAATTAGTTATTATAACCAAAACTTATAAAAAGCTTAAAGAACGAAAATGGACAGAGGTCAATAAATTCTATATATGTGAATAAATAAACTTTATTATAATAATATAATGTTGTATGGCACACGCAAGAACACTTACATACACATTTATATCTATAAATACTTAAAATTTAAATGATTATTGTTATCCATTTATGCATGCACACATTCCTTAAATACTTAGCTTTGTTATAGTAAAGTACGAATTAAAAAAAACTTATATTACCAATGGTGTGTACACTTGAAGTAAAAACTTGAGACATGAAAATTAAAATTAAAATTACTGACATAACCATGTGCTTTACATACAGCTTTGCATAAAGTGACATACTGATACAAGTTTCTAAGGCAACGAAAATTTTACGCGCCAACGAGTCTACTAGTTAAGTTCAACAGCCACCCGATTGTCATTTAAATCAAGTAATACAAATAACGTTACTATATTTTTTAATAATTTTAACTTATAATATAGTTTAATTTCATAAAATACCGTTAGTAAGAAACGAAAAATTGAATGATCATAAAATAATAACGACCATCTCCTTTTTTTGTTCTTTTTAATACAAAGTACTCAATTTACTAGCAAATTAAGTTAGCAGTTAAGAATATAAAGCGAACGGTTTATTATTCTAGAGTTTTCGATAAATATAAGATTAAATGATAATATATAAGCCAAATGCTTTAATCGTAAATAATTTTCGTCATTTAATTGCCTTTAAGAAAACGAATTTAAATAGGTTATACATACGTTTTCATACACATTCATATACATACAATTTTCATTTTCAATTTTAACTCTTTAATTAAAAAAACCATAAAAGGAACAAAAATAAAAAACTCATTACTTTTATCGGATATTTCTTGAGCATCTCAATTGCATTAAGGTTAATTTTGACTAGGTTTATTAGAAGAGAATAATCCAACGATACCACCGTATATCAATTGTATCACACTACCAATTACTTCCAGTATTACAACCAGTGGTCCTTGTCTACTTTCAGGCTTACTATCATCATTATCATCATCAACTTCCTCGACATCATCTAAGCCAAATGTATCATTATCAACTTCATTGATAGTTTCATTCAATTCTATCTTTTCCGATGGTAAATAACTTGAGTAGAGTGTTATCTTTTCTGGTTTCTTATCTATCTTTTTTAAAGCCTCAGCAGACAGTTCTTCTACGTCCTTATCAGATATTTCGTTGTTTATTGGGGCTATGACTTTCGTAGATTCTTCTGGTTCGTCTAACAATTCGATTTTGTCCCAAGAGCGTTTTGTTGATGTTTCTGTTTTATTTCTATTAATGCCTAGGAATCTGTTAACATTTAACGGTAATTTTTATATTCTATCAATATAATAATAAATATACATTATTTTAATTATAAATATATACGTTTTATTTAATATAAGATTTGTGAATACATAAGTTAGAATTCTTGTTTACTTGAATTCAAAAAAATGATTAATAAATGAAATTTAGCCTTTTCTTTCATATAATATTTGAACTATCAAAAATCCCCTTTTGTCTCAATCTCGAAAGAACTATATTCGTTTAACGTAATAATTCTCCACCTACGTTTTTAAACATCAAATAGTCATATTATCTTAATGGTCATTTATATTATTATAACTACTATAATAATACTATTTTATAAAGATAGCGATTATGGATATACCAATTTGGGAATGTCTAAGTACAAGCAGCTTCACTCCTTTTCCCGCATATCAGGATAGTTAGAGAGAACCTAGGTTCTAAAACCTAGGTTAAAAACCGAATGTCTTCACACTAGTGTGGAGGCCGAAATCGAAACATTGCGTGTTGCGTGGCAGAACTCAACGCCGCACTTTATCTTGAGTCCAAGACCAAAAAAATAATTATTTTTAATTTACCAAATGTGACGTTGATTTTAGGTATTCGTTCACTTAAAAAATCCGTAATTTTGAATGTAAATCATCAAATCCCGTTTTTTTTTTGTAAGAATTTCAAAAACTATATATAAACTATAAATTAACCTTCTTGCCAGATTTCAGCTTTCTATGTCCAGTGGTTTCATTTGTGCAATGTCTGTTACTCTGTTAGTAACGGAAGTATTTTATATATATTCCTTACCTGTATATAGGTGAAGTGATTCTCTCTGCAATATTATTTGCTATCTGATGGTAGACGTCAACATGTGTCACTCCAGCTGTGGTAGATTGCGTGGTGTAGACGCTGACCACTGAGTCTTCTTCTGGAAGACCTCGTGGTGAGCATTGGTGAAGTGCCTGTAAAGTTTTTAGTGTAACTTTTACTAAAAGTTTTTAAATGACAAATGCCTAAATTTGTATTGAGAAGATAATAAATACTAGAAAATTTAAATAAATTTAACTCAGCAGGACTCGAACTCACACCTCTTGGAAAGTCCAAGCGACCTGGCCACTTAGCGTTCTTTTTCCGATTAAAATATTTACTTTACCGTCATCACTTTACATAAGACATAAAATACAACTATGGGGAAGTTTGAACATTAATAGTATATAGTAATAGAAACAATATGTCCTTTATTTACGTCATCTGTAATTCAAAACGTATTTTGAATACTAATTGACTATTTTATTGTTTTGTTATGATTTTATATTGAGCAATTAAAATCATTAATATTTGGTACGCAGAGAATATACTTTAGTTATGAGTGTTACATGTTTGATTAAACAAGTGATTTAGTGACACAACTTAGTAATACGTCACTCTGGTCTCCAATTTTCACGTATTTAGTAAAGCTATGGGATGCAGATTAGTGGAACCCGATTGTGCATATTTTTTCTATTATTAGAAATATTGACGCTTATCTTAAGGTGGATAGAAAGTGTTTTCACACTATTTCGTATTGTATGCATTATTAAAAAAATAAAAGCTAATTTCATACTCTTCCGCAATTGGGTTACTGGACTTTTTAAGGAACTTAAAGGCCATCGTTTAGCTCAGTGGTACAGGGTCAGTTGTCTCATTGTAAACTCGATGGGTTTTGCGGGACGGCGTTGCATTTTACCACTGTCTAGCAATACGCCTTCTCAATTTTGGATGGAAAATGAAAAAGGTATTGACTTGACACTAGGTACCCACTCTGTCACTACCCTGCTACGAGGGAAAAAGCAAGAAATTTATGGAAACTATCTATGTAATCATATAAATCTAGTTGAAAGTAATGTAAATGTACCAATCTGTAGTGAACAAAATAAAAAGCTAAGAAATAACTATTACAACCTTTTATCACTAACTTGTGATAGTGGTTCCTCACTAACAACTATTGTTTATGGCAAAAGGGGACAAAAAGTTAACCTAAATCGATTAACCATCTTCTTTTTCCTTTCATTACTATGCTCAGACGATCGTCGTACGTGACTCCTTGACTCATCATGTCATTGCCGTTGTCCCAACACGTCCTCATACGACAATGACACATTTATAGCTAATATTCCATTATTATTTACTTTTGTCTTTGGTATACAAAAGCTAATAACTTAGCTATAGCTAGGCTATGTGCTTCTAAGTTCTAGGTTCAATTCCTTTCGTTAAGTTGTTTGAAATGGCTTTTGGGATAGTATATGCGAATCTTCGGTGTAATAATTACGTGTTTTTTGATTATACAAGAGGCCTTCCTGTTGTATATGGTATTAGAGTTAGATTTCCAATACAATTTAAAATGTTAATTTTTAATTAGAACTATTATAAGGACTGAACCTAAGGATACGGTATGAAGGAAATATTTCATAAATTCATATATAGAGAAATAATTGACTTATTACTGTACTTAATAGTTTATATTTAAATGCACCACCTTCATTTGTCAGAGTAGACAGTGGCGACCTAAAATACAAACAATCTCTTAGAAAACATTAAGCTCTAAGACTCTTATAAACCTAGTTTATATATTAGTTATACCTTATAACTCTTGCCTATATTAATCTTAAATTATATTTATATATAGTAATATTATATATGTATTCGTATAAGTATGTATATATTTATTTATATATCAGTAATTGATTTACTTTAAATGATTACGATTAATGATTTACTTAAAATGTCATTGTTTACTTATTGCACAGTACTGTTGTCCTGCTATTATATATATATTAAAAGTAGAAATCGAAATAGTATAGAAAGGGTCATAAAGTCTATACAAACAAAGTTGCGAGCAATAGCTTGTATTCTTATAAAAGTTTTTTTATTTTTACAGATTCATGATTTTACGGATTAACGGGTAGTCAGATAGAACCTAATATCACGGAAAGTGGAGAACGAAGTGTCTTGACACTAAGTTAGCTTTGCCTACCCAGTTATGCCGTAAAAGCGAGTAGCTCAAAAAAAATTACAACTAAATTAAAGTTATTATTACACAGTCCTTAATACGTGATTTAAGTTCAAAAACCGCTTAGCTAACTCTAAAATTGTAATTTCTTTTTTTATTTAAAAAATATTATACGTAAGTACATTGGTTCATTCTGACTGGACCAAGTGAAGAGCCATTTAAATCCATTTAAATCCGTAAAAAGATAGAAAAGGGAGAACGGAGTGATGTAATATTAACTTTTTATACCTGAAATGTGTGAAGAATGGTTCAAATTTCAGCTCTGAGAAGTTGAAATAAGATCTTTGCTTTGTATGAAATTTCTTTGTAAGAAACGATTTATGTACAAGAATTTATCTTAGTAACTTGGTAATTTCTAAGTAATGAATATATTCCGATTGATTATTATACCTATAGTGATAGAACCGTAGCCGCGTTAAATTCGCGTTGCCTTAGCGACGTATATGTCTTTCTAATGCTTTAATTAATTATACAATTTAATGTATTTCTAATGACTTAATAGTCTTATCCTTTATGTATTAATACAATGATTTTTATTTAGCATTTTCAGCTTTATTAGAGGAAATATATGGTTCTCTTATTCAAAATGCATATTTAACTGAAAATGGAGAACTAATGTCTAGTTCCTACATTCTTCCATCTGTCAAACGATGCAATATATTATCTAATCAATAAATGAAATGCCAGATATAATATTCAATTAACTTTATCAAAATTAAGATATTCTTTTTTCAAATATGCTATTACAAGCACTCACGAATCGACACTTAACATAAAGATTTCAGTATTATCAGTCCTGCTGGAAGGTATCACCCACAGTTCTGTTCAGAAGAGCCAACGAGAAACTCAACGGCTGCCATTCTCAAATTTTCATAAGTTCACAATTATGATTAGCCTCCCAAGTAATTAAAAGCATTTATTTTTACACATTGGACAAAATAATATACTTTTCTCAATACCTTTTAATTTACAAAGAGCTCTATATGTATATATATACGCTGATAACAAAAACAGGCTTTCTCAACACTTATACAAGTCTTAAGGAAACAATTAACTAGCTAATTTCAAAATGTTTTGTTCTTGTAACGGAACGCTAATTATGATTGTATTTCAATTTCAATTAAAAAGAGAAAAATATTCATAACGTGTAATAATGGGATCTTTTTTTTTATAATAAGTTTACTTTTCTGGCGGTAGTGAGAGATTTTATATAATCGACTGTCAATGCCACTGCTTGCAGGTTTGATTCTTATTCAGGGGGAATTATTATATTTATATTTATTTCATTTACCCGCTCCGGTAACAAGACAAAGCGCAGCGTTAAGTTCCGCCTAATTCTGCCAAAAAGTGAAGAACGGATTGTTTTGACACTAGGTTCTCTCCGCCCACTTTGCATTGCGGGAAGGAGCGTGAAGCTGTATTTAAGTAATTGCTTTCATCTTCCAAAATTGTAACCTATATTACCTATGCTTAAGTTTATCCACGTCTGTTTCAACTTAGTAACTACACTTTAAGCAAAATGTATGTTAAACTAGTTTCGTAAACTTTGTATTGAGCTTTTTGCCCTTCCCTTTATATCTATACTTTTTATAGTTCCTGAGGATATTGAACTTGCCGGTTAGGGTTCCGTAAAACGAGAAATATTATGTAAAATCTACGTATAATAGATTTTTTTAAGCTTCACGCTTTGGGATAAAGCGGGGTAGTCAGAGAGAGAACGGAGCGTCAAGCGCTACGGTCCCTGTGTACATCTTACGCCTCGTCCACTGTCATCGACCCTCTAATACACTCCGTCTAAGATTAAATTATATCTTATTAAATAGAAAAGGCAAAAGTCAAATCAATTATTCGTGTTTAAATTTTAAACGTTTAATATTCCTAACAGAATAAATAATATTTTTAACCTTTTTAAAGTGTTAATCACTTAGGAAATTAAAAAACATTTTTAGCAGACGTATAATTCGAACGCAGTGGGATTTATACCCGAGTCTCTAGCGCGTTGTCCAAAAGAGGCGGGTTCGAATCCAGCTGCGTTCAAATACATTTTTTTATACGTTTTCTAAAAATATATATCATCATATCGTTCCGTATTAGAGATCTCGATCTCCAATTGGAGAATGGTTAGGCTTTAAATTATTCTCATTCCATGGTCTGCTAAGACGAATCGTGTCAACATGACTTGATTATGGCAAGTATAGGACCCAACCTCATATATATATATATATATATATAGTACTAGTGACCTGCTCACGGCTTTGTCCGCGTGAACTACACATTACACCTCGCAGAACTAATGGCCCGCACCCTCCCCCCTCAAAACCGCCCGCTCGTATTGCACATACTTGATCATAACTTTGTTGCAGAGTTATTTTAAAACTATGATATCTCCAAATATATGTACAATAATCAAACAATGTAAAAGACAATTTCGTTCAAAATTGTGATAAATAAGGCACTTGTTTGAATAAGGATTAACTTTATGATTATAAATACACTTTCGCAAACAATACATTATATTAGAATAAACTTCATTACTATAAAAAAGGTTATATTAGGTCGACCTTAAAAGATAGACATATGCTGTCGCGGACTTTTTTTTAGAACTTTTGGAGGCGAACAAATCTGACATTTTCATTTTTCTGCAACTTTAACCGTTTAAGCTGCGGAAACGACGGAAGCTACAGTGAAATAGTTTTCCTGTTTTAAAAATATTTGTCATTGCTGCTCCTGATGCTATTAATCTTCCTCTATAAATGGTCTATCCAACACAATAGCATTTTTTGAATTCGAGCTAGTAGTCTCTGAGATCAGCGCCAAACAAACGAACTCTTCAGCTTTATAATTAATATACTAATGTATAGATATAGATTCTTGAATTTATAAAGTGTTGATTAACTTTATTCAATTTAAGTGAGAGTATACACAGATGCACTAAGCTCTCGATGAGTTTTATAAGACTAGTTTTAAGTATTGTAAATATTATAGAAAAAAAAGGAATAATTTTTTTTTTTCTAGTAAATATGTTTATTTAAACAAAACATACGACCATATCATATGCCATACGTCTGTAGTGAGTTAGCCAGTAGTCAAAAAATAAAACTTAATATATATTGTCATTATTTAGACTGAGTATTGGTACAACGCCGCATTCTAATTATGCTTCATTTAAATGCAAAATTTAAAATATCATCAGAAAACGACTCAGACGAAGGTATAATACCTTACCTGATATAAATAATTCAAGATGATGAACGTCCTGAATGTTGTTTCGTAATATATGAATTAACATTTCCACGCATATGGGAAAGTGAGGTAACTAAATTTTTAGATATTTTTTTTTTCGAAATTATACGTAGAAAAACATTTTTGGGAAACCTACGCTTCTTTAATACATTTCAAGCTCTCTGACCGCTACACCTTGCGTTCTACATCCAGCTCCGTCTAAATTCTTATACGCTTATTCCAACTTATTTATATTTCTACATATTTAAATTTTATCTATTCAAAGGTTATACCACGAAAAATCGTTTGGTAAGAGGGAATGTTATTTGTTAAATATATTTTTACATTTTTAAAGTGTTATTTACACACATAGGAAATCGAAAAACATTTATAGAAAACGTATAAAAATCTGAACACAACGGTCACTAAAAAATTGTTTAAAATATTATGTCAGAATAATATAAGCTTTGAGCCCCTCATGTCGCAGTGGAACAATTAAATAAATAGGAGAACTGTCTGTCTAAATGTAAACGGGATGGCAATGAGTTTGATTCTTACCGGTGGGAATAATTATAATTAAATTACTTTCATTTACCCGCTCTGGTAATACAAATCGCGGCATTGAATGTCGGAAAGTGGAGAACAGAGTGTCTTGACACTAGGTTCTCTCTAGCTACCTTATAATGGGGGAAAAAAGAAGCTGAAGGAAAAACCGCATACATATCTAAGTAGTTATTTTTTTCAATAAAGTTTTTCTTAACTACTAACTAAAGTTAGATCACTTTGCCTTATCAACCTAAGATAATAACTTGGAAAACAAAAAAGATAAGATTGTAAACCATAACATTAAATAACCGTATGCTTTCTCAAAAACACTGGTTCATTGAACTTACATTGTTTTAGTCTATTCATAAATCATTCGGCTTTAGATTTTAAATTAAAAATTTTTTATATCTTAATGTGTAAGCTATAAAGCATGAGCGAGTCGTACTTCAAGGAGGGGACCTGATATAACTTTTTACCTTTTTCAAAACCTTTTTTTGTGACAAAATTTGCACTCATGTTCCGATCCGATTATTTATACTAATACAAAAGAAGTATTATAAATGCGAAAGTAACTCTGTAGGCATATTTGTGTTTGTGACGTCATCACAGCTAAACCGATTTGTGACCGACGATTGTGGTGAGATTTTATATAGAGACGCTTAAGGGTCTTGGGATGAACATAGGCCTTCTTTCTCCCATTTTTTTAGTATGTCCAGGAATTTATTTGCTTTACGAAAAGGCCGCCGAAAATACGAAACAGCAGTAGTTCACGTGGGCGAAGCAGCGACGTCGCTAGGATTATTATAGTTTCAAAATTTGAACGTTTTATCCTTGCTGGAGTACGAGAAAATACTTTAAGCGATTCGTTCTGTTTAAAGGATATTTTTTTAATGTGAGGACGTCGTGATAAGAAAGCTCTTTGTCCGCGGCCACCGGCTGTAACGGTAACGTGTCCACCGCCGACCGAGGAGAGCGCAGCTTTGGCTCTTTTGTAGCTTTAGGCTTCGCTTTCTGCGCTTTCTGCTTGCCCTGGACTGCTGCCTTCTTTTTATTTCCACTACGTACTCCCACATTCCAGCCCTCATTTACATTGACTGGGGCAGTTGGCAATGGCTGAGGGTTCCTCTTTGTGCACCTTTTAGCTTCACGCCTGGCTGGATTGCCAGACGCTACTGAGCTCCCACCACCAGCATTTGTCAATATAATAAAATCCAAAACAATGACTTTTGATTTTCTTTTCTGTTTGACTTAAAGTAAAAGTGCTATTTAGGTTCTCAAATTATTTTCATTTTATTTTTATGTTATAAAATATTAATAAAAATATTAATTTATTATTTTTGTATACCTTTTGCTAAAGAATTTTAAATATGTATCAATCACAAAAAATTCACTCGCCCTCCGCCTTTATCTATTTGTTTTGAGCTTTCTTCTTTTGAACCACGCAACGAATTTTGATGAAGTGTTCACTGTTATTTAGATAAGTATATACAAATGTATACTAGAGATAATTTATTATCTCTACATTATATAAAAATATGACTTTTTTTGTAAAAGCATATTAGTTACTTTCGCCATTTAATGTAGATCCAAATCATTATTTTAGTTTTAATTTATTTAAATCAGTACTTTACGTTGTCACAGATTACACACATCCAAAAAAAACCGCAAGCAAGTGTGAACTTGTAAAATAACGTAAAGTTACATTGAATAAATATACAAAAACAAACTACGTATAGTAAAATTTTACCATAAAAAATCTTCAATACGCCACAAACTAAAGGACATGCCAATGTATTTAAATGAGCCTAATATTCATTTCTGCATAACAGCGGTTCAAATGCTACTAATATTCGCTTTGTATAACGTTGACTAGAAATAAATTGTTGATTAGAAATTTAAAAATAGATTTTTGTTGATTAGAAATTTAAAATGCTAACAACAAATATAATTTATAATAAGCGTATAAAAATTTCAACGTAGCTGGATGTAGAAGGCATGGCTTAGCGGTCAGAGCGCTTCAACTGTTTTTAAAGAGACGCGGGTTCAAATCCCGCTGCGTTCAAATTTTTATACGTTTTCTAGATATGTCTTTTTCAATTTTCTTAGTGTGGGAATAACACTTTAAAAAATGAAAAAAAAATAGCTTTTTATTATAAAACACTCCCTGTATGGCAGGAAGTATTTTTTATTTGCACTACGTTTTTGTTCTCACATGAAAATGAAGATTAACATAACGTTTTTTTTAAACATAAAACATCCGTTCGACAAATGATCTTTAATTTTTAAAAAAATATACAGAAATAATATTAAAGTGAAAAGATTTATATACATATTTTGATAAAATGTAAACGTATAGACTCAAACATACGTAATAAATTTGAACGTGTGAACAATAGCAAAAGACGTGGACTAAAATATGAATCAGCAAAATGAAAATAAATATGAAATACAAAGTTTGTAGGATATATTACTAAAAGTTTATAAAGCGGTCATTTAACAGATCTTTTCCACATAGTATGAGGGTAGTCAGAGAGAACATAGTGTCAAGGCACTGCGTTCTCCACTTTCCGTCCGAAATTGAGACATTGCGTGTTGAGCCGGGCTTTGTCTTGTCGCTCTGGTGAGCCGAAAAATTAAAATAATTAAATTAGGATCATATCATCTCATCTGAGAATCAAAGCCACAAGCAACCGCGTTTGCGATAGAGGCTGACCCACTGCACCACGATAGCATCTTTTAACTATTTAATAATATATTCAATAATTTTTAGAAAATATCTAAAAAAGTACATAACTGTCGTATTAAAAACTCATTTAATATTATGTTGTATTTCACATGAAATCGAAAGCCAAGCCTTTTATATTATCTGTATCACCTTATAATAGAATTATTATAGTTTAATTATTTTCATGGCTATGTCCTGGCTATGTCCTGGTATATAAAGCGCCTTAGTGAGTTCCGCAACTCAGCACGGCTTAGTCTCGATTACGAAGTTGTAAAAAATCACTGTATAGCATAAAACTACATATACGAGTATATATTTACATTTACTCATATACAAAAGTTAATTAAAGATATCGTTAATTGGAAAAAATATTTTGAGTTATAAGATAACAAAAAACAGGTTTTTTAGTAAGCTCGTCTATACAATAAAAAAATCTATATTCTATATAATAATGAGTTAAACTCAATACGTTTACCTAATATTTGAGTAACATGGCGCAATGCGCATTTTTTTGGCTGTAAGTGCAAGGTGTGGGTTGCACATTATGTGGCGGATCTAACCGCCGCGTTTTGTGTTCACCAGAGCGTACAAATGGAAATAGCTTAATTATAACCGTTCCCCCGAATGGGTATCGAACCCACAACCATTGGGAATATAGTCAGGCTGTTTCCGCTGTCACACAATGGCCTCAAGGCCTTAAAACTTGATCCAGTTTATTTTGAACAATTACCTTTTATTTATAATATGCATTTAATTTAAAATAAAAATATCAGTTTAAATCTAAATTAAATATAAATATTTTTTATCTTATTTAATTCCAGAAAAAATATTTACGAGTATAAATTGCCCATTCATCTATGTCTATTCTATATATATTTAACAAAATTATAACCGATCGTTGTCTTTACATTGAAGATACATGAGAAAAAATATTATTAATTAACCCAAAACAATGATAATTAATTTTCTTTTCGGTTTGTCTGTGCGTCTGTGCACGCGAATCTCAGAAACGGCTGATCCGGTTTAAATTCAGTTTTAACTATTATATTTTGGTAGATTTCCCTTATTATTTAGTGTTTACTTATAAAAAACTTACAACAATTTAAATCATAAATTTAAGCAGGTTAAGATTGAAGTACAACCGCGGGCGGGCGAAAAAACAAACCTGCGAGCGGGTCGCTAGTACTTAAATATAATTCACCCGTGGATATGAACCCGCAACCCTCACTCACAATACATACATATAATCTTAGATAAATCAATATATTACAACATACTTATAAAACTTTTTTTATATCTTCAACGAAAATGTTTAAAAACTAAGTTAACTATTTCTTACAAGTTCTTATAATAATTCAATTAACAGGTTTCCGTTTAAAAAATATATAAATACAGATATACTCATATATTTTAAACAATGTACCTATATACCGAAAGCACCATAAATATGATTTAAATTAATATTTCTTCCTTTTTAATTTTTAATATGAAGTCATAATATTAAATAGCAAAAATATATATATAAACAAATACACACGCACACTACACTTAGCAAAACAACAAATACAAATAAAATAAAAGTTTTTTATTATAATAAGAGAGAGAAACTATAATTGAACTTTTTCTTATAAGAAATAAAAAAAAGTTCAATTAACATTTTGAAAAAAAATATATAACATTTGACTTTTTTCATTTTCTTAGACCAAAGTCTTATTAAAAATAAACTTTTTCTCTAAACCTTAGACAAATGTCGATTATTATAAATTACCAATATTATAATAGATATTTGTACACAAAAACAACACACACTTACCAAAACAACCAACACGAACACATTTATGCACGCCATTTGAATAACTTTTTGAATTTATTATATTTACGCTTGAACCTCCAAAGTCTGTAGAGACGAGTTGCGCCTGCGCACATCTGAAGACTAGTAACTTAAGGCTATGTATAAGACGAACCGTGATAACGAGAGGTAAATCATATAGCTTTGGTTTTTAACAAGTATTTTAGAAATATAATATATTAAGTACTTTAAAAAAAATGTTTACTTATGATTTACGGGAACGGGGTGTCTGAACATAAAGGATTTTGTTTGATTGATTCGATTCAATTATGACAATTATTTAATGTATTTAAGACCATCTTGGTATAGGCATCTAACTGAAAATGTGATGGTTGTAGGTTCAAACCCTATTCGGAGAGTTATAATAAAATTATAATTATTCTATTAGTTTCTCTACTATGGTAAAACAAAGTTAAGTTCCACCAAGCGGAGAACGGAATGTTCTCCGCTTTGTTTTACCTCTTTCTCTGTCCTGTTGTTATGAGGGGAAAATAAGTAAAGGTATACTATACTAATATTAAAGTGACTTTACGCAATTATTATGATTTTAGTATATAGTGCCCGCGGTTTCGTCAGAGTGGAATTCTAAGATTAAAGTTTCCTAAGTAGTCCTTATTACATCAGCTATGTGCAAGTAAAAGTCCCGGTATCCCAAAATCGGGTCAGCCGTTCCAGAGATTAACCAGAACAAACAGACAGACAAGCAAACAAAAATTGTACAAAATATTATTTTGGTATATGTTCGAATTATGACAGGTAGATTGTAAAATACACATACGTTTGTGAATATTGTCTATGAAGGCGATTTAAGTTCTGGGTTCTGTTTTTTTTCTATTTTAGACTATAAACGTTTTCTGAAGTCTTATTTTTTTAAATAATAACTTAATATTTAAATAATCTTTCAAGTGATTTACTAAAAACGCATATTCGGAAAACTTTTTCATTTTGCGAAATAGGTAAACAGGCTATACTCGTAATTATGTGGCGAAAATTGCGACAAATTTAAACAAGAAATCCTTCAAATTTTCCTACCACAAATGCGTTATTTACAGTAGCTATAGTCAAATAATATGTGCTAGTACCGAGTTTAAGAAAAAAGATGTTATTTTTGCCTTTAATTTAAAATTGAAGCGTGGTCACTTTAGTAGGCCACGTCCTCGCTAGCGGCCCGTGACCGGACGATCAATTATAGCATCACTGCTCGAGCTCATTCATAGACACCTTCGTTTTAAATATTTAACTTTTTAATGAATTATCTTAAAGTATATTGAGATTAGTTGCAAAGAGTTAGAAAGAGAAACTAACGTTCTGTCATAATGTTTTCCAAAATTGAAAATAGTCAAAAATAACAACTAATCTAAAGAGACCCTTTGGGACAACTCAAAGAGAGTTCGAACCTACAACTGTCACACTGCTATGCTCTCTGACTACTCTGCCATATGATACAAGGTGCGAAGCTGCAAAAATATTTTTTTTTTAAATCAATATGAAGATTAAAAAATATATTGTTGCCGACAAGCCATATAATATATTGTTGCCCTAGGTGTAATCTAAATAAATGTAAGACAAACAGTTTTTCTATGTAATTATGGCAATATTTACCAAGTTATTTATTTAAAACAACACGTTCTGTAACTTCCTAAAAGTCAAGATAACAATGTGTCTTTACATTGTATTCAATAGTACATTCATCTCAACTTCACTCTTTGTCGCGCAGAGCAGGTCGGACAGAGAGACGCTAGTGTCAAAGCACTCCGATATCCGCTTTCCGACTGAATTTGAGACATTGCCTGTTGAATGTTGGAGCTCAACACGACAGGACACAAATCCAGTTTACAGTTTATTTTATAACACGTAACATAAGCGGTTATAAACGGCTTAAGGGCTTAAAGGCCTTTGTTTTAACAAAAATAATAACTATTAAACTAGTATTTTGTAGAAACTAGTGTGTTGTATCACAATATTATCTAGTTTTATAATTGAATGTATTGCTAAATATATATATATTTATAGCACGTGACTGTGTTTGTTTAAGATTCCATCGTGGCGCAGTGGGACAGCGTCTGCGATTTTAACATTTTCATTTCTCCGCTCTGCTACCTAAGACATAGCACGGCGTTATGTTTCGCCACATAACAGGCAATGTCTCGATTTTCAGGCAGAATGCAAACGGAGTGTCTCGGCACTAGGTTCCCTCTGACTAGCAGACGCTTTGCGGGAGACAGCTTGAAGTTAGCGTGAACTATAAAACGTAAAATGACAGTTTTACCGTTTCAGTGAGAATTTTTAGGGAAACTACGTGCTGAATTTCAGCTTACAAGGTTCAGTAGTTTCGGCTGGGTGCTGTCGGCCAGTTAATCTGTAATGCAAGAGTTTTATACATATTTAGACTCAAAGTCAAATAATTTTATTCAAAATAAGAAGCTACATGCTTAGTTTATAGTACGTCAAATAATTTACCATCAGTTCAATAAAGTTAATGCCTCACACCTGAACAGAATCGGCGCAAGCAACACAGTGGGACTTTATTTCAAATCAATAATTTACATATTGTATTGTTTGTTATTGAGGATATCATAATAATTTTATATAATCATTTCCCCGAGTGGGGATTGAATGTACAACCATCGCATTTACAGTCGGACGTATAGCTGTGCCCGCGACTTTGTACGCGTGGAATTCTAAAATAATTAGCCTAAGTTAGTACATGAGCTATCTGCCAGTGAAAGCCGCGTCAAAATCGGTCCAGCCATTCCTGAAATTAGCCGGAAGAAATTGACAGACAGACAGACAAAAATTGTAAATAATGTTATTTTTGTGTATGTTCCGTGCAAGCAAAAACTCCAATAAAATATTCTTACATTATATTTGATTGTTTTTTTATTCCACTTATTTATTTCATATGAGGCCATCGGGGTGGCATGTGACGGCGTTTAACTTGATACGCGATGGTTATAGGTTATTTACATTACTCAACTTGTGTAAATAAATAAATTGTGGCGTTCAGTTCATCCAGTTCTCTAGTTATGGCGCTTAATCGTGGCGTTCTATTCCGTCACTCAATCCACAGTGTCATGAATTCAGGTATAAAAGTAGAGAATGGAGTGAACAATCTTGACACCAGGTCCTACCTGCTCCGCTATACGGGAAACAGCGTGAAGCTGTATTATGTATATGTGTATTCGACTATAATATTGTTTTTTTATTTCAATTATATTTTTTTTTAAAAATCTAAATTTTGAAAAACATCTTTAATTTTTTTTTTACACTAGACATTCTTAAACTGCCATCTAAGTGCAATGTATAAGACTTATAACACAAGTTCTGTATAAACATTTTGCTACTACCCGCTAGATGACACTATTACATGATTTGGACGATATACAATTTTCTTAAATATTATATTGTAAAACGATAATTTATTATAAATTGTAAAAATATTTTTGAGTAACATACATAAAATTATAAAAACTAATTAATAACTTTTTTTGTTTTTTTAACAGCTTATAAATTTCACAAGCTGTTGCCATAGTAACATTGTGCTTGGCTTTACATTGACATTTAACAAAAACTTGATATTATATGCCTATATGTTTCAAATTTAAATATTGATTATTTTAAATATATCAATCAATTATTAAATAAAATGTCTAAAACAAATCCTTCAGCCGTCAAATTCTACTGCGATGGGTATAAAAAACATTTTAAAAACGCCAATAATTCTAAAAAGCCAAGAACTGTGAAAACGGTTGTGTCAAAGACAATATGTTCTCAAGAAAAGAGTGCCTCCACTGGCGTTATACTTACAGGAACTAAACAGACTAAGAAAACTACTCGATCTGATTATCACGTCTATAGAAAACCAGATATTGAGGCGCTTTGTAAAATTTGCGGTGACTATCAAATAAATCAAAATTTTCAAAAAATACCTGAAAATTCCCATTATTGTAAACAAAATAAAGATGCATCAATGATGAGAAAGAGTGACCTGCAACAATATTATAGAAATGAAAATTATCAATCTTGTGATTCTTTTAACACTACTGATTATAGAAAAGTATCTTTGAAACCAATTGTTGAGCAACCAGAAAAAGTATCTAGTTCAGAAGCTACTATCTTTCAAATATATCCTGATTCTGATGAAGAAGTTATTTTCATGAATCCAGATAAAGAAGACAATATAAAGAATATTAAAGAATTTAGAGAAAGCAACTATTTTGAATGCCACTCAGCAAAATCAAGGATCAGTAATAAGGGAAGTGTTACCAGATTAAATAACCACAAATGTTTTTACAGATATTATTTAAATGAAAGACTGTTTCCAGTTCCTCTCAACACAGATCATGAAAATAAAGTTAGGTGTATAGAATGCCATCTACCCATACAAAATAACTCTAGCTCAGACGGCATGATACAAGCCAAAGCTAAAATAAATGATGAACTTCAAGATATGCTTCTTATGTTACCAGTTAATAACTCATTAATAATACAGGAAAGAAGAAAGAAAAATATTAAAAATGAAGACTATTTATTTTTTGGCATTATTAAATTGAATTTAAATGGCAACTCTATTTTCAATAGAACTAATCCAGAAGATTCTTTAGCGTTAATATACCAGAAGGGCTATAAAGAATATTCTAAGATAGATAAGCATGAATATGAAGCAGCGGAAAATGATGTTATAATAGTTTAGTTATTGTATGTTTATATTTAAATATTTAATATTGAAATGATTTTATTATTATTATGTTAATCTAAACCAAAAGTCAAGGAGAAAAATAACTAATTCATAATAACTTGAAGCTATTGGCTAATTAATAGTATTTTATTGTTTTATAATTAATTTCCTTGTAAACTTTTAATTGTACCACTATTGAAGCTATTTTATGTGTAAACTACAGAAACATGTACAGGTTATATATTTATATACATATATATATATATATATATATATATATACATATTTTATTTTTTTGCAGAGACAACCCAGTGTTTTGACACTATGTTCTCTCTTTTCTAACTATGGATTTGCCATAAGCCCCCTGATGCCGTTGGCCAACGTCTAAATAGATTGGTCGTGAATTCGTTCTCCACTCGCTGGATTTAAATTGTTTTCATTTCTTCACCTTTGTGCAAAACCATTTCGAATTTGGCGGAAAGTAAAGAATAACGTGTTTTAAAACAAGGTTCTTACTACGAAAATGTGAAGCAAGAAGCAAGAAAATGATTGAGATTTTTTTCGCGTATAAAAATCTTCACGACTGGGAATCGTACCCGCTTCCATTGCAATGTTTACAGTGACAAAATTCCGACCTGCGCCACGATGGTGAAATGTAAATATTTCACCATTTCTACTTTTGCAAAAACAACCTGATTTAAAGAATTGACTTCATAGCGTTATGAAGAAATATTTCAAGGTAACACATAGCCTACTACTTTCAAAAGAAAAAAATGCTTTCAAACTGTACGTATGAAACAATACAGTTTTAAATAGTTTCCTTGACAATATAAAAAAAAAATAGGTTTTAGGCAAAGCTAGTTTCGCGTTTAGATCCGCCACTCGACATGCAATGTCTCGATTTCGGGCGGATAGTGGTGAACGGAGTGTCTTGGACACAAGGTTCTCTTAATATCCTGCTATACGTAAAAAGGTTAAAGCAAATCGCGTTTAGAAATAACACTTCGATTTTTTATATTATAAAAAAGTTATCTGGTAATAATTATTTTGACGAAAGTGTACTATACTGACGTATCATTTGTTTTGCACTTTACTGACTTTTTTTCAATACAAATTGCGAACATATCGCTTTCGTTGACTTAAATCCGGCGAGTACAGTGAGTTTTTTATTTATAAAATATATTGCATTTTACCATCTCACAAGTAATATTCCGAAAATGAGCGCCTAGTGGAGATAAGAATGACTTAAAGTTGGTTTGAACCTAAAAATGTAGGTATATTTACAGTAAGATTTTACAAAAAATCAATAGTTTACAGGCAATTAGTGTACAAACAAGTCATTCATTCAGTCATTGTGTGTTTTCAGTCAATAAATAAGCCCAGTTTGCCAGTCAGTCAGCCAAGATAAGTTTTTATTTAAACCTATCGTATAAAGGAAATAAAAACTCTGTGTCAATGTGGATTTGAATTTCACCACTTGCGTTGTACAGTTTATTTACCGTCTACGTATACTGAAATATTAAGTAAGAGACAAATACTCGTATGTGGTCAAAGATGTTTAATTTGCACCAGGTTTATGATTTCTTAGACATATTTTAGTGTATCTTTCTAATAAAGAGTAGATAGTTTCAATAAAAATATTTCATGAGTTATTACAATAGTAGAAATCTATAATTCAAATTCAACCTCTTAACCCATATATGCCCAAGAGCACTAAAACGACCCATGGATAGGCAGGTTCCGTACTAAAGCGCCGTAAACAAATACTAGAAATGATTGTTAATGTTTAACGCTATCTACGAATTGTATGTAAGTTATAAACACGGTACACATGCCAAAACAATTACAGTTTAAAAAATTGCATGAAACGTATTTTTAGACGAAACTTATAAACCTTGGGTGGCAAAAAAGTTAATATATTTTATCTTATTTATTTACTTTAAATTATGCATAAGTTAGCATTTGAATAAATAATAAAATCTATTTCGGAATATTTATTGTTTCTGATATTGACACAAATATTTCGTTGTATTGTAAACGACCCTTTGGGCAAATATGATTCAAAATATACTTGATATACTCAGGTCACGACGCGTGGTGTCTACTAATTAAATTAAAGATATTTTGGAAAATTTGACTGACAATGATGATTTTTGTGTCGTTGATCGACAATCTTCAACCTTTGCATGTCACTCTCCACTAGTGACAGTTCTCATCAAGTCGACAACGTGCAGCTCATTGTTATCCAAGAAAATGGATGCGGACTACGTCAGTCAGAAATATAGTGGTCATCAACGTTACCACGAACAGTAAAAATACTATCATCTGTACCACAACAATAACTAACTAACACAGGCTTGTACAGAATGTATATCCAGACTGTGCGTTTTCGGTATTTTGTGATAACTTTTTCACCTCACTGTCTGCTGAGCAGACTAGAAACTAAAAATGTGAAAATTACTGGTACTTTTCGGCACAATACCGTCGATAAATGTCCACTTCTAGACTTGAAATCATAAAAAAAAGCGAGACGGCGATGATGATGATGATTTAATTCGAGATCGAACCATTAAAACTTTACAATTTCTACCTGGTTTCTCATCAGGAGCGGGTTCCAGCGGTAAAGTTCGTAACGACTTTCTCGGATCTCCGGATCTGATGATAGTAGAATATTTTCATACACACATGACACGTCCCTTCCAGAACGACCGAGATAGAGAATAAGACTTGCTTATTCATATATGTAATTTCTTTGTAATTGATGAATGCTGTTATACAGAAAACAATATAAAAAGTTTCTTTAAAATCAATAAAAGCTAAAGGAATGATAGTGATTATATTTTATATATATTCAATATAGAATATTATTTATTTGGTAGAGTATGAAATATAGTATACTTCGTATTTCAAGTTAAACCTTTATGCACGATAAGGACGAGCTATAGCACGCTTCTTGTCTTTGGTGGACTTATGCCTTGTATAGTATTTCCTTTTCTGTCTTCCACAGTTTTAAGAGTACTCGGGAACTCGACTTATGTGAGTTTCAACTAAAGGTAACTCGTATATTTCCGAGTTGGCCCATCTATACAATATAATAGAATGAATAGAAGTGAAAGTAGTATCGCACTATGGTGATCATTCTTTTTAACACCATTATGGCACAGTTAACATACGTTTTACTAAGCACGGTGGTTTAAGGTTGAAAAGTATAAAATTTTATGATAATTTACTTACATAAAGTACGCTTATGATGTACGTGTTGGTGATTGCATCCGACATGTCACTATTGTATGTTTTTAAATATTTATTTCATAATTGTACACAGTATAAAACAAAGTGATACTTTACACTATCTTTTTATTCTTAGTTTTAAACAAATTAAAGACATCAGATAATTTTAAAAGCATTAGATAATTTTAGTAAGCATAAATCTCGTAACAACTTATAATCAATGACTTGCCTTTATTATAATATGTTAAAACAATTCACCATTTTAAATACACTTTTAATATTATTCAATAACTAGTTTGCACGTCCATTCTGCAATACATTGAAAATATACATTATATATATATGTGTGTTAAAACCGCGCGAACTCAGTTCTTGACAGGCGAGGCGCGCGCTCGCTTACTTTTTGAAACGGCAAAGGTATTAATTTAAAGTGCCAAAGATTTTCAAATTGTCAAATCAAAATGTTATTAATTTTTTTCATTGCAATTTTAACATTAGTGGCTGCTGAGAATGTATTGCGTAAGTATTGTTTTATTTTTAAATTTATTTGGTGTACGTAGCTCTTTGTAAAGAAGCTTAAGTTTTTAAACATTTCGTCTCAATTTCAAATAAATGCATGTTAAATAGTCTCTTCGTCGTATTAATTAAACATGTACGGAAGAAAGTGAATTGTCACGTAATTCAAGAAAGTTTACTTTAAAGCTCTGACTAAAAATCTTACAAAATTCATTAATCAATGAAATCAATTAACCATTTCTATAGTTTGAAAAGGAAGCACAGAAAATAATGTATATACAAACTTTAATAATTAAAGTCTATTTTAACCGGATTAATAGTATATTTTGTTATACGCGAATATACAAGCGATCTTCTTAAATACATTAAATAATGTTTATTTAAGTGTTATACCTATTTGTGTGATATTCACAACGAAAATTAAAAAAATTTAATCATATTTTTTTTACTTTAAATGCTTTTTATAGTTTTAAGGCCTGTAACAATTTAAGTAATGGAAACTAATCAGAAAATATGACATATGACGTTAAATAATACAATATTAAAATTATTTTGCAAAAACTTATATACTACAGATATAGTAACGCAATCATTATTGCCCTAAAATATAGTGTTAAGAACAGAATCAACGCAGTATATGTTTTTTTTATCTGTGACATCTATTTATTAAATATATTTATTACCAAAGACCTGCTTTTACATTCTTTTTGATATATTTGATGGTCCCACACTAGGTATTCTTGTTCCGTGGGTACCAATATACTATAAAGCAACAGTATTGAATCATTTCCACAAATTTAAATATGGCCATACATCCATACACACTTAATTTTTTGGAAATAGTAAATTTATGAACGAATTATTAAATATTAATAAAAATATTATTCAATGAAAATTTTAGTACAATCAACGATTTATTTAAAGCTAATAGATAAAATTAAAAAAGTGAATATATAACCAAAAAATAAAACGAAATTGAAAGTTCCACGTTTGGCGTAAACAAGTTATTTTAACATTGAACTCTACATTTGCTTGTCCCACATCTTAACAAGGTATTGCAAGACTCTTTAAACAAAGTTAAAAAATGTTACTTACACTTACACATCTTCTGTATATGTGGTTTTATTGTCAACATTTTAAAATATTATTCACACCCTTAGGAAATTGTAATTCTAAAAATATATAGTGTTTGATAGCAAGAGAGAGAGTGTTAAGGCACTCCGCTCTCCACTTTTCGCCTATTTGTCGAGACATTGAATGTTTTGACATTGTATTGCAATGAAAATTAAAACAATTTAATTAAATACTAGTACCTGCCCGTAATTTTGTTTGCGTAGATTTAATGACCCTTCCCATCAAAATACTCATAACGTAGAACAAGTTTTGTTAGGACGCGTCTTCATATACAATAAAAAAGGTTTTATACAAATTCGTTTTGTGTTTATTGTTTTATTACAGCAAAAAAACAGCCGAACCCACACCTATCACGTGTCCCAACCTACTACGTGACCAACAACTTTGTTCAAATTTTTTTGTATATACGAGATTTGTACGAAAGTGTATATAAGTAGAGATGCATGAACTGAATATAAAATGTCTTAATTAAGCAATTATAACTAGTAGCCCCGTTGACGTGAACGTTGTCTTGGCAACGTGTATGTCTAATACTCGCGATTAGTTGCGGGTTCGATTCCCGGGAATAATCGTAACTTATTTTCATTTATTTTTTTGCGTGGCGTTGAATTTACCACTCAACATGCAATGTCTCGAATTCGAGTGGAAAGTGGAGAACGGAGGGTCTTGGCACAGTTTCTCTCTGCCTACCTTGCTCTATGTAGGAAAAAGATATGCTGCTGTTTAAAATAAAATATAACATTTTATCCGTGACATTTAATCTGTGTCGTTTTTCTTTGATTGTTTTTGTCCAGTGGTTTATTTACAATTGATGATGACGTCAAATGTCAAATAAATGTCAAGCAATTTTTTGAATAAATTTTAATTAAAATGCTAACCTCTCCATACTTTGTTTTTTTCCTTTTAAAGTCACCTGTACTTTTTGTTCTCTATTAAAATACCATGGATACTTATTTTATTCATACGATTTTAATAGGTATTTAACTATAGACAATAAAAACGGCATCTCGGTTTAGCGGTATACTCTTAATTATACACTCGGTAGTTGTGGATTCGATACTCACAAGGTAAAATCATAATATTGATTTAGACATGACACAAAACAAAGAAGCTTTGTAAGTACTTAGAATACATTCTATGAATTAAAATATTAAATATACATAACTAAAAATAAAAAAAAAACAAAAAAGACGAAAGTCTGTGGCACGTAAAAAACTGTTATAAAAAATAATTAAAGTCATTCATTAATATTTTTATTTATTATTTCTGGTGGAAAGAGTGGCGTTAAGTTGCGCCACTGAGCACATGCAATGTCTCGAAATACGGCGAAAAATAGAGAACAGCGTGTTTTCACACAAGGGACTCTAAGATGAAGACCTCTGGTAGCAGGTTCACTCTATTTTCCATACTATGTGAGGGACACGTAATTCTTTTTTTTTATTTACGCATTTAAATATTTTGGCGTTAAATTCAGACGCTAAACATTATATTTTACTTTTCTGTTCTTCTTATTAATAAAGCTTATATATAATTTGTATACTCGTAATATGGTCATACTATGATCAATGCTAAATTAAATTAAAAAATAAGTTGTTTAAAAAAATCTACATCGTGATTAAACTTCTGTCTCTTGAAAATATCGACTGAAATTCGTTATCCCGCAATTGAACCAGTGCCTATTTAATACACTCCAAGTACTCTAGCTAATTAAGCTATAGGTACTTTTTCACCATATATTGCAACGCTCCAAGGAACCTTAATGCTGACTTTCAGAATTTTATTATTTATTTGTATATGTAGAAGCATATTATATACATACTTATATGTATATGTAATAAGGAGTAACTTACGTACGTAAATTCTAAGATTAAAGTAGGCTACTTTAATCTTAGAATTTCACACGGACACGGTCGCGGCACAGCTTGTTCTGGCTTAAATATTATTCCTTTTTTTAAATGGACATTTTTTTAATTTTCAGTACTTAAAGCTAGGCTTATAAGAATCATAAAGAGCTTAGTGTATCTATAAATAACCTTAAAGATTTAGTTTTTTGTAAATCTATTGCCCTTGCTTAAATTCAATGTATTTAAAAAGACATATTTAGAAAACGTATAAAATGTTTTCTAAATATGGTCTTCAATTTCTTAAGCGTGTGATTGACACTTTAAAAAATGTTAAGCAAATATTTAATGTATTTATCAAACAAATTAGTTATAATTATTATACAAATTAAATATACGTAAGATTTTTATAATGATTATTTAAAATCATACTGAATTAAAACTTTTATTAATAATTAATTAGTTATACACTTATAATATGCTGTTTACTGGGTGTGTTATCCTTTGTTCAAGGACTATAGCCGATATTACAACACTGCATCGCCTTACATTAAGTTCTTCCTACATAGTATTTCCTTGTGCTTCTTTTATATATTTCTTTTAATAATTATAATTTAAGAAATAATAAATATGTTTATGTATTAATTTTTATATATAAGTGATTACACACAATTCAATAAATATATTTTTAGCATTTTTTAAAGTGTTTTTTTTAACACACTTAGGAAATTGAAAAACATTTGTAGAAATGGTATAAAAATTGAACCCAGCGGGATTCGGACACGCGCCTCTTGGATACCGTCCAAGCGTTTTGACCGCTAAGCCATGCGTAAAATTTTTATACGTTTTCTAAAAATATTTCTCACTTAACATATTAAACGAATTATAGAGTAATTAAATATTATAACTATATGCGGAAGTATTGATAATAATCCTTATGTATATTTTAATTATAATTCATTACGGAGACGTAGGAAGGTAACTGGATATATCGTAATCTAATAGGTTTATGCAATACGCTGTGGTTGACTGGCGTGAAATTCTCTAGAGTCTGGAGGAGTTCGTTTCCTATAAATACTTGTAGAATCAATATTCTAAGTTCAATATGAGTGCAATGGTGGCGCAGTGGGATAGCATATAACTGTAAACGAGTGGACATCGAAGCCACAACTAACCGCAGTTGTGGGTTCGATGCCCACTCGGGGTAATGATTATGCTAAAAACTAAACTAAAAAATTCAAATATACGTTATAGATATATATATATATACATGCAAAGTGGAGGAACACAACGCAGCGTTTTTTTTTAGGTATCACAGTGGAGAAATAATATATATAATATTTTTTTTTAAACATTTTTTTAAAGTGTTATTCGCACACTTAGGAAATTAAAAAAGACATATTTAGAAAACGTATAAAAAATTGAACGCAGCGAGAATTTATTGGGTTCTTTATGTCTTTATCAATATATAATTCAAAAGACACGACCAATTCAAACAAATTTATTTATTTCTATTTATTCTTTATCTAGTGATAAGTCACTCCAATCTATATTAAAATAAATCATTTTTAGAAAACGAATATGAATTTGAAAGCAGCGATTCAAACATGCGTCTCTTGCAAACCATCCGATGTACATTTTGAGTCTGTTTGAAAGTAGGTACTGCGCCCTGGGTGGTATCAAACACAGCTTTGTATATTGCTGAAATTATATGATATCTATACAAGCAAAAGCTGCCTCACCACGCCATAACTGCAAGAGGGTCTATTAATTTTTTTTTTTAATTTTTGAAGTTGGGTTGGTTCATCATTTTATTCTCCACTTTCACCTACTTAGATACCTTACGACCTTAGAAAGTGGAGAACGGAGTATCTTGACACTAGGTTCTCTAATCTAAATAACGTAAATCTGCAAAGCGAGCTCTCTGGTGAGGTAAGCTAACGCCTTTTTACTTACAAAAAGCTCTACTTAAATTATGAAATAGTAACAAAAAATATATATACAAATGTTATGTTATGTACATTATGTAAATAAACTGCGACTTTATTACTAACGGTGATCTCATAATATATACAAAGATGCGTATTTCTACATTTAATTTTTTAAATTTTATACTTTTAGTATTTATTATTGGCGGATATTATTTATATATAAAATACAGTTACTTCTAAGAAAACCCTATTTGTCGTGTCGCCAGTTTTTGGGAACATTCCTGTTAAAGCCGCGCCCAGTATCATCATACTGAGCCTTACCGTTTCGAGTAATTGCCAGTATCGTGATAATCTGGAAAGCAAGGCCAAGTGACTTACTTTCTTGCCTGCTTCGATGAAGCTGGGTGTCATCGCCAGAGCAAGACAGTACTTCCGCTCACTGTATAGGGCCCAGGTTCGGTTTCACATGGAGTACTGTACTCATCTCTAGACTGGTGCACCTCAGTATCAGCTTGATCCATTTGATCGCATACAACGTAGAGCTATTCGAATCGTTAAGGAGCCAATAATTTGTGAAAAGCTTGACATTTTGGCGTTGCGTAGATACGTTTCCTCGCTGTGCGTTCTCTACCGCATTTATTACGGGGAGTGTTCTGGGGACCTGTTTCCTGTCGTTGATTGAAACATATAACAGACTGAAATACCATCCTCACCATCTGGATACGTAGCACTCTACTAATGTGCGGTTTTGTATGAACTTCCTTCCACATGCCACACAATTGTAGAATGGCCTACCAGCGGCAGTATTTCCAGGTCTTATACTACATGGGCACTTTCAAAAGGCGCGTGTTTTTCTACCTTACCTATAGTGTAACTAACACATTTAATATATAATTTTTTTTACAATTTTTTCCTATTGCTTGTTCCGGAAAATCTCTGGAACGGTTGGACCGATTTTACCGGGGCGTTCACTAGCAGATAGCTGATGTAATAAGGAGTAATTTAGGCTACTTGTAGTTATTATATAATTTAAGTTATTATTAAATTTGAGATCATCATGGCGCAGTGGGACAGTATTTGACTGTAGACGCGATGGGTTTAGGTTCAATCTGAACTACAAATAGACTAGAATAGTATAGATTATTCTTTATTGTACACACAATATAAAAAAATGAACACAAAAATCATATATATATATATATATATATATATATATATATATATATATAATAAAAAATGTTGATGTTTAAAAGTCTTATTACTTCAAGCAAGCATTTATATGACGATTGAGTATATTTTTTTCGAGTTTAATGAGGTATCTCAATCCCTATTACAATAGGCAGATTTATCATTTTTATCTCTCTTCTCACAATGGCCGGGAAGTAGGCAAAGAAAATCTAGTGAAACGAGACACCATTTTCCACTTTGGACGCCGCCGCAAGACGTTACTCGTTAAATGATGATATTCGGTATCATCGCTGCACTTTGTTTAACCAGACCGGAAACACAGCTATTAAAAAACATAAATATTTCCCTCAGTGGGACATATGTATGTTAATAGTATATTTACATAAACATTACATATATATGAAGAAGACGCAAGTTGATAAAACCTATATATATATATAAATCAAGATGTTATTTATATAATACGATGCGGAAGCTACTATACATTCTAGTGGTTTCTGCAGAATGCAATTCATGCATACAAACAAAGGGTAAATGGGGACGTTTTAGTCAAAAGAAATTGTTAAGAACATAAGATTGAACTGTTCTTAAGGGGTTGCTTTTCTTTGAAAGTGTAGAACGGAGTGTCTTGACACTATGTTTTGTCTGGCTACTCTGCTATGTGGAAAAAACGGTGAAGCTGTTAAGAAAATAATTAATAACGGTAACTGCAGAAATGCAAGGTACAACAGGTTGGACTTAAGTTAAATCAGTTCAGCCACTTAGATTGTTTCAAATGGCATTGATTCTTATTTTTATTCGATTTTCGTATGTTTTAACTTTATAAAGTTTAAAAATAATATTTGTAGATACAGTTCCCTCTACGGCAACGTTATTATATCCCGTATGTTTTCGTCATCTAGTAAGACAAAAAACGTTGTTTTGCTACGTTACTTAAGTCGAATTTGTCGTAGTCGTAGATTAAATAACGAAATTTTAAGACTAGCTTATCAAAATTCAAAGAGATATTTATTAACATTAGACTGGAATGAAAAATTATGCCTACTTTCTGTCCAATTGGCAAAACGAAACGCCTCCTTTTTACTTCGTTTGTACTTTTCAGATCGGAAAAATAAAATAATTTAAATAAATATTTACTCGAGAAATAATCCAGGTTTACGCATTGAATTTACATTGGATTTAAATCTAATGCTGTACCACTGCGCCGCGATAGCCTCAATTCATTATCACTTTTAGCATCAACAACATTTGCATATAAATTAAAAATTGATTAATCTATACATATAATAAAAATATAACCGATCGTTGTCTGTATATAGAAGATACATATTTTCTTTTATCAATCTCTGGTGTGGCCTACCACACACCAGGTTTGAGACTTCAAAGTTTTCACGATTGGGGCCCGGGTGGTAGAAATTTAAATCTACCACCTCGGATTCATTTATCAATTATATAATAGGACCCAAAACGATAATTTTAAATTTTTGAAGCCGCGAGCGGGTAGCTAGTTTGTAATGTTCTTTTTGTAAGCTATAATGAATAATAGTTCTAGACTTTAGTCTTAACGTAATGATGTTATGTAGTAAACAAGTAGGAGCAATCAGAGAACCAATTATTTTGTATAAAGAAACCAATATATATATATGTATTACTAGCTGTTGTCTGCGGCATTGCTCGCGTAAATTCTATTGTATCTACCTAATTTCAAATATTACATACATTAATTTACGTTGTTCATCACAACAAATATGATAATGATAATTTATGAATAATCTTTCATTGATCTGGCTGAGATATCTTTCATCTTAATAGGATAGTATAAAATATGCGAAGCTGAAATCCAACCTTCACGAGTTGGAGAGGCACTTCTTATCATCAGACATCAGGCATCACCTCTTCCAAATTGGGGTAAACAAAAAGCCAAATGATACGTCATTCCACTTTCATCAGTCACTTAATAAGATTTCTTGGATACAACTTTTTTGCAGCCATCGTAGCGCAGTGGGACAGTGTCTGACTGTAAACGCCTTCGTTTCAATTTCCACTCGGAGAAATAATATTAAAAATATTTTCATTGCTACGCTCTGGCACCTAAGCCAAAGTGCGGGAAGTAAAAACGGAGAGTCTTACCCTAGGTTGTCTGTGACTGCTATGGGAGAAAAGACGTGAAGTGACTGAGCAGTCACTACCAGAAAATAAATTATACTACCAAATTTACCTAGAAAGTTATATAACGTTTTGTTCATTTGTAAACAATTTATTAGACGTCCTTGCATGCTTTTTGAATATATTCACTATATTGACGATTGTTTGTATTCCATTGTTGTTCCTTAACAGTTCGGCCTTGCGAGGTTATTGGTATCGATTATAATTTATTTTGTTACTTGAACGGAACGTGTAAAGGGTTTTTCATATAGACTTAAGTATATGTAAAGTATGTCTGTTGTTCTTAATATATCTTTATTGTAATAAGAAAAGTACAAAAGGGTTTATTAAATTAACAGACAAATACAATTATTTCTTATAGTAAAATGTGTAAAGTTTTTAACATTGAACCCGCGCCTCTTTGGAACCATTAACTAATCATTATAACATATGTGTTAAATATATATTTAAATTCCACCATAAATATATAGTCAGTCAAATGTTGTTTATCACAAAAGAAACAAATACAGGAGAAAATCTATCTACTACGATATAAATATTTTTTTGTTACTGAGCTTTCAAACATATGTCAATTATTGCGAATCCTGATAATTACATCGTTAAAATTAAATATTACTTCTCGTTTCTTCTCTGAGTACAATTTTTAACTAAACGTCCACCACCTTCAGTCTTTTTAGTTATATATCTGTCGCTATTTATTTTAACCTCAAAGCCTCAATTGAATCTTGAATCATTGAACGAGAGTGCATGTTTCTTTCTAGTCCTACAAATCCCGCGGATCCTGCACCCGTAATCTAGTAACACGCGGGATTGGAACGTATCGTTTTCCATTGTAAGCCCTTATATACACACTCCATATGTGGCCGACGTGGCGCAGTGGGCCAGCGTCTGACTGCAATCACGATGGGTTTTGGGTTCGATCTTCACTCGGCGGAATGATTATATTTAAATTATTTTAATTCCACCGCTCTAGTAACAAATCGCGGTGTTGAGTTCCGCCACTCAACACAGTGTCTTGATTTCGGGTGAAAACTGAAAACTGGAAAAAAGCTGGGAAAAACCCTGCAAAAATCATTGCAAAAAGTTGAGTCGTGTCAAACGTTTATATTGTTATATTATTTACTTTTTTTTATAAAGAACATCTTTTGTTCTGTATATTTATTTTATCATCAAGGTTGTGAGACCGGTTAGACAAGGAAAAGCTAGCAGTGTATTTAGTATTTCAATATTTTAAAGTGTTATTTACACACTTAGGAGATGAAAAATATTTTTAGAAAACATGTAATAACTTGAACGCAGTGGGACACGAACCCGCGCCTCTAGGAAACAGCGCTCTGACCGCTTAGCCATATGTTCTATTCAGCTACGTTGAAATTCTTATACATTTATCACAACTTAATTTTGTAGAATCTCTGAAAATAGCATTTGTGACGGTTCTCAAAAGACGTAAGTTCGGGTCCCGCTACGCTCAAATGTATATGCTTTTTCTTACAACATTTTTTTAAATATATTTAATGATGTGTCTTGTCAGTGATTTAGGAAGTATAGGTATTGTAAATATATAGTATATAAATATTTTAAAGTATGGAATCTAAAACCTAAAAGGCGCCTTCCATTCAAACATATAACAACACCGCGACGACACATTTTTTCCTAAAAATTCTCGAATAAATCTCCAAAATAATGAAATTTACCTTAAAAAATGTAATTTTTTTGACAAATGACCACTAAATCGACATTATCGTTCTACAAACAGACACTAATATACGCTCTACATTTGTATATACCTTTATAAAACTCTCGTACAGTGTCTGGTAACTGCATGGAGATTTCAACACATAACGGAATATTGCTTGAAGGTCGTAACAGGTGTTGCACGAACAAGTAATCGTTCATCTCATTTGTATGGAACTTCAAGTATGCTAATATTCAAAATACCCTGAATACCCGGCGTTGCTTGAATTTATTACTGGTTTATCTTTGTGTACCTCCATTCTTATATCAAAAAACATTCAGAAGTAATAAAAAAATATTTTAAAGTGTATTTTTAATCTCGAATGACCACCGGCAACAATTGTGAATAAAAATAAATAGAATTCACTCCTTGTCCCGCATTGCAGAGATCATAGTGTCAAGACACTCTGATCTCCGTTTTTCGGGACCAGATTCCCCAATTCGAGACCAGACCAGTTGTACCAGAGATATAAAAATGATTTCCCCGAATGGGGATGGAACCCACGACCATCGCGTCGTCAGACGCTGCCTTACTGCGCTACGACGGCCCCATTGTGTGTACATTTAAACACAAATTCGCATATCCAAATTCATTATATTCTTCACAAGTAAACTCACGATTATATTTTGAGTTAAGGTTTGTAAATATAATGCATAAAGAGGTTCTATAAGAAAAGTGCATCTACTACCAACCTACTCGCGGCGTCGAGAACTATAACTGATTCGTATTTTCGAAAAAAAATGAGGTGAAAATCGCAAGACCGTCAAGTGTCTCTAAAACAAATTTAATTACAATCGGTTCTGCGGTTTGGCCGTGATGACGTCACAGATAGACAGACAGACAGGGCTATTTTCCCATCTACAATATTAGTATGGATCCTTCTAATGACGAAAATCACATCTTTAGAATATTATATGTAATTTTATTCTATTGTTCATAATACATTTATATTTTAGTATACGTATATGGAATAAGAATATGACTTTATTTCAAACGTTAAATTTAACCGATAAAACGTCAGTTAAATGCGGTAATAGTAACCGTAGCGCAGTTTCACGTTACATAATCTACTTTCGATGTTATGCGACCACTGTCTCTTTCAAATGTTGAGTTTAGTTTCTACTGCCATTTAACGGCTATAAGAGTTTTTAATATACGATATTTATCGTTATCTCCTGTATTTTATGAAAGTCAAAGTCACGGACGCTAGATAGTAACTGACTGACTGACTAGACTTAGTACAATCTCCACTCTCCACTATTCGTACATTTAGAGATACTTGTATACGTATACGCGTTGCCTTAGCAACTTGACGTGTACGTCATATTATACAAATGTGTATGTCAAACACAGGGTAATATTTTTTTTAATAAGTTAATTCTAATTCATTATTAAAAAAAATGTTTTATTTAAACTCTGTGCCAAATTGCATACTTTCTGTACGAATAATTTTCGTGAAATGAGCTCAAACTTTTTCCTTTACATTAAATTAAGCAATGCAAAAAATATATTTGCCTATTGTATTCAATAAAGACAGCCAAAAGAGCATATTTAGAAAACTTATAAAAACTTGAATAAAAATTCGCAAGAGGCGCGGGTTCGAATTCTGCTGCGTTCAAATTTTAATACGTTTTCTTCATATATTTTTCAATTTCCTAAGTGTGTGTAAGTGTAAATAAAGCTTTAAAAATTTTATAATACTTTTAAGAAAGCTTCATGCATGGGTAGTCAGTGCTAGCGTAGTCTTAAGACACTGCTGTTCTCTCTTTGTCTTGTCACCAGAGCAGAGAAATGAAAACAATATAAATATAATTATCAATCAAGAGAACTTACAACCATCTAGTATATAGTCAGAAGTTGTGACACTGCGCCACGATGGCATCAATCTTTGTCCTACATACATAATATACATACGAGTAGATATATTTTTAATAAAAACTGTCTTTTGTATATACATAATATATTATATTATACATTTCTTTAGATATTTATCAAAATCCGAAAATGTACGTAACGCGTCATTTACTATAAGAGGAGAAGGAGATGTAAGGGCTCATAGCTATATGCTGCCAAGATAGAACACAAAATATTTTATGATACCTGGCGTGGCATAAGTAAGCAACAAACATTCTGTCTTTTGTTCTTCTAGAATAAAAAAATGATGCCATTCAATCCTAACAGCCTGACACTAAGTGAAAGTAACTAAAAAAAAGACATATTTGAACCGGCGTCTCTTAAAAACCGTTCAAGAAGAGCCGCGGGTTCAAATCCCGCTGCGTTCAAATTTTATGCGTTTTCTTAATATGTCTTTTTCAATTTCCTTTAAACTTTAAAAAGAGTTAAAAATAATACACAACTCATTTGACTTAAGCACATTCCTATATATAGAGCCTATAAATAGAGTCATAGTAAAAAAAAATAATTCTTTACATAGCTTTCGAGTGGTGAAAATCTTTACATGAAATTCGTGACTAGTTCTAGCTTCTAAAAAAAGGTGCTAAAATTTAAATTATCTTAAGGCCATCGTGGCGCAGTATGACTTCTCGGACTGTATACTCGATGGTTACGAGTCAGACTCCCACTTTGAGCTTTGAGTATTACCAGTACTATAGTAATCTGTAGCAGTTTTTATAATTTTTGATATAAGTGATAGTGTGGTAGCCACTAGATATTCATGAATCGTGGTTCCTCTAGAGACTATATAAACGCCCATTTCTTAAGATTTTATTTCCAAGTTTTAAAATTAATAATCGTAGCATTATTTATTCAATTGAATAAATATAATAAGGTTTCATAAAAAATACGTACCAGGAAGCTGTGCGACTCTTTCTTAAACTAATAGTAATAAAACCTTAATGCCATCTATTTTTGGTATTCTTTTCTCTCGACCAGAAGACCTCCACGTCCTGCATTAGAACATTAACTTGCTATATACTGTGCGAAGGATTATGGTTTATACGTGTGTCATAGAGACGAGGTCGAAATGTCAATGCGTGAACAGTCATGACATACTTGGCACGTCATCTTAAATTACTAGAAATTTAATTAAATTTATTTATTTATACCTTTATTTCATTAATTTCAATTATATTACTATGAATATATTTGTACTGTATGTAATATATTACCACGATTATGTATTAGGAGAGAACTTAAAAAACATAATTAGAAAACGTATAAATTTTTTTTAATAAAAATCATTTGACCCTCTTTTTGAAAACCGTTCAAGCGCTCTGGCCACTAAGCAATGGGTTCTATATCCAGCTCTGTCAAAATTCTTACGTGCTTTTTCTTTAGAGAGAATTCTCTGTAAGATTTGTACAAATTTCTGCTACCCAAAGATTATTTTACGAACAATCGATTTGGCAAGAGAGAATGCTATTTATTAAATAATTTTAATAAATAGCTTAGGAAATTGAAAAACATATATGTTTAAATATATTCCGAAAACGTATAAATTTTTTAACGCAGCTGGATTTCAACCCGCGCTTCTTGAAAACATTTCAAGCGCTCTGACTGCTAAGCCACTTACACTTACACATATAGAGAGAAATGTCAAGATACTCCGTTCTTAACGCCGCGCTTTGCGTAATGTTTTCTCTTATTTATTATGAATTTCTTTAGAAAAAAGGGGAGTAAAGTTCACTAGGGATTGTCAAAGTCGGTAATATTGAAAATGTACCGAACCGATGACTTCAATTTGCAAGTTCATATTTATACTTTAAATTTCACTAGAATTACGTGAATACGCTTATATATACTAGAATTACGCTTACGTGTAATAATAAAGAGAAATAAGACTTTCTTTAATATATTATATTGGCTATCGTGGTGCAGTCTGATAGCATCTGTCTGTATACGCGATGGTTGCGGATTCGATTTCCACTCGGGGAAATGATAATATTTAAATTAGTTTCATGCTTTGTCTTGTCACCAGAGCGGTCTGGTGACAAGACAAAGCAAGGTCTTGAATTTCTCCTCATCACACAACGTCTCGGTTTCGGACTGAAACTAGAGAACGGAGTGCTTTGACACTAGATTGTCCCTGCCGACTCAGCGATAAAGGATGAAGCTGAATATATAATGTATTTTGTATTGTGTTAACGGATATAAATAGCCTTAATTTAATTGACGATGTTTGATGTCAATTAATTCATTGTTATTGTTAAACGCCTGGTATTTACCTTGTAATTATTTGAACGACGGAAAAGAATATCTCTTTTTAGATAAAAAAAAGAAATAGAAAAATCTATTTCTCTATTTACAAAACAAAAGTTTTGTTTATTTTGTAAAGTTCGAAATAGAACCTTAAATTTCACATGCAATACAGTTCAAAGGCAATTCGTACAGCTTTATTAAGGCAGTTGCCAGTTGTAATCGTTATACAATTAGTGCTATTAATACTAATTCCTAAAAGTTAAATTTAATATAGTTGTAGTGGAATTAATATGTATTTAATTTTATATAATTAACTAATAATATAATATTTATTATAATATTACTCAAAATGGGAAACTTTACAATTATGAAAAATAACAAATAACAATTATGGGAAAAATAAAAGTACAAGATTAGACAACGGCTCAGAATATTTCACAGAATCAGAGATGTTAACGCCTAATATGTTATGGTTGTCTGACAAACAATAATTGACTTGATTTAATTAAAAATTGAATTAAAAAAAAACTATGCACTTCGGCATAATCCTTCCCCCGAAAGGGACCAAAACTCGTGCCCATCGCACCCATTTACAATCAGGCGCTGTGCTACTACGCTACGATGGCCCCTTAGAATAAAATTAATATTATTTAGAATTGTTTGTTGTTTTTTACTGTCGTCGTGGTAATATAACATCTTGTGAGTCCAATTATAGAATTCTTTTTTACAATGTCATATAGATGACATTGTAAAAAAGAAAAGAATTCAACGCACGCGCAGCTCTTTATTTCTTTGTATTTTTTTGCTAATTGTAAGACATTGGTCTTATTGTAGCGACTTAAAGTTTTACAAGCTATTATTTGCCTTGCCATGTGTTTTTTCTTCTTGCGATTCAAATCTTGTAAACTAATTGATTTACTTCGTAGCAGCACACCCGGTACTAGTATCAAATGAAAAGGCTTAACTTATAAAATACAATAAATAATGAAGCGATATTAAAGGCTGATTTTTAAAAACACTTTTTATTAATAAGTTTTTCTTCATATCCAAGAAGCCTCTCATATCTTGCATATTTATAGTTTATTATAGAACCTCACTGCTGAGATTTCTTAAGAGACATTTGAGTAAATAGTAAGAAATTTCAAACCAGCCTTTAGCTAATGTCCTCCATCTGCATCATTATTTACAAATCGTCCATGCAATGCAGTACATTATGAAACACTGCGTGGCCTTCGATGAATTGTCACACTCACTCAGCATAGTATTCAGATTTTTTTTAGCTTCACGCACTTAACCCATTTTACGTGGAGACTCTAGTGATAAGTAACTATGTTCACGACTTTTTCACACAGGCTTAGCTGATCTTAAAATTGTTTTAGAAAATATTTCTAAGTCTCGTTAAACATAAACATATTGCATGTACTCATATATGTACAATAAAATATTAAGAGTATATATTTTGATACATTAATTATATAATTATCTACTTGTCTAAAACTAACATAGTCCCTAGATGTACAATTTTGAACGAATAATGTCTATCACGCTGAATTTCCTATAACGAAATTTTCCTATAACGCTATTTCCTTATTTCTCATAGCCAATTAATTTGCCTTTTATCTGTTTTGCCTAGATGCAAACCTATTATCAGTCTTCAAAATCAACCTATCTACAACAAAAAGTTTCAATTCGAACAGACAGGCGAATAGACAATTTTAGAAATCATCATTAAAAAATAGTTTTATATCAGAAATAGTTTATTCGAAAATATATCCAATGTGACCTGCATATACAGTCCTTGTGCTATTCCAAGTTACTTATTGTAAAATCACGACATTTATATTTTCTTACACTCATCATTGTTTTAAAACGAATGTACCGATTAAAATACTACTAGGTAAACACCCTAAATGATCAAATAATTGATATGAATAAGGATTCGTACCAAATTGCAGATCTAATCGCTTTTTTCGTATCCGTGTTTTAAAAGACAATTATGAAGAAAAAAATGCGTTTATTTTAACATAACAATAATAATTACATAAATAGTCTTGCGGAGTTTTTGTATATAATGGTTACAACGTTTAATTTGTATCGTAGTTGTTGTTTTCAAATTAAAATATATACTCGCAAATATAATGTACAGCGTCTTACTGTAAATGCGATTGATTGTGGGTTCAATTCCCAGTCGTGGGAATAAGTTAATATTGAAATTATTTTCATTTTCCTTCTTTGGTAGTACAAGGCGCGGCGTTTAGTTTCGTAATGCCTCTTTGTAATAAAGAAGAAATAGATATATGATTTCCATATACCAAAATTATATATAAATAATCACGTCTTTTATTTGTATATCTAATCGCAAAAATCACATTAAGATATTAATGTACGAAATCACAAAATTTTATGATCATTAAAACACACAGTTTACCACGTGAGCGGCACCGGTTCACATCAAGGCCAATTTTCAACATTATTGCCAGAAGATGTCAACACACTTTCTTAAGAAATTCACCCATTATAGAGCTATATGTATATGTATTTTGTATGTAATACTGGTTTTAGGTAGTGGATTTACTTACAAAAATATTTTTTTTTCCAACGAACAATATAATAAATGAAATTCCCAAAAGTTATTACTTCATACCTGTTTCCTTATTAAATATGTCCTTTAATATAGTATTTTTAGTATATTAAATTTAATTTAATCTGATATTCTATAAGTGCTTCAAATGAAAAAGTAAGATTATAATTGTTTTCATTACATATCTAGTCTTAAATGAAAATGACTTTCGCGCTTTTTACTATATAGCAGGGCAGTCAGAGAGAACCTAGTGTTAAGACACTTCGTTTTCCAGGTTTTGCCCGAATTCGAGACACTGCGTGTTGAATGGCGGAATGTCCAGAGTGAAGATATGAAATATTTGTATAATCATTCCCCCGAACGGAAATCAAACTCACAACCAATCTTATAGGTATTGCTCTGCGCCACGATGGCTTCGATTTTTATTTAAACTAATAGACACATTTACTGTTATTAACAAATTTCTCCTTTATCCACTTTTCAATATTGAGTTAATTGGCAGTAATGGAATAAATGTACTAAAAGACATTTTGTTATTTCAGCTTCAGATTTCATCCGGTGTAGACAACGGGACAACAAGCTGAACGATTGTTTGAAAGGCGCTGTTCCAGATGCTTTACAAAAAATGAAAAATGGTGAGTCTGAGGCTCCTTCATTTATTTATATTAATAAGTTAACGAAATCGGAACGAAACGGTTTTCAAGAGGCTCGGGTTCAAATTCCGCTGCGTTCAAATTTTTTTATTTATTTTTGCAAATATATCTTTAATACTTTATTGTTCAAAAGTGGTTCAGCTTTTCAGATATTTACAATTTCATAAATTTATCCACTAATAACTATACTTACTTTTCTTTTTTTATAGTCCATTTGTTACATTTTCTTTGCTTTTAATATTATAAACAGGAAGTTTCCCAATGTTAATCATACATTATGATTATTGTTTTTTTAAACGACTACCGCGTATAAAAAAGTATGTAAATCTTTTTCTGTGACAGAATCCACATCATTTATACATTATAATAGTATTTGCTTTTGCCATTTTGTAATATTGATTGCAAATGTTATCAAACTTTATTTAAATTTACTAGATTGATAAAATGGGGAGAACCTGTTATGAAAGATTATTCTTTTGTTCTTCTTCTTCTTCTGTTATTCTGTTAAGAAATGACATGAGACTCCGTTTTTCATTTTTAAATCGAATCAACAGTAATCGTGGAGTAAAATTAGACCTAATGCAGGAATTACGGCTTTATATTAAAGCATATAATATTGGAGTTTATAAATTATAATACTTCCACCATAGACCGGCTAACACTATAAAAGCATCATTAAGAGTGTATTTTAAATTTAGTTGAGTCCGTTGAATCTGTTGAACTTTTATACCAAAACTATAATAAGAACCCATTACTATGGGTAACTTCTCGTTGAATATAAACTACTGAGTTTTATACATCAATTCATAAGTAATCTATTTATAAATATCTCAATGTCTAAAAAAACCGTTTAACTAATAAAAGAAAATATTGCAAAAATAATATAAAATTCTCTCTTTACCAGTTTATTTTTAAGCAACATTTCAAACATAAAATAACATATTTTTAACATTTCTTAAAAATATTAACACACTTAGGAACGTATAAAATTTTGTAAACGTATAAAATTCTTCATAGCGGTATTTGAACCTGCGACCGACCAAGCGCTCTGACTGCTTAGCTAAATTTTTACTGCTTACGTTCAAAGTTTTATATGTTTTTTAAATAGCAACAAGTATGTAAATAGCACTTTAAAAACATATTCGTATAGCAAAAGATAAATATGAAATCACGTAAAATATTTGGCAGGTTATGGTTTGGTTTGTAAATAAATCAAAATTGGTTATGTAAATAAATCGAAATATTCCGCGACTGACTGTCAAGGCTGACTGTCAAGGCTGACTGTTAGCTGTTACGCCCTACTACAATACTATGCCATCAAAAGTTTCCGTTCAAAATAAAGCTCTAAAGAAAAGCTTCTAGAAAAGTTTTTATGAATCAAGGAAATAGTAAACATACCTTCTTAAAGATCCTTAACTTTTGCGATTTTTAAAGTTTTTTTTCATTTATTTTTATATTAATGATGTTATTGATGTCGTTGTAATAAAACTGTGACGAGTGTCAAGTATCTTACAGCTCATAAGGGTTTTAGGGTCTAATTTTGTAAGTTCAGTAAGATAATTTTTATCATTGTTTTTCAAATTTATTCTAAAAAGTTCGATTTCTTTTTAGTTTTCTGGTTCGCTAAAAAGCGGCGTTTATTTCCGCCACTCAACATGCCGTCTCGCCGTCTCAGTCCCGATTTCGGGCGGAAAGTTGGGTAACAGAGTGTCTTGATACTCGCTTCTCTTGACTACCCTGCTATGTGGAAAAAAGTGTGAAAGGGAAAAAAAATAATATCTATTTCGCGTGAAGTGAATGCATATCATTGGTCCTTGACTCAAATGCATGATCTTTCTCTTACAACACATTGACACATTGCTTCTTTCTTTACGATTTTTTACCTCATATCTTGATACCCTTATAACAGTAGGTATGGGTACAAGCTAGATGCGTTCAGCAGAAACAGTTATTCACAAATTTCTCGTTAAAATTATTTCGAAATTTCATATATCTAAAAGTTTTATTTTTCGTCCAATAATCAAAAAATTGCATTTGTAACAATTTATATATTGTATTGTATGTAGCAGTGTAGGCGGAAACAATCGGAAGAGTATTAAAACACTCTGTCGTCCACTTGTGTTCGTTTTAGATATTATTTTGTGTGTTGACTACTCACTCTTCTCCCAGAACGGGGAAATGAACAAAAACGTTTATAATAAAATTACCTAAAATAATTTTATGATTTATTACGACTACTTAATATAATTACGTTGAACTATAGTACTTAATAAGCAAATTCCTGTATCACGCCACTTCGTCAGTCCAGTGACGTAATTTATAAGGACATGCCTCTTCTAAACTCGAAAATAATATTACCATTTCCCCAAGTGAAGATCGTATTCACAACCATCGTGTATAGAGGCACTGTTCCACTGCGCCAATGACGTCTTAAAGTTATTAAAGTAATAAAATTGGAAAAAGTTCTTGAATTATAAATTGGTTATCAATAAAAAATCTTAAGATCTATACGGAAATGCCAACAGAGGTTACAGTGACGATTGATGACATATACGTGTACATACATAAATGATTCATATTGTACCTTCCATTTATTACATATAAAAGGGTATTATTTTCTATCTATATCTAGTGACGCCAATGTACAACGTGATATTTATGGGTTCAATTTCCACTTGGGGGAATGATCATATTTAAATAATCACATCCGTCCGCCATTTTCTGTCCGTATAACAGTTTTTCCTATACAAGTATTTCCTCAACAGATATTCGAACCAGCTACTAGAATTGTCAAATTAAAAATATTCTTTATTCAAAAAGACTGATATGACATAAGCAACAAAAAGCTTCGGAAGGCAGTTCTTTTGAGATATTAAATGTTAACAGTAGTTTTTTTGTAATATAAATATTAGATTTTATTTGTTTTTTATTTATTTAATACAAATGCAATTATATGCAAGATTTATTATTATTTTTTACTTAACCTTGATGAAGAGGATGTATCGAACGAAGTCATATGTCAAGTTCATTAAAGTGCATAATAATTATGCACTTTAATGTCATGCAATTTTTTTGTTTAAATATGATATATTGATGTCTTGTAGTGCAGTGGAGTTGCAATGGTTGCAGGTTCGATTTAGTTGGAGGAGTACTTTTCAGTTTGTTATCATTTCACGCTTTTTGGTAGGCGAATTCGAAACAATGCGTGTTTGGTGGGTTTCAACGTCTTGTAAGTGCGTAAATTAAAATTATTTACACCTTTTAATCGCGTTTAGAAAATGAAAATCAAAATATTCTTTATTCTAATAGGCTATTAATATAGACATAAAATGTCAGTATTGTCAGTCTTATGCCATGCTAATATTATAAAAATGCGAAAGTAACTCTGTCAGTCTGTGACGTCATCACGATCAAACCGCTAAAGAGATTGCAATGAATTTTAATATAGATATAGTTTTTTACCATTTTTTAAAGCTTTTCCAGGAATTTCGTTGTTTTACGGAAAGGCCGGCAAAATACGATACAGCTATAGTTCACTCGGGCGAAGCCACAAGAGGGTCGCTAGATTTTTTTTTAAACTTTGCTTATATTTTTTTTCCAGGCATCCCACAATTAGGTGTACCACCCATAGAGCCCCTGTCAGTATCGGCTATAAACGTCGAGTCCGGCGCCGGACCGGTCACGATCTCGCAGAACTATAGAAATATTAACATGCACGGTTTGACTGACTCCAAACTGACTAGTTACAAGTAAGTTAAAAAATTTTTCAGCCTATCAAGATTTTTTGATTAAATTACTTTTAATCTACAAATCAATACACTACGTTCTAAAATTAGAGTGTATGCTTATAATATTGGAATAACCGCTTTTTACATAATGCATATTACATACATATTCATTATATATTTTGGTGTACTATACACCAAAATAAATTTGTATGTCTGCTTGTTCCGGCTGATCTCTAGAACGGCTGGACTAACTTTGACAAGGCTTTCACTGGTAGATATGTAATGTAATAGGGAGTAGCTTGGGCTACTTTTATTTTAGAATTCCACGCAACGAAGTCGCGGGCACAAGTAGTTTATAATAAAAAGCAAAGCATCTTCATGCTTTTTCTTGACTAGCAGGGTAGGCAGAGATAACCTAGTGTCAAGACACCCCGTTCCCAACTTTCCACCCGAATCAGAGACATTGTGAGTTGAGTGGAGGAACTCAACGCCGCGCTTGGTCTTGATAACTTAAATTAAATTGATTATATTAATTCTATATTTTATGTCCATTTGTATGTTAACTTACTTGTTTAATTTTTACACAACATCGTTAACCATTTCTCTAATTTTAAGGATAAAGCAGAGAGAAATAACTGTGATTCTTTCCAGTAAATTATACGCACATTGCATGTTTTGTTGCATAACTCCGCGCTTTGTCTAACCTGTGCAGTACAAATGGAAATATATTGAATCAGTCGTAGCCCACTTCGTTTGTGTTGTAATTTTTGTACCTTGCCATACTATTTCCAATTCTATATACCGAAGTTTTAAATATAAAATGTATTTATGCCCTTTTCTTCGTCTTCGTCTTGGAATTTTGAGAAATTCTCTTTCATAGCTACCCTAGTACCCTGTACACATACACATGTACAATGCAGTGGTATCGAGTATGCGCTGTTTGTAAATTGCCCAGTTAGTAATGGAACAGTCTTATTCACGCTGTTAGGATATGTTTTTTAAAAACGTATAAAAGTTCGAACGTAGCGCAAGTATAAAATTTCGACGCAGCCGAATGTGGAAAGTATAGCTTAGCGGTCAGAGCGCTTGGACGGTAAACAAAAGTCGCGGGTTCGCTCAAATACCACTGCGTTCAAGTTTTTGTACGTTTTCTAAGACTCAGGTTCACTTCCTTCTCGCTGCAATTTTTTTTTGACATATCTATGAAATATTTGTGGCAATTCGGGTGAGTTATGTCTATGGCTTTTGTTAGAACTTGTTTCAAAATAATTACTTTATATTCTTAAAAAAAAAATGTACAAATAGTATGTTTTTCATGTAAAATTTTGTTTACAGAGCGGATCTCAAGCGCTATCGTCTAAGAACAGATTCTATAACGCCTAAATTGGAATTTATGGCTGATTATGTGATGAAAGGAAGAATTCTAGTTCTGCCAATACAAGGGAAAGGCATTGCTAATATTACTATGGGTATGTATGACCAGACCATGTATGACCATTGATAAATATATATACTAGTTCACATATATTTTGTACTTCTTAGTAAGTATAAAAACATTAAAACAATTAATAAATTCTTTGATTTTCAAGATTATTACACATTTAGAAATGAAACTATTTTTAACCGGTTTAGTCGCGTGGTGCAGGTGAGTCTACCTGCGACCACGGACTATTATAAAGTGTTCGAAACGTCGGGTTCTACAACGTATTTTCGAATACCAATATTATACGCGATTAATCCGGTTAAAAATAGTTGCATTTCAAAACTAAAACAATTATTATTTATACTAAAAAGTACCAAAATATCAAGGTTTCTATATCCGTATGAAACTGTAAATCAAAATATTTCTTTTAAAATATGTAAAAAACGCTAAATGTAAAGAACTTATTAATAAAAAGAGTCATTGTAAATATAGTATATATAGAAGCGACATCTATTGTTGAATAGATAAAATAGCTTGTTAAAATATTTTAATTAAATTAATATAGTATTTACATTGCAAGTACTTTTATTGTATATTGAAAACATGATTCCCTTTTTTTTATATTATTTATTTTCAGTTAATATAAAAAGTGAATTACATAAAAGATTATACAAAATTATATTTTCAATCATTTTTTATACTAAAGTAGATGAAACAACAAAGATAAAATATTAAATATCAAATGTAACAAATATATTACTTTCATTAGTAGCAATACTCATCGTTTAATTAATTTGAATTGAAAACTGAAATAAAATCTTAGAAAGTATCAATTGTTTAAAAATATAACTAAATATAACTTTTTCTGAGATTTTCATTATTAAATATTTTTTGAATAACAACTAAATGTTACTTTTTAAACACCAAGCAGCATATTATTATTTTTTTTTAGTTTCACACTTATCAGGATTGTCATAGGGAACCTAGTCTTTGCATGTTGAGTGGCGTAACTTAATGCCGTGCTTTATCTGGTTCACTAGAGGTGAGAAATGAAAATAATTAAATTACGATCATTAAACTTTGTGAGAATTGAACCCACAATCGATCACTGAATGAAATATTTAGATATTGTCCCACTGCGCCGTGAGGGGTTCAGTTATATTAGAACATAACAAACAAAACAGTTTTTTTACACTATTTAAATTTGTAAGCGTATAATATTTTTAAAATAATATATAATTTTTTCGTTTCAGTGGATTTAGTTGTAAAACACGATTTAATTGGCGAGCCAGTAGTAAGAGATGGTGTGACTTATATGCACATAAAGGACTACAAGATTAAATTCCTGCCTAAGAAAGTCTATTTGCAATTCTCTAATTTGTTCAATGGAGACAAGCGACTTGGGGATCAAATGAATTTGTAACTATTTTTCCTTTTTTATATAATACAGTAGTGTAATATTGTAAAATCATTATATAAAATAAATCAAGTTAGCTTTGACTAATATAAAGTTACTAGGTATATTAACTAGTAGTAATAGAATAGTAGACCAAAATTAATTAGTAGTAATAGAATAGTAGACCAAAAATTAAATAAATAAAAAACAATGTTATACAACATTAATCTAAATTTTTGCAGTACAATTGGCGACCTTATCGCTAAGTGAGCGATCTCTTCAAGGTAACCTTTGGGTAGAGAGAATAATTAGAATGGGAAGGGGTGCACAAAGTAAATCGATTCATAATATCGATGCATACATATTTTAGCATATATAAACACGATATGTACAAATATATATACAACATACATACATCCATACTTATATACATATATATACTTATTTAAACATACTGCATAATGAAAATAAATAAATTACCTATTTAAATTTAAATTAGAGTGTGAAATAATAATCCTTTAGCCTTTTTTTAAATGTTTCTAACGTTTTTGCTTGTTTGACTGTATGAGGTAAAGAATTCCACAAGCGAACAGATTTGACAGAGAAGGAATTTGTATAGAAGGAAGAAGAGTGGATACTAAGAGTCAAGTTACACTTGGAGCGGAGAAGAAAGACATGTGAATCACATAAAAACTTAAAACGTTCTGTGAGATATGAATAATATATATATATATGCAAAGTCCAAAAATGAACCTTACCAGCAGATGTTTTGGAGACGCTCAAGCTTGTTCTTTCAAGCTCCTCCTTTAAGTCAAGATAACAACAGTCAGCATAATCAAGAATTGGAAGTAGGAGTGATTGTGCCAGCGCAACCTTGGCAGGAATGATGCAACAGCTGTAAATATTTTACGACTTATGAGGACTAAGTAATGATTTACAAGACAGATATTGATCAAAAATAATACCCAATTTTTTACTTTCTCGGTAAAAGGGACTTTTGTTCTATCAAGCATTATAAACAGTATTTCTTGTAAAGTAATTTGAGAGATGGGTCTTGGACTACCAATTATAATTGCTTGAGTTTTCTTGGGATTTATGTTAAGACCTAATAATTTACTTTGCGTTGAAATATCTTTTAATTTTTCATTCAATGCTAATATAGAATTTGGAAGATCGTGCAACGAACATTGATGATATATTTGAAGAACATCAGCGTACAGGAGAAGTAATATTTCGACATAAATAGTTAATAAATAATGAGAATAAGAGAGGGGACAACACGCCACCTTGCGGAATACCAGCAAACACCGGGGACCATTCAAAATAAGAATCCTGAATCCGGATACGTTGCTTGCGACCATGCAAGCAAGAGTGAAACCAATCAATTACTTTAGGAGATATGTTAAGAGAACACTTAATCGTCAATAAGATGTCAAAGTCTACGGTATTAAAGGCGTTACTAAAGTCGAGCAGAGTCAGCTCAGTAACTTGATGATTTACCATACCTAGGCGAATCATCTGATATGTTGACTAGTGCAGTAGTCGTACTATGACCAGGTCTAAAACCAGACTGTAAAGGATTAAATAGATTGATTTTTGTAAAGTTTTTGTTTTACCAGACGTTCAAGGACTTTTAATAAGAATGGTAAAATAGATATAGGACGATAATCTGACGATGAATCTGATGATGGAGGAGGGATTGCGGTTTTTAGGTAATGGTGTTATTTGTGCCTCTTTCCAAGATGAAGGAAACACAGCACTAGCAATTGAAAAATTTAGAATTCATGTTAAAATAGGGAGCAAGGTATCAAGGATTGGTAAGGTCATTTTACGACTTATGCAATCCCAACCAACTGCATCAGAGGCAATCGCTAGTATATTCTCTTTAACATCACTTTCAAGTTAAATAAAGCTAAAAATGGGATTTGTAGGTGTGGGTAAGGCACGAATTTGGTGTTGAGCTTAAAATTTAGTAGTTACATTAATTGTAACAGAAGGAGAAAAATGTATGTTAAGTTTGCTTAGATCTATATTACAAGGATTATTATTCTGATTTGCTTTCCCAACCCTAATTGATTTAACTGGCCATGAGTTTCAACATGGTCAATGGAAAAAATTAAACCTAAAAGAGATAGAGTATAATTGGGGAATGCTTGAGTAGAGGATAAAGGGAGAATGTGCATAATTACCTCCATTTACCACGGAGCTTAACCGAACTGCACGATTATTCAACAGGAAAGTGTTGAAATTTCCCATAATAATTGTATGCTTATAAGCTATATAATAAGGGAAGTATCAATTTTTTTATCAGAATCTCAAAAGATCCGAAGTAATCCACTGTAAGTGATGTGCTATTGGATACACCAAAGAGGACCTTTGTGTGTGCGAATGTAAATTCAGTAAAGAGATAGTCAGGACTGACAGCATCTTTTATATTATATTGGGAGTAATGAATAATATTAAATGGTATGTGAGAGCGAACATAGATAGCAAGTCGCCCACCAGCCCGACCAATGCGTTCATTTCGAATCAGATGAAATCCCGACAGTGAATATGCTGTCGATGGCAAGCAAACTAAACTAGAAATAAATATGGCGTGTACTATAATGTTTTAATTAATAAGGGAATACTCTACTTAGATTTTTTGAATAAGGAGTAAGAAAAGAATTTAAGCACTCTCTCAAAGATATATAATACTCTCAGAGCTATATACACTATGATCTTCTGAATCAGAAGGAAAATAATAAAAAGTGTCCATTCTAGAAGTGTCATTCATTTCTTCACAAAAAACTGAAATAATATAAATAAATTATATATAATATACAAATTTAAAAATCTGTACATGTGTAATGATATTTTTTAATTAATTTAATATTTAGATTTTTTACATGACACCTGTGAACTTTAAAAAATATTTTTAATTGCTTACATTAAACCACATTTAAACAAAGCGTGTTGAGTCGCTTTTTATGTCTCTATTGAGACAATTTATAAAGAATTAATATCAATATATATATATTTATATGTATATATATATTTAGCAAAGATACTAGGATGACTTTTTTATTTTATTGTATAAACTAATTTCAAATAATATTTAAAATTTATTATACTATAATTTTCTTTTTAAGGTTCCTCAACGAAAATTCCGAGTTAGTCTTCAATGAACTCAAAGATTCTTATGAGAAGAGCCTCAGCTCCGTTTTTCAAGATGTTACCAACAAGATATTCGACAAAGTGCCAATGAATCAGATATTTGTAGAAGAGTGATCTGTGATTTTTTTATAAATATAATATGTAAATATGAATGGAACATTTTATAAGTTAGGTTGTTTTAGAGTGAAAATTTGTTCTACGCCTTAATTGTATTCTTCACTCGCAGAAACGGCGTTTCTCTTTTCTACAGTGAACCTGAATCATACTGTATAATGAAATCAAAGAATATACTCTATATTTTGAATGTGATCATATCCCGCGTGTTTAAAACCATAAATTTAAATAAGATACCAGTATTCCTCACAAGGATTCCTTATATGTTTTTTTAATACTATTTATTTAAGAAGTGACTTTTTAGCATTTGTATATTTTTGCAACTGTGAAATATTCCAATAAAATTATTAATAATGAACGTATTAATAATAGATATTGGAAATCTAAAACATGAGGTTCTCATATTATTTACTTTTTTATATCCATTTTATTATAATATTATTAACTTCTTTTCACTCTAAATCAATAGTTTTAAATAAAATATGTCATTAAAACTATGAATAAAGATACTTTATTTAAATAAAATAAATTATAGGGTGGTATTCTTATGAGAAACAGACTAGCTAAAATTGGGATTTAAATACGGTTTATTCTGTATTTTACCTAATTGCTTTAATTAAATGTATTAAATAAGTATAAAATTGTGTAAGTAAAAATAAATAATAATAAAATAAAATCTAATAATTTATTCGTTTCATTTCATAGTCGTTTTAACGCCACCAAGCAAGTAATAGCATGACTACTACAAATGAATATTAGTTTGAAATCACAACAATAGATGGTGCTATTTTATATTAAATGTCAAAAGCTTATATTTTCCCATTAAATGACACTAGTATTTCTGTCATTTACTTTAAAACTTTCATTTTTTACATATTTAGGATTCCGTTCGTTCATTTCTATGTCCTGATTGTTATTTAAATGAAATCTTCTAGCGTTGTTCAAACAGGTAGTTTTGCAAAACGCTTCGTTTATTATAACCACTGAAACAATGGGAAAGTTTTAAAATGAAAAATATAAATAAGTGTGACTTTAAATGTTTGTTTGAATGAATATATACAGTATAAAGCTTCTCTAGTCCTTTTCGACAAAACGCTTATAGTACTGTAAGTCTAGACTCGACTCTCTAACTCACAAAGTTATATACAATATACTAAAAAATAAAGGGGCGCGTGAAGTAAACACAATTAACAGCAACAAAGAAGAAAATCAAATGAGAAAAAAGAAGATCAAGATAAGAGTCCACTAGAATAATATATATGAAGATATAATAATAATAAATTTGTAAACAAGCAAACTTATATGTACCAACATGTCATACAATTAACATACGGACACTATAGAATATTAAAGAAAACTTTACATATTGTTTAGTTTTTATAAAGCACTTACTTTTTTTAAGCAATTACACATCTCACGCATTTACGAGAATAGGCAGAGAGAGAACAATGTTTTAACATGTAAGTCGGAGTTTATACTCCGATGTCCAAGACTTACATTAGGAAAATATTCGTATGTATAGCAATAGCTTTACATACGAGTATTTTCGGGTTCGTTTACCACAAGTGTTAATTCCCAAAAAGTTATACTTAAATTATTTTCATCTCTGCGCTCTGGCAAGGAATAGTGCGGCGTTGAGTTTCACCACTTATGTCTCAGTTTCGGACGGAGCGTGGAGAATGGAGCGTTTTGATATGAAGCTGCATTCTTAATACTATTACATACACATTCCAATGAGAAAGAAATAAAACAGCAACCCCACGATCAGTCCGTCATAATTTTGTAAAGCGAAATCCATTGTAGAATCTGAAACATTAAATTCTGTTAAACCAATTTTTGTTCTACCTACTTATAGATGCCATCGTGGCCCAGTGGAAGTGTCTGACTGTAAGCGAGATTGGTTGTGAGTTCGATTCCCTCTTTTGATAATGATTATACTTAAAATATATTTTCCTTTCTCCGCTCTGGTATCTAAGAAAAAGCGCGGTGCCAAGTTCAGTCTTGGCTTTTTCCCGCATAGCAGGGTAATCTGAGAGTGAGAGAGCCTAGTGTCAGTACAGTCTGTTCTCCACTTTTTACATTACAATACTTGACAAAGCATATTACCCATCATTCGAAACAAGCATTGGATGAAATTTTTTTTTAGATTTTACTAAAAGTAATTTCTCACAAAACGAACCATTCACATTACAAGTTCTTTGATTTTCACGATTATTACACATTTTGAAATGAAACTATTTTTAACCGGATTAATCGCGTATAATATTGGTATTCGAAAATACATTTTCGAATCCGACGTTTCGAACAGTAGTCCGTGGTCACAGGTAGACTGAGGTGGCATTTGTCTTTCATTTGATATAATTATTATATTAAACCCCCCCCAACGAGTGTTCGAAACGTCGGGTCCGAAAATGTATTTTCGAATACCAATATTATACGCGATTAATCCGGTTAAAAATAGTTTCATTACAAAACATTCACGTTACGTTATATTTTTTATTGTATTTACTTTAATACTGCATTAAGATATGACAGCTTTACACTTTTTCCCGCATAGCAGATAGACAGAGAGAACCTAGTATCAAGACACTCCAGTCTCCACTGCATTATTTGATGTTGTACAATAAAGTATTAATAAATAAGGGAATAAATGAATAAATAAATAAATAATCAAACTAGTTTTGTTACACACTTACTTAGCAAGGTACTCTAGAACTCCTTGTAGCTCTGAGCAAGCTTCTAATGGAGAGAAAAGCTGCGAAAATTATGAGCAAAAAGAAAGATGTTTCCCAAAAGTGAGTGACTAACAATCTAGAGCTCGTCATCTTCTATAAGTACATAGTTAGCGGTAACCAGACATTTTGTTAGTTATGACTGATATTATGTCAGTTTGTTTGCTTTTTTTTACTAATTACGAGTTTTTTTCTTGTTAATAAAAAGGTCATCTGTGAAACCTTTTTCTTAATTTTTCTTAAGCTTATATAAGCTACTACTATAATATATAAGCTTATATATTATAGTAGTAGAGAAGAGATAAAAATAATTATTTCTATAATTTATAATGTAATGGTTAAAAATTTTGACGAAAATTTCGGCAAGTATTAAGTATGACAGCTTTTTGAATGTTATAGTGATGCTTTGTTTTTCCATAGTGAGATATAAGTATAACATTTTTAGAAAACATTCCATTGACATGCGTTCTACATCTAGTTACGTCAAAATTCTTAAAAGCTTGTTTAACAAAAGTAGTAAGAAGTTGTAATAAATCTATAAAAATCGATCAACGTAGCCAGATGTAGAACGTATGGCTTAGCGGTGAGTTTTCATGAACAGTGTCCAAGAGAGTGGGTTTTTATGTACAGGTTTTTAAACGTCTTTTAAATTCTTTTTTTTTATCCTAAGTGTGATAATAATATTTTAAAAACGTGTAAATGAGTGTAGAATAGAAAATATTTTAATTATGATTCGAGGAGTAATCGAACTTTCAACAATTGCCTTTCCTGTCAGACACCTTCCCACTGCGATACAATGGCCTCGCTTGTCGATTACATTAAAAAATAATGTGTTGTTATATTATATAAAAAATTCTAGCGAGAGGTTTGTTGGTTAATTAGCTGCACCAAATTTTGTTTAATTATTATAGAGCATTAGGTTTCTTTTATAATATTGCTCTTTATTTTTATCAGGAATTTTGATATATGTATTATTTTACAGTACTTTAGTTTATTAATTTATGAATTAATTAAAACATCAGGACCGTGTGAATGGTGATGATTTATTTCAGTTCAGTTTCTTAAAGGCGTTCCGAACGTGTAAGTTGAGCACTTATCACTTCGCCACATGTAATGTTGTATGGAGAAGAAACGAAGAACAATATATGTTATTGTTTTTTATTTTATGGCTTTTAGACGTGCCAGTTGAGCAAATTTACTTTGCTAATGTCACGTAGAATGGAGAAACGTAGGATATTAAAATAATATATTTTTTGTATCTGTTGACATTGACATTTGTCAATTTCCATACGGCATTGTAACAGATAAAAAAACTGAAATACTATCGACAGGCACTTTATAGACCTTAATATAACATTTTATGCCCAAATTGGGTTCCAACCAACCACTGTACTTTATTAAGGTAAAAAGTGTTATTAATTTGAGTTCTTTAGGTATGACGTATCGAGTCTATATAAAATGTTCATAGTAAGTAATGATAATTTCAAAATTTTTATTATTGTCATCATTTTGCTTTTGTTAATAACAATATGAGGTTATTGTGCCCCAGTATGACAGTTGTGGGTTCGATTCATTCTCGGGGGAATGGAGATATTTAAATTATTTTCCCTCGCTCTGGTGACAAGACAAAGCACGGAATTAATATACATCATTCAACACGCAATATCCCGGATACATGAGGGAAGTGGAGAACGTAATGTCTATACACTATGTTCTTTCTGCCTATGCAGGGAAGGAAAAAGGTTTGCAGCTGAAAAAAAAATAAAACAATAATAGGGATAAAAATAAAAAGAATAATTTGTGAATTACGCTTAACGCTTTATTTAAAGTAACAAAATCTATGGCATAGTTACTGGTAACGAATGTACAAGAGCTAACTGCATGTCTGTCACGATATTACCAAAACTATAAAATATTGTAAAAAAATTCAAAATTTTAACTTAAAAATATCATTTGTGGGTAATATTTTGACAGATTAACGTGACCTAGTATAAGCATAAGTATAAGAAGAGGCAGACAAAAAATAACGTTTTAAATATAATTTTTCAAGTACCAAAATATAGTTTAGATTATAATTCACAATATCTCCTATAATCATATATATCTCTTAATATTTTTTTAATATCTTTAAAATTATTTGACTTATGCATCATCTAAAAAGCTACGGTTATTTTGCAAATACTTTTAATTGACAGATATTTTTCTTTATATATAATCTGTCAAATAAATCATTTAACATATCGTACAGCGAAATTCCAAAATTCATTTATGTTGTGAAAATGATTAAAAAACCAAATAGAAGTGTCACTTTTTGACGTTTTCACAACAAAAATTAAATGTTTGGTGGGAAGTCGTTTTTTTATTATTTCTTATGTAAAAAAGTAATTAGGGCAGAGCATTATAGTGCATATTATAGAAAAGCCTACAAAAATAAATTGAAAGCAATTAGCGAAGCCTCTTGTCAATCAAAAATGTAACTGATTATAAATAAACATTTAGCTGTCAGATTAGAAAAGACAAAACATTTAAAACAATATTCGTATATAATAGTCAATTCGAACATTAATTTAATTAAAATTAAATTATCTATTCACAATGAACGAAACGACTTTATGTATATGCCATTTTGTTTTGTTAGGACGGCCATCTTTCCTGTGAAAAAATATTTTTTATCTACATTCTAAATGACACTAAAATAATTGAATTTATTATTGTACCGTTTTGTACCTTAATTTAGATATAAAGATATTTATTTATTTTACATTTTATTTAATGTGCAGTTATAAGCTCTAACCCTTAATATCCTACTTGCAGAAAAATGAGATTACTGACAAAGAAAACAATTGCCAAGTTCCCGGCGAGCTCGAATAATTCCTAATTTATTACCGGGTTAATAATAATAGAAGCTTACAATAATGTCATGTAGACGTTTTATACTAACGTAAGACTAAGCATATTTTGATAAACTTTTAAATAATAGCAAAGATTACATTATTTTTTATTTAATTTCGTATGATTCGCAAATTATAATTACTAAATAAACTAATAATAACTACATAGCACCATCTTGCTCTTCTATCGTCATATCAATTTCCTTGTCATTTTCTACTTGTCATGAAGTGTTTAAAGAAACATACTCGTCATGGGGTTAGTGCAATCTACATTTTAGACTACTCTTTAAGAGAATTATTATTTTTTTTTACCTTTTACAGTTATACATCTACTACTACAAAGATATGACATAGATATATTATGCTTAGGCTACAGCCTTTACAAAGGTTCTCAAGGCCTTACAATCTGCACATTTCTATAAATAGCCTATTCACTAACACTTTAAATCACTTGATTAGAATGAAGAACAAGAATTAGTTCAGTCTTTTTATTTCTGATCTACACCAGGTCATTGAAATTGAGAGGTCGATGTAGACCGTCTGCATCCAATAGAGACTGGTGCTGGTATCCTGGACATGCCGGTCCTCGGATCTTTCCTCGGTGCGGCCAACTGTCTGGTACTCGTAGATCTTTCCAGTTTTCCATCAGACATAACCCAAGCTGAAGTAAAATCGGCATAATCAGAATCTTTTGAACTAGTGCGAGAAAGAGAGTCGTCTCCTTTAGAATAAGTTCTGATTATCTCTTTCATTTTTTCCAAAACGGCTGCATCGTCTTTGGCAGTTTCTGCAGATCTAAAGATGTGTTCTAAAAGAGGACTTAATGCTTTCTGATGTGTTGGAGACCTCAATGTAGCGCTGCTAGCTCGAAGAGGTGAATTCCGGTTAAAAGCTTGATTTTGAACTTTGGGCTTTGTCTTAGGTGATTTGTTTGGATTCTCAAAAGTATCTGCTCCAATAGTGGGTCGAGATTTTGTCTTTGTCTGTGTAGGAGCAGTTCTACCACTCCAAGTGTTACGTGATGTAGGTGGTAATTTAGGTGCCAATTTGGGTGAAGACTGAGGATTGACGCTATGCTTAGGACTTGGTGTATTTCCTCGACTCGGAGTTCGATTTCTAACTGGTGAATGTGGTATTCTGCTAGCTTGTCTACTTCTCATAGTTTTTACTGGAGATTGGGATGCTTCACGATTTGGTCGAAGACTTTTGCTGGGTGAATTGTTACTTTCGTTGCTAATAATATACTCTGGGCTCGCTCGATTCGATTTATCCTCTGCGCTGTTCTTTCTGCCTCCGTAGAATGTGTCAGAGAAATCAGTTTTGCGTAATCCAGTGTTCAAGCTGACATAGTCATCGACGCGGTCGCTTTTATCTAGGTTACAGCTGTCGTCATGATCGAGACGCTCTAGAAAAAGAAAAAAACATATTTAAAATATAAATAAAAATAAAAAAAATATTTCTTTCTTATAGTTAAGTAAGTTATAATTATCGAACCTATAACCACTATTCTAGCTAAATTAATAATCAAATTTTATAAATTTTTAAATACGTATCTATGATTATACACAGCACTTAAACAATCTTTAAAGGTCGTAATATCTGCATTGTCTTTAGATTAGATTATATGAATAATAGTATGTCGATCCATTATTCTAGTTCCTGGTTCGCCTTGTGGATTATTGCCTTTTAAGATGTGTAGTATAAGTTGGTATCGTGTGCAAAGTGTTGACAGCATCGTCGTGGGGGTCTTGATAGTATGTTCTCCTATCAACCTATTATTGTTTGAAATTAGTTTGACAGTTACACGTCAGCTTATCAATTCTTACTGGGTAAAGTAAGGAGGTAGTCTTTTAATAGAATTTCATCAATAAATATGTAAAATAACAATTACTTTCAAAATATTTTCATTTTGTTGATATTGATATTTCAATAGATACCGTTTTAGCGTCAAAATATCAGATACGCCACATATTATTCGTCTAACTTACTAAATCAGTTCGCAAATAAATAACTGAACTGGTCTAGTTGGGAAAGTAATTAATACAACAAATTTTAGCTTAGAAATTTTTGTTGTTTCAATTACGTTGGTAGACACTATTACGTTGAATATGATTCAATATAGTTATTTACTTCAAATAGGTATCTAATCTACGAAATAATGTGATATCTAATAAAAATAATCCTAAAACTATTTGTCGGTTTCTTTTATTTATCAGCTATCTATGAAGAATTGAAACTGCTAACGATAATTCATAGATAGAATAATTATAAATTCATAAGGAACGTTTAAAATTTATGCAAAAAACATTTCTTTCATTAATTTGTATTGCATGTTTGTACTATATGCACAGTTTAAAGGTTTGAAGATAGTTTAGGAATGTATCTCGATTTTCGCTATACTTATACTTATTACTTTGAAATGAAACTGTTTCAAAATGATTAATCGCTTATATTTTGGTATCCGAAAATATATTTATGAAAACCCGACGTTTCAAATATTTTACAGTAGTCCGCTGTACGTGGTCACAGGTCGACTGAGGTGGCATTCGTCTGTCACTTAGAATTATGTCTAACTACCGCCACCGATTTCTTAGTTGCCTCGCGTATTACC
>JAOYRR010000365.1:0-235606 GCA_038994665.1 Podotricha telesiphe
CATCAACTCTTTAACCTGTAACTTTTGGAACGTAAATCGTTAATTTAGACATTTTGCACGTAAAAATTATAAAACATATGTTAGTTATTATTATTAAGTGATTTTATAAATTGTCTTTTGTGAATTTAAATATTAAGCCTCCACGATTATTTAATATAAATTGTTAGTATGATATAGTAAAAACGATTTATTTCAATATATAATGTATACATTATTGGAATAAAGGTTGGCAACATTGTGATTTGGATGGATGGACGATACGATTGTTAAAGAAGTAAGAAATTGGTAATAAATTTGAATTGTCAGATATGATATCGTTTTTATCTTATGAGAAACAAAGATTATTTAAATACATAATTACAAATATGTTGCAACGTTATTTGAAAATATCATAAACATGCTAATCTAGTTCATATGTTAGGTATATATAGAGAAAATAAAATTAGAAGCGACCCATTGTACTATAATATAATGTTTTCAAACAAAATACCCTTAATTTATAATTATAAATCAAAAAATTTTACTTTTTCAAAATATTGTATTATTTTGAAAAAGTTACATACATACATTCATACAAAAACCTTAACCTAAGCCTTTATTTGGTCTGCCACATTGTGTTCTTTAAAGAATGTTGAATCACCCCTGGATGTTTTCAAATACTCTCACGTCTGAACGAGTTCCCATAGGCTTAAATTTTAATATTTGAGGCTCTAAAGTTACAGTACTAAAGTCTAAATTACCTCAAATATTGAAGCACTAAACAGTAGTATTGTTCCTATCAAGGACCTAAGTTTAGCTTTCGCCTTAAATTGTCCTTTCACTTGTTTGATTTTCGATTTCGAAAATGTATATATATAAATGTGTGTATCAAACCTATTACGTTGTGATTAAATTATATTTGAATTAAGGAATATGTTTATTCTGTATTCTGTATATGTAGTACATTATGTAAATATATATTATTATCGTTTAACCAGTGTGTTTCTAAAATGCCCAAAATGGAGAAACGGGGGCATGTATCAATATTTTGTTTAGTTTTATTTGTTAAATGTACCCAAAAACACTCCTCCCAATCAGACTGTTAAAACATCTAAATGTCCTCTCTCTCTCTCTCTCTCTCTGTCTCCAATACGAATACCATGAACGAATACTATTGCGTCCATTTCATAGACTTTGTTTTGATCATTGAATACTTCTAGAATCCTTCGTCAATTACATACCCCATAGTTAAAGATAATAAAATTCATACGCAAATTGTTGCGCATATCGCATAATCTTTATTTGGTCGAATCGACCTATTGTTAGTCCACAAACATGGAGGACTGGTGACATTACTTAAATGTCACTTAGGATGGTATTGCATCAGCTCGTAGTGGGGATTAAATCTTACAGCTTCACGGTAGTTAGAGAGAACCTAGTGGCATGACTCTCCGGTGTCCACTTTCCACTCGAATTCCAAACATGGTGCTTTGCTTTGATAATCATAGCGTAGAAATGAAAATAATTAATTTATGATCACTGAATGAGTGTGAATCGCGATTATAGCCAGACGTGGTGCCACAGGGTCTGATAAATTAAATTTGATATTGATTCATTTTCTTAACTTTTGTTAGGATCAGTACACTAGTCAACTTATATAGAATCAATATTGAAATCACAATTAACTATTAGCTTTTAAGACTGTTGCACTTAAAACTGATTTTCACATATTACAAGCAATATTCTTATAAATTTCGAAGGTACTGTGGACATTTTACGAATACTTTGCTTTACAAAGAATAACTACCATACTTCTGTAACCAAGAGTCATCTATTTATAAGGGAGTTACAATATTTCTATTGTTTTTTAAACGCTTATTGTCTCGTTTACTAATAACATATATTTTTTAATTATTTAGTAAATTAGTTTTACTGAGTAATGACAATTTCAATTTATGTCAATATCTCCACACTTCCTACACATATCATTTAAGCGTTAAAATTTGTAGAAAACGAAAGAAAAGCTTAAACCAACAGTTCTAGTACTTAAGTAAATACAAATAAAAAGCGGATTTCTAACATTTGTGTAAGCGATGCGAATACTATGACGTAACATTTTTGATAATTATTGTGTAATTTGAAAGTAACTTATATTATTACACGAGATTAGACGCCTATCCAACCCTCAAAAAACATCGTGGTCATAGCTATCTTAAAATCAGCCAAGTGCACTTAAATTATTTTATTAAAGTTATACTGAAATGCTCGGTTGAGTGGGGGCAAGCCCGAAGTGTTCACACCGATGGTGGTGGTATGTTTAATGTAAGCTAATCCATACTAATATTATAAATGCGAAAGTAATTTCGTCGGTCTGTGACGTCATTACGACCAAACCGCTGAACCGATTGTGATGAAATTTTATAAAGATATAATTAAAGGCGTTGAGATGAACATAGGCGATAACTACTTTTTTCCATTTTTTTAAAAGTTCATCTAGGAATATTATTGCGTTACAAATAGACCGCCGAAAACGAAACAGCCATAGTTCACGCGGGCCAAGCGTTATACGAGAAGCATTTTCGTGTAAATTCAAGACATTGCATTTGGTGCAAGATTGATGAAACTCGATGCACCTTGTCTTACCAGAGTGAAAAATTTAAAATAAAATAAATATGATAACTGTGACACTACGATCTTAATATGTATTTTTTATTGCCATATATCAATTAGTTTTATATTTTCCTCCTATATATATTGCGTCTAACGTTGCATTATCTAAAACTGAACCTAAATGGACAAAATAGAAATATTCTATTTTTAAATAACCCTCTTGGGAGAATCAATCTTAAACCCATCACACTTTACAATTAAATTTATATTAAACCCTTAATATAAATTTAATTTACATTATATTATTAGATCGTAGCCAGCGATTTGGCGACCAATGAACTACGAAATAAATGAACGTTGTTACATACATTGTTATGTGTCCAAACAGCGAGACGGCCGGAAATGCATTTTACATACTAGCTATCTATTCACCCGCGACTTTGTTTTTATATTGCTAAGTTATATCGTTTCACGCTTTTTTTCACATAGCAGAGGGAACCTATTTTAAATTGTTTTTAACTTCTCCGCTCTGGTAAGATAGCGTGGTGTTCAGTACCGCCACTCAGTGTTTTGAATACGAGTGGGATACGGAGAACGGAGTGTCACGGCACTGGTTTCCTTCTTCTAGGCTCTAGCCTGCTATGCGGGTTAAAGCGTGAAACTAAAAAAAAGAGTAGTAAATAATTTAAGTGTATACGGATGAAGATATATATATAGATAATTTCTAAGGTGTTATGGATAATAAGTTCTTTGATTTTCACGATTATTACACATTTTGAAATTAAACTATTTTTAACCTGATTAATCGCATATAATATTGGTATTCGAAAATACATTTTAGAACCCGACGTATCGAACACTTTAAAGTAGTCCGTGGGTACAGGTGTTATGGATGTTGATAAAAAATATGACGCCTCATTTAATGCTCTAACCATTTGATAATTGATGGAAAGGCTACACTTATAATAGTTCCTGCCAGACCGTGACGGTAGTTTGTCGATCAAAGTTATACATTGCAATTTATTATAGAAGATTATTTAAATAAAACATGAGTATTAGCTATTTATAAAAAGTCCAATGATTTTATAATTTACTTAAAATATTGTAAATATTGTAATAAGTCTATATAAAATATTGTAATAAGTCCCTTTTAATTCACACATTTAATAAAACTCTAAATCACTTAACTATACGAATATTTAGACTCTAGAGTAGTAAAAATAATCTTACCACTAAAATCAGCGTCATCCATAGAGTTCTGACTATGCAGTGAGTATCTATTCGTAGTTTTCGTTGATGGTGAACCCTGAGTGGATCCGGCTACCACCCCTAAGCTTCTGTAACCTTCATCTGATACTTCAGACCCATTATCTGAAGCACTCTCCGTCGCTGGAGCGGGAGACACTGGCCTTGGACTCTTATTCCTCACAGCATGAGGTGAAGGAACTAAGTGGTTAGAAGATACAATCTTAGTTCTACGATCTGGTGAAGAAGAGTGTCTTCCAGGGCTGTTATTTCTTGGTGCCAAGTATTTCCTGTTTGGGGAAGCAGCTCTGTCTGTGTCACCCAAATATGGCAAACTGTTGCCGTCTAATTTGTTACTCGATTGATAGTGTACAGATTTTGGATCGTCAGCATAAAGCTTTGAATTGTATTGCAATGACATTGGCTCATATGTTTTGGGTTCTTTGTAATCTTTGTATGGGAGGGAAGTCGGACCAGGGTCGGGTCGTTCATAAGTGACAGTGGCGCCGGCGAGGTCATGTTTAGGTCGCGCGAGACGGGCAGATAGCGAAGTGCGGTGCTGGGCTTTGCAACGGCAAGGGTCATGCTTGTCTAGATAATGTGCGAGAGTGTCCCATCCACCTCCTACACGCACCATAACGTGGGAACGCAGAATCTGTAAAAAATATGTTTATTTTAGTAAAAGAGTTGTAATTTTATGGATAACTTTAATTTGCATAAATATTTTCGATATCTTATCTTATATTTCAAAGGATTTCCTCAAAGTTTTACAGACCTAATGGGTATAATTAAAATAGGCGATAAAATAACACGTGTTTATAATTTACTATAGCTATTACATAACTGGTCTATTTCAATCTTGAGCGGACCATCGTTTATGGTAAGGTGTACTGATGAATCATTCGCCCGTTCGATTCCTATTTTGGGCAAATCAAACCTTTGATATTTTTCAAATGGTTTACGCTTGACCTTTATTCACGACAAGTTTATGATAAACAGTAACTTTATAAAATGTATTTAGAATATTTTATATTTTATCATCCGTAAGTGCATTATGGTATCGCAGTTAGAACATATGTGATTACTGATATTTGTGAGTTCGAATTTAATTTGGTAGCCGCTTATAGTTATATTTGAAATATTGTCATTTTTCTGCTCTAATTAGACAAAATATGACGTTGGCTTAGCATGCATTGTACTCACTTTGTGAAATGTAAGAATTTGTGAAGATATAAAATATATTCTAACTCAATTATGTTTACTTTTGAGCCTCGCGTTTCTTTGAATGTTATATGTGAAAATAAAAATTTTTGAAACAAACACAAAATTATAAATTAACATCAATCTACGGTAACGATAATAAATTATTTAAATTATGATATGGAACTAAGTATAGAAAGTTGTTTAGAAAAACTACTGGTCCAAAGTTATTTTAAGAAGTTCTATTTTCTACGGGGAGTTGATATTTCCGACCAATTTATTAAGACACCTTGCAGCAAAAGCACTTTATCGATTTACAGATACAATACATTGGTCCTTCAATTTGGACTGTCAATCAGCCCTTATTAAGAGCGGCAAGTTTTGGACCTAAACGGCGACAGAACGAGGTCAGTAAATAAATAAACTGTTCTATTAGTTATTTCAAATATTTTTAAATCTTATTCGCACACTTTAGTAAACCAGTAGGCGTTACTGTTTGTCCGCTCTGTTTTTTGATGCTATTAATATTTTTCGCACACTTTAAATTTGAAAAATACACTTTATATCCACTTTCTTTCCAATTAATTCTATGAATTCAATTTTATGTACATACTTTGGCTGCGGCGCGAAGAACCAGAATATGAACCCATAACTGTATGTAGATAGACGTGCTAACTGCACCACAACGTCGTGTGGGATACACGTATATTTAATCAACAATTTATATTATCGCAATGAATTAGACGGCGTCGTTTCATTCACTCACTATGTGGAATTACAAGTAAGTAGCAATAGATCAATGTCATGTGTTCTTCCTGCTCACCTCTAATGTCGTCTAATACTAAGTTAGCTCTCAACTTTGTTTTATTATCAATATCAATGATTTAACATATGTTTAATTTTTATCCAAAAAAAGCACCGTATTGTGGTTTTTATCCAAACTTTGCTATCGATTTTTATTTAATATTGGATAAATTAAATAAAAATTCTAAGTTTAAATTATTTCAACAATCTCTATTATAGTACAAATATTATTAGAAAATAGTTAAATAACTTACTCTGACGAATATCAGCATTCTCGTGTCACCAATCCTATATTTTCCTTCAGATACCCTCACCATGGGGAATTGTGTAGGGCAGGAGCATCTCTCTACCAGATCCCTGACTCGCTCATCCAAGCTCCTCAAATCGTTAGTGACCAGCTGAGGTTGTGGTGCAGACGGTACCAAACCTAAAGCAGAATCATCTGGACGCAATTCTTCTCCAGCTAATTCTCTTTCAATTTGTTTCTCCATCTGAACAAGCAATGGCGCTGGCATGCCCAAAACTGCGCCTTTTCTTGCTACTTCTAGCAAACAGAGCACTACGTGCTTCTCATTCTTCCTTAGGCATAAATCGTCAGTTTCGAATAACAAGCATTCCAAGATGCCCAAAGCTCTGCGGCACCATTCAATGAAATTTGATAGATTGTCTCTGGCAAAGAATGTACCAGCCTTGGCAGCAGGTAGCATGTTGACTGGCGGTCTTGTGCGAAGTGCTTTTGCCAAAGTTAAGGCATCTTCAGCTTCTGGAGCAGGAGCATCGAGGATGAGTCTAGCTGATTCTCGGACGGCGTTTGCGTGCTGTAACAAAAAAGTTAAATTAAATTCTGTTCACTAATTTAATTAAAGTGATGTATTACTATTTTCTGTCATCTCTTTATACATTAGAAACCTAAGTAAGTGATATCAGGTCAACTGGCTTCATAAACCAGACTCTGGACATGTGGTGATATTACGAATAGTCATGACAATTTAAAGTGAACAATAATATGTTTATAAAATTTACAAACATAATTAGAATCAAAAGTGGTAATTAATTATTACGTGTGAAGCAAATAAATCCAGTGTTAAAGTAATTTGTGCCATAATTAAAGCGTTGCGTTTAGAAAACACAAGAGATTTGTTTTGCTCTACATACAGCTCTGTATCGTTAAGATAGTTAGAATGCTTTTCTAACTATCTTCATAGCTTTAACCATACTTTGAGACTTTTATACTTGAATATAATTTTTACAAAAGTTATTCCTGAATAATTATTTTTATTAATATTACTACATGCATCTCTCACATATCTGTGAGTGGGTGGAAAAATTTAATGATAAAACGATCATTCAAACGTGTATTATATTTATTACTCAGGCCATTGTGGCGCAGTGGGACAGCGTCCGACTGTAAACGCGATTGGTTGCGGGTCCAATTCCCACTTGGAAGAATGTTTCTATTAATTTTGCCCCTCTGCTCTGGTAAGACAAAGCACGGTGTTAATTCCTACCACTCTACAGTCTGCACAAAGTGTATTGACACTAGGGTCTCTCTGAATATTTTTGCCATGCTAGAACAAGTGTGATGCTGAAAATAAAGCCATTTAGAGTTGTTCCTGATAGGCTCCAGAATCTAATTCTGCACTTCGTTTAAGTAAACTCCGGAGATTAAAAAATATTCTTAAATATTGAATTTTCTTGTGTGTAAATCGATCTCACCTAAACCTATAGACCTATATGGCTTTCTTATTGAGACACTATGCCTTATTGTTAACTTATCGACTAATGCATTATAATTAGAATTTAAATTTAAATCTTAATAACTTAACGGACATATCATAGAAAAATCGTGATTGAATCTCATACCGCGGCGCCACTATTCCATATTTGAACTGAGTAATGAGCTACCAAATTTGGTGTACCCTAACTTAGATAGAGACTTGTTTTTTTGACCGTATTTCTCAACTTTCATAGATTAACTGGTGTTATTTTGAACAGTCAGTGTTCTGTTAACTGATGTTTAAACTATTGTTTAAAATGTTAAAATTCCATAATTTCTCACTGATCACTATTTATTGATACTATAATTTACTAAGATTTTCATATATTCATTTTAAAAAATGCGCATTAATCGGAAAAAGTAATGAATACTAGTCAACAGCTGTAAATGAAATGATTTTCACCAGAATATTCGCGTATATTTTTGTATTCATCAATACAATTTAGAAAATTCAACGTTCCGAACACTTTACAGTCTGTATTTTACCGTCCTTGTCACTTGCAGACAGAGTGAGTTAGAGAATACGCGTAAATAGTTTTATTTCCTTTTTATCATATCATTTATTGACTATTGACTGTTTTTATAACATGCTTATTAAACTGAATTCTGAATATAAAGAACGGAGTGAATAATAGTTATAATAAACCTACGTCTATTGATTGAAAAATTTAAACATTTCCAAAGATATCCTTTCAGAATGTTGCAGCAAGATTTTCAAGACGCTATTATTACCTTTACGAGTACATACTCATGCATACATAACGCATCGCATCTTTCATAATAAATCACCTGTTTATGCTAAAAGCGTAGTTAAGAGAACGTTTTGTAAGACATATTGTTTGACACGCCTTCGAATAGACAAAGGTTCTTAGAGACTACCGTTTTCTAACTTAAATACCGTCTAAGTTTCAAACACCTTGGGTTATTTTCAGCTTCCCGTATAGCAGGGTAGCCAGAGTTTACCCACTCCGTTCTGACATTTCCTGATCAGGGCGCGTAAAAAATAATTTAAACGTAGTCATTTGCCTTTAACGGGATTGAACCTACAACTATCGCCTTCGGCTCTCAGTTTGATTATTACCGATTTTGTAATTTAAAAGAGCGGCTAATTCGATAGCACAATTTGTTATACTAAGGAAAAGATTTTATTTATTTGAAATTCAAAATTTCGATAATGTCGGCCTAGATAAATTTTAGGAACCTTCAGGTATTTTCAGTAGAAAACATGATTTATTTTTAAAACTATTATTATAATGATACTACCCAAAGTTTGAAACTCAGGCCTTAATAAACTACCTGCTATTATTAAAGTAAACATATCATAATTTATTAATATGTTGATTGACTGGTATTTTGTTACAACTGTATTTATGTTATTTATGGTCCATGATGAGATGCTGTAAAGCGAAATTAAGAGCAATCAATATTTATGTATGTTTGTATGTATACATGATGTTGGAAATAATTGGTTATTGCTTCTTGCTGTAATTAGCTTCTTTACAGTATGAAATATGGTTTTACAAGGTTATTTACATTAAAATTGTTTACTACTCGCTGCTCTGGTAGGATATAGCGCGGCGTTGAGTTCCGCTTTCCAATTTGCAATGTCTTCAATACGTACAGAAGTTGGAGAAGACGGAGAGAAGGTGGAGAAGACGTGACAGTAGGTATGGGCTATGAGGGGAAAAGCGTGAAACTTTTATAAAATATTATATTAGTAAGTAAATAAGTTTATTTATAAACACACGTTTCCAAACTTAAATAAGTATAATACGTAATTATTCTGTTCTTTATACTAATCTATTTTTATTTGCTATACGGAAAAGCGGCTTTCAAATGAAAGCATACGTCTGTATTTGGAAAGTACACTACGACTCGACGATGTAATAGAAACTTGAACTTATTTTCGTTTATCGGCGCTAGTTAAATTAAGTGCGACGTTTAATTCCACTACACATAACGCACTGCAAAGCGTACAAAAACGAACGTCTACGTGACTTATCACTTCTCTTCTTATTCTCTGTCCATTGGAAAAATTAAGAAAAAATTAAATAATAGATCCATATTAGCTGTATATGAATGTATAATTTATGTATTAGAGGCCATTGTGGCGCAGTGGGATTTCTCACTGTAAGCGTTATTGCTGTGGGTTCGATTCTGACGGCGTTGAATTCCGCCACTCAACACACAATTTCTCAATTTCAGGCTGAAAGTGGAGAACAGACTACTAGGACACTAGAATCTTGACACTAGGTTCTCTTTGATTACCCTGATATGCGAGAAAAAGCGTGTAGCTATAAAATGTATAAGAGGACATCCTCTTCATTAAAAGACAGAATTGTACTATAACTTAAAAAAGGCTTCTAATTGAATCCACAACCATCCTGTACACTGTGTAATTTACCTACTGTGCCATGACGGCGTAAAAACATAAAAGGATTAGTTATTTATGATCCCGCCTATTCTTGTATAAAGTTAAATGTAGTAAGCCAATTACATACTTCTATTATCTTAATAGCTGGCCTTATACAGCGATCGATATAGATTGTTTAATTATGTTTAAATATTCAATAAATTTACGCCATCTTGGCGCAGCGGAATGTCTGGCTGTGAGTTTGACGATGACAACACGATTGGTTGTGAGTTCGATTACGAGCAAGGAGAATGATTATATTGAAAAAATTTTTATTTCTCCGCGGAAAGATAAAGCGCGGCTTTGAATCCCATAACTCAACATACTTTGTCCGAACTCGGACGGAAAGCGGAGAACGAAGTGACTTGACTCTAGGTTCTCTTCACCTATCCTGCTATGTGGGAAACAATGTAAAGCTGAAAAAATATATGCAATAAATTTAGGCTATCACGGCTCAGTGGAGCAGCCTGACTGAAGTGACCTGACGTGAAGGTTGCAGGTTTGAATTCATTTAGGGAAACGTTTGTATTTTTATCATAGATTTTTGAGTTGGTGAAAGATTACAATCTTCCCCGTATATCATTAAATATAAACAATGAGGGTGGCAAAAAAGTTCTTAATAGGCATGAAAGGTTTTGGTTTGGTTTTTAAAGGATGAAACGTCTTTTACGAGAGTATTTAGAAAATTCTTGATGCAGCTTTACACTTTTTCTGCATAATAGGATATTCTCCACTTTCCACTCGAATTCCAGACATTACGTGTTAAGTGGAACTCAACGCCGCGCTCTGTCTATAAGTAACACTGAATAGTGACTTTCTTGAACCTATGAACTACGTTTAAAGCTTTAACACCTAACAATAACCCAACAGGAAGTCTAATAAAGTCTAGATCCAGATTTAATTTGAATTCACAATCAATGCCTATAAATGATAATAGCGGTGTAAGTACTTATTACAGCGGATACTTGGCGCCGGCGCTCGTATGACGTTGGCATTACAACTATATAATATATATAATATGGCACAAGTTGTAGCACGCAGCTTTGTTTGTGTGGACTATAAAACGTTAAGAGTTTTTTACCGTAGAAATTTCAGGGTATTCCCTTTTCGGTTCCTTAAGCTCCTTGAGGAACCTACATGCCAAATAGCATTCTACGCCCATTATATTTGGCTGTCATACATAAGTTAGTATATTAAGTTAAGTAAATACGTTTCACTTTTAAAGTATGTGAACTTCATATTTACATAGAAGAAACTTAGACATAGAGCTAAGTTTCATACTATAAAAATATTGTATTATCATCGAATCCGGACACGCGTGCAAAATGTTGAGTTGGAAATGAAACTCACTACTGACGATTATTAGAAAGATGCCAACTGTGGCAATAGTATTTTTTATCATAATTCGGATAGAAGTATAAAAGGCTTAATATTTAAAATAATATGTATATTCAATATATTTGTATGTAAAATATTCTAAAGGTTATTTTGTGGTAAGTATAAATTGATTATTTCATATCGTGCGGTCGATAATTAATTAGTTTGCCGCTTACAGTTTGCCAATTATGTTAATTTAATAGAAACTATATAAAAAATCATACGTTAATTGGTAACAGAGGGTTCAATTTCTAATTAGGGAAATATTAAAATTTTATCGGCGCAATGTAGTAATGATGGTGATGGAGTCCCGCTCATGGTTATGTTATTTTTAAAAAAATCTCTTGTCTAGTAAGACAAAAGTGGCGTTGAGTTCCGCTTATTAAGACGCAAAGTGTACAAAATAGACAAAAAGTGACTAGTGAGAGTGTTTATACAATTACTCGCTGTGCCTAATCGGCAAAAAAGATAGCAAATAATATTTCTTTTTTTAAGAAAAGAGAGGGAGGGGGTCAATCTGGCAACTTTCATCAAAATAAATACTTTCGAAAGGAACCTGGATAGCTTGCTAGTTCAATTGAATATATTTTTTCCTTTGTGAATTTTGAACGTCAAGGTAATTTCAATGTTTTATATAATTCGTGTAATAGCCGTCCAGCGTGAATTCTGCGAAACTATCTAATAATTGATTTGTTACGGATAAGTGTTCGCTTTGGAGGACGACTCGATGGACTTAGGCTGTTTATTTATTTATATTTTTACTTTGAAAACTATAGTATTGAAGTAAAAAAATTTTTCTTCGTATATCGTTAACAATATAAAACTCTTACGTACTGACTGACTGACTGACTGACTGACTGACAGTTGTCACTCGGTCTAACAGTCAGGTCAGGTCAGTCTTATTCTAATTGAAAAAGAAATTGAATGAAAATGAAAATGAAAATTAGCACAAAGGTTTCTTGTTGTAACGGATCACTTTTAGAATTTCGATAAATTCCTACGGAAACGAGAAAAGATAAAATTTTACATATAACATTTCGCAGAGTCCACACAAGCAAAGTTGCTAGCTATAACTTGTATAATAATAAAACGTACCGGTATTGCACAAATTTCAAAGTTCGACAACCGATGTTACCAGTTCTTTATTTCGTCGAATCCTTACTTCAAGGTCAATTGATTCTTGCTCATTTTATTTTATTATATAATACAAATCTGGAAATTGATTTGTCTAAATGTACAATATCTTTGTGGGCTTAAAACTTATTTTTTATTATATATATTTGTCTACCATTGAGCAGTAGGATAGCGTCTTACTATATAATGGTTCTGGGTTCTACGATGGCTTTGGGTTCGATTTACACTCGGGGGAGCGATTGTATTAAAATTACTTGCATATCCCCGCTGTGGTAAGCAAAGCGCAGCGTTTTGATTTCAGACTGAAAATCGAGAACGAAATCTTGACTCTGCTCACCCGATTATACAGATAAAATTGACACACTGCCTTTCTTCTTAATTTTAATGAAAATAAAGAACCCGCGACTCAACACGCAATGTCTCACATTTGGGCGGAAACTGGAGCTCGTCTACTACTAGGTTCTCTCTGGCTACCCTGCTATGCGGAAAAAGCGTGAAGCTAAAAGAACGCAATGTGAATGTCTTTTATAAGTAGTCATAGAAAACAACGCTATTGAAGGTAATATCGAATCATCACATAAACGCGTGCGGCGACTTAATTGTTCATTAGAAATCTACGCAAATCGTTACAGATGCGTTTAATTAATGTTACTTTATTTAAATAATGTATGAGTTAACGTCATCAGCGTAGTAGATGTGTCTGATTGAACACTGTGCTTGTAGATTCAAAAACCACTTGTAGGATTATTTATATTTATTACTAGTGACCCCGTCCCGGCTTCGCCTGCGTAACTATTTCTTTTTTTCGTCCCAATTAATCACAAACTTTGCTTTTTGACTATGAACCGATTACAATCAAATAAACATTGTTAAACATTTACCACAATACAATAACTAAAATGCATTTAAATCGCTTAAGCCGATTCTGAGAATAGCGTTCACAAACGCACAGACAAACAGTACTAAACTAAACTCTTGTAAAGACAACATGCTTTATACTAATGAGTATTTTATACATCAACGTGGCTTTTAGTATGTTTAAAAGAATCAATTTCAAGTAATTATATCAATAACAGCCACCTTTGTTTAGCAACAATATGATTTATGACTTATCTCAAGACAAGTTATTCTTTTTATTAAATAAATGATCTCATTCCCCAAGGGATGTCTCAAGACATGTCTAACGATAATTTATTATAAAATTGACCCTACACAATAAACCAACAACCGATTTTCGTATTATTAATGATGTAGCTGACTATTTAGATTTATTTTGAAATTGCTTCATTGTTCTTGTAAATAAACCTGTTGTAGGTTCCATTCCCATTGGAGGGGTATTTATAAACATACTACAACTGATCTGTCTGACTCTGTGACAGACTGTAAACGCAATGAATGTGAGTTCGAAACCCACTCGGGGAAATATATTTAAATTATTTTCTAAATATCTGCAAAGCTCATACATCGGCGGTTCCTGCGTAATCGGGTACAAGTGCAATAACACATATGTATAGAAGAAATGTTTCAATTTCAGTATATGCAATATAAGTATTCAGAAATTTTAATCATTCCATCTGATTAATGACAAAATTACAACATTACGAGCCTTTCAAGTCGCTCTCCTCTAGAGGTGTGTTTGTACACTTGTACTAGTTTACATAGGACTCGTCGAATATACGGAGAGTAGAGAATGGAATCTTTTAACACTAGCATGTCTCTGCCTATCCAGCTAAATGTGAACAGACAAAAAAACGAATATTTGCAAAATATCTAACAGGTGACCTGAAAGGACCTCGCAATTCGACCTCAGCTACCTTTTAGGGTCGACGCTGCATTGCCTCGAAATAGTATCGCGATGACTACTCCAGTACCTCACCGACTAACTCCACGGATAACCGTGTTTGGTAATTCCGTGTTTCCAGCCATTTGCAACTTTTTAATTGATCTTGACAACTTCCTGTTTAGATTGTTATTAATAATAATAATGTTTTGAGGTGAATTGTTTTCATAATATGATGTGGACGTTTCTTATTGAATGCGATCAATGACACTCATGTCAGTTCGAATTTCCTTTGGGGGTATGTTTAGACTGTTATTAATATAATAACAGTCTAAAAATACCCCCCAATATAATAATGTCATCGTATTTTTCTATGCTTTATGCTATTTTCTTAAGACTATTTTTAATGAATCCTAAGTTCGATTTTTTGCCAATTAAACTCCATTTATTACTGATATTAGAGCTTTAAGACCATTGTGGCGCAGTGGAACATATGACTGTAAACGCAATAAATATTAGTTCAATCCATACATGGAAAGGATTATATTTAATAAAATGAAAACTTCTCTGCTCTAGAATTACAAACCAGGTTTAAAATTCCACCACTCAACTCACAATGTTTGGAGTTCGGGTGAAAAGTAGAGAAAGTAGTGAATTAACACTTTGTCTACCGTTCTATACGACAAAATAAGTGACTATGCTTTAATGTGTTAATTATATTTACAATTAAAATAGTGATTACGTTTTTGATCTGAGAAAAATAGAAAAGAACGTAGTGACCAAATTTTATTTTCTCTTAAATTAATTGACATTTCAATTGAATACTTCAGCCAATTACACTTAATAAGCGTATCTCATTATCTCATTAACATTACGTACAAAGTCACGGCTATCTCTGTACTTATCTGTCGTTACATACAACATCCGGGTTTAAATATTCTATTAACTTGTCAATAAAAATGTTACTTATATAAAGTAAAGTAATAATTTTCCACCATAACAGTATATGCAATATTAGCATTCTCCGTCCTCTACTTTCAGTTACGAAAACTCAACGCCCTACTTTGTCTAAATTAAAAATAATTTCAAAATAATCATTGCACTCAATCATCATAAAATCAAAATCAAAGTATTTTTTATTTAAACAGGCATAGTCCAAGCACTTTAGAATCGTCAACCAAGTCACTATTGTCAGGTAGTTCTACTGAAAAGAGCCGGCGAGAAACTCGACACTTTTTTTTTAAATATTATTTTACAATGAGTTTATTACAAATCATGTTGACGAGTGAACATTAACAGTATTTAACTCCGCACATTAAAATATGTTTAATATTACTGGTTCCAAAGACTAAGCGTGGCGTTAAGCTCTGCCACTCAAGACGCAATATTTAGATTCCGAGCGAAATAAAAGAAAATAGTGTGTGCGAAAAGTTAAAATAAAAATAAATATATATATAAATATTTCCTCAAATGAAATTGAACTGACATTCACCGTGTGTAATCAGCCAGCGCACGCGCCGTTTTGGCGTCAACAAAATATTATTAAAACCAACAATTCACCTTACAGCCATAAATGGTAAAAAAATTATGTTCATTTATACTTAATTTGTTTCATTCATCACTTCCTCTGTGACTGTAAGTAATCAACGTTTTAAATCAGTTTTGTAAGTCAGTCACCCCAGTCACGGCTTGAGGCTGGGACCTTGAGTCAGTCAGCCCTTTTAGGGGCATAGTAACGACTTCCAGGTTAGCTTCCAGCTTCCAAATATATTGTACATATATAAATATATATATATATATATATATATATATATATATTTATACATGGTTATGAATTCAACAGAATTCAGAATTTTGTATAAAATTACATACTAGCGCCTCCTAGTTATATCCCCAAGTGGGAATTGAACCTATAATACCAACTTAAATGGCATATAACAGAACTTTTTCACTATTGAGTGTTACGGTTTTTTGATAAACCTTTTGACTTTAACGCATCCATATATGGCAATGTCACAGAGTAATGAAAATAGAAGCTAACTTACCAATAGATATAAAAATTTAATTGTGCAATGCTCAATTTATTATGAAATAGGTGTAGTATCTAAGTCAAGTGACTTAGATACTCTATTTTTCAGCCCTAAATGCTTAACGCTGTATTTTCTACCAAAGCTACGAAATTATAAAATATATAATAATTAGAGTATCGAACTCACAAACAACCTCTTGTATTGCCTCATCGCGTCACAATTTGTCACAATTTATGTATTATACAATAATTAACATAGTTATCTATTTTCAAAAAAAATACTAGGTTTTTCGTTAAATTATATATATAAAAAAATTATAAATTTAATGTACAAAAATAAAACAAAAAAATAAAAAAGTGCGATGGCCGGGAATCGAACCCGGATCAACTGCTTGGAAGGCAACTATGCTGACCATTACACCACCATCGCAACTGTTTAACGAGTCGAAATAACAGTATATAATCATATATTTTTTTAATTTATACGTTACTTACATATTTGGGGGAAAGAAAACCAGGAATACACTCCGCACTTTCCGCTCATTTAAAAAATAAGAAAATTTAGTGGCGGCACCTAACGCTGCGCATTACTTTAACTACACGAGGGAACAAATCACACCTTGAATAGAATCGAACCCAATAACTCACAGTCAGACGTATATCAGTGCGCCATGAGGAGGGAAATAACACATATATATGTATAGGCCAATTAAAAATAGAACCATATCACAATAATGCATAATAAATTTGTCCGCAATTCACCAACAATATTTTGATTCTTCAACGCGACAAGGTGCTAACTATGTATATGAAGCCACACGAGCGTATAAACCAGTGATGTGGGAACAAATTAAACGATAAGTACATACTGATTATTGACAAGACATTGCTTCAATGAATAATAAAGTTACGAAGAAGTTAATGAAGATATCGAAGGATTACCATTTTAGTAGACAAAGTAAAATAGTTAAATAATGAGCCTATCTTAGCACAGTGGTACAGCGTCTGATTGTGAATGCGATTGGTAATGAGTTCAATTCCCACGTGGGGAAATGGTTATATTTAAATTATTTTCATTTCTCCGCTCTGGTAACATATAGCGCGGCATTAAGTTCGGCCACTCACGCAATCCCGACGTTGCGTTTTATGTAGAAAGTGGAGAACGGAGTGGCTTGACTATTATTTGCTTTACTGGAAAAAGTTTCAAGGTGAAAAAATTATGACCAGCTTAAGCTGTGCCTGCAATTGAACCCAAAAATACGGATGTGTAACATTGCTAAGTTTCTAAGCTGGCGTATCTATCTTAAAAGATAATTTTTAAGATTTAATCTATACTTTTAATTTGCATTTTATTTAATGTTTTTATCACTGATTGATCTAAATAAATAAATTAGTAAAAGTTTTAAAATATTTTTCCACCACAAAATATATTTTGAAAACAATGTTGTTAAAAAAATAAGAAATTACTATTTTGTAATATTTTTTTATACTCTATGTAAACTCTTTACGAGTACATAATGTATTAAAAATGTATGCTATCACACTCTTTCGCACACTTAGCTCTACAGATGTATATGTATTTACGCATTTATTTGACGCATTCCCGTTACATTGAGTTCCAAATAACAACGATTCTAAAGATGTTATACTTTAAAAGTAATTAATAAGAACTTTTTCGTGTATAATATAAACACTAATACATAAGTTGTTACAAATTTGCTAAAACTTATAAATTTCAAAGAAGCTCCAAGATAATTAAAAAAAATCGTCATATAAAATAAATCTTCTATATAATTTAATTTAATTATAAAACAATTAAAAATATATTAATGTTATATATGTGGTCCTAATTTTAGTATAATATAAATTAATTTTATATAGAAATTTAACGTCAAACACTTTGCCAGCCCTGCGCTATGCGCCGGGGCATCACATCCACTTCACTTTGTAGATCGCCGCCGGTAAGTCGTGATTGCTGAGATTACTATACAGATACCATATTAAAATTTATAAGAAGATTATTATGTATATATTCATATGCATTTATGTATATTTATAGATTATATATTTAAATAAGTCATTCATATTATAAATACTGAATAACATATTCCAACAATCAAGTATCATGAAATCGTGGAGCAGTGTGGCTGTGGCCGCACTTACGATGGCTGCGGGTTCGATTCGAATAAGGTGCAATAATTATAATTCATTATTGCCATATTACCGTTGTGTTAAAAAAAGATGCAGTGTTTTGTTCCGCTACCCAGCATGCAATATCTTGAAAATATGCGGAAAGTCGATAACAAAGATTTAAAAAGGCCAAATTTAACTCTATCGCGATTATAAGTCCTTTTAAGTCACAAACGTATGGTTACCATATTTCATTACATTTTGTCAAACGCGATTTGATCTGCGACCCAAAGTAATTGGCGAGGGTTCCCACGAACGATCTCTGTTTTCTACAGCGTTTATCTTGAATTAGGTAAATTCTTAATAATATAGTAGAATATGTGTTTTTTAGATGCAACCGTGGCGGAGTGTGACAGCGATTACTGCAAACGCATGTTATTGTGGGTTCGATCCACGCTCAAGCGAATGATTATACTTCAATAAAATTATTTTCATTTCTTCGCTCTGGCAAGACTAAGTTTTGGACGTAAAGTGAAGAACGGAGTGTCTTGACACTAGATTCTCTCTGACTACCCTGCTATACGGGAAATAGCGTAACGCTGAATACTGTTTTAGGTAAGAACCTAGCAACGGAATAAGATTATGTTGCACGGAAAATACGTGAAACTAAAATGAAAAAAAAAGGCAATACATAAAAATAATAAGCTCAATAGTAATTAGTATACGTAGTGATTACTCACTAACCCTCTAACCAATATAAACAAAGAGGTGGGTAGATTACAATTTCTAGAGCTTTATCTAACCAAGTTGACATTTCAGACGATTAATTCGAGTATTAACTGATTACAGCTTTTGTAATTCAATATTATACATTTGAGATATCAATTTCATAATACCAGATACGCCTAGTTGGTCTAGTTATTAGAAGCTGGCTAGTTAGTAAGGTCGTGAATTCGTTTCCGGTAGGTATATCGCGATTTGTACCTATATTTTAATAACGTTACTCAAAATAATGATATTAATATATTATTTGAGGCCATAATGTCACAGTGTAACATCATCTGATTATAAACACGATTGTAGTCACAACTCAACACGCAATGGGCGGAATGTGGAGAACGGAATGTCTTGGCACTAGGTTCTTTCTGACTACCCCGCTTTGCATGTATGGGGAAAAGCGTGAAACTGTAATATATATATATTATTGATTGGTTGGTTGTAGATCAAAATATAAGCGTTAGTATAAAAATGTCTATAAATTACCAAACATTGGAAATAAATCGAAATTAGATTCATACATTTTTGATTCTCCACTTTCAGTGACGGAACTCTTTTTGTGTTACCAGTGGAGAAATGAAAATAATATAGTTATAATTCTTCCCCCAGCATAGTTCGAACCCCTGACATTGCGCTAACAGTGAGACGCGGTTCCAGTGCGCCATTATGGCCATGTATTTCTTTATACAAAATTACATTAAAGGAACACTTTTCTTAATAATTTCGCAACACTAAATTCAGTATCCACGGTTGTTAATATTTATTAGCATTCCACACCGCTTCTATTGTGACGTTATAAATGTCTACCTACTCCTTATTGAATTACGCGATATCGTAATCTAGGCATAGATTTATTTAATGGTTATATAGATGAATAATGTAGCGACGTGCGATTTGTCTGTTTGTCCGTCCAAGGAAGTTGTGGTGCAGTGGGTAAGATTGTGTGCGATAGTTATGAGATCTATTACCACTCGTGGGGTTGTTTTAAAATTTACACACACAAAGCAGTTTTAGTAAATGTAATGAAAATATGTAGATTTTGCCTAGTCTTGAAACTGTATAATTACAGCTAGGTTAGTAATAGCTTCAAATCTTGACAAATTATTTTTTTTTCCGACTTAAGAATTGTTTTTTCAGTCAGAGAGGAATCTAGTATCAAGAATTCAATTCGATATTGACTGGAAATCGAGACATTACGGTTAGAGTGGTGAAATTGAACGCCGCGCTTTCTTACCAGAGCGAAAACAGATAATAATTTAAATATAAAACATCCTTCGAGTAATGATTGGTCGTGGGTTCCCACGCTGTCCCAAACGCTGGACCAAACGCTGTCCCACTGAGCCACAATGACGTCCACTTAACTTCTATACTTCAAGGGATTTTCAAATTACTTTTCTATACAGGTCATGGTTATAACAATGGTAAAACGTTTTCTTACCGGATGTAACCTACTTACTACATAGATAATGGCGGGACAATAAGAGGAAATCAACTTGCTCAACACTACTGTATTGTCAGCTGCGATTTCCGTTGACAAGTCCGCGTTACGTTTTATTTATTATATGAGACTCGTAGTAGTAAAAATATGTATACTCAATATCCTGAGTTCATCATGGTGCAGTGGGACAGTGATAGGGACGTAATGATTGTAGGTTCAATTTCCGTTCAAAACAAATATTTGTCTGACGTATATAAGTATAAAAAATGTATTCAGTTCAGTTCTTTAATTATGGCGCTTCGAGAATGACAGTGGAGCACAAGTCACTTCGCCAATGCCACGTTGAATGGAGAATACATAAAAAAAAATCATTAATGTCACAGCCGTTTTTTATACGTCAAACTAATATCAAACGATAGTCTACTTAATACTAACCAAAAAATATATATATTATAAATAAAGACTTATTATTATTTATTTTATTTTAAACTCGCATATATTGATTTGAGTAGACGTTAAATTAATCACTGTACGGAACCTGTCATACCATTATAGAACTAAATACAGATACTCAATAGTTAAACAAATAGCCTACACATTTGGTCACAATTAACGGTGTAATTGTTACCTTCACAGACAATTCTTTTAATTGGGATGCGTCATCTTATAAACTTACTATACTATAGAAAACTATATATATTATTAAAACTCTACTTCAATTTTTTATAAAGTTATACGTCTCGCTCTCTCTTATTTTAGGTTGTCATACTCGACATAGGTTACTGACTCTTGCAATTAACCTGAATAATGTGCCCTACGTAATGTGGAGAACGGAGTGTCTTGACACTATGTTCTCTCTGACTATCCTGCTATGCGGGAAAAAGCGTGAAGTTGAAAAAGGTTCCGTGATGCATATTCATTAATGATGCCATATTTTATAAATCTATCTAAACCAACAGACTTTATTGAATTTAACGAGGATTTTTTGAGGTTTTCTTTTGTAAAAAGACAATAGTCATACATTGTTATTTACACATTATTATTATAGCTTTATAATGAACATGAGTTCTTAAAATGACTCAAATGTTAGTCAGAACAAATTACAAGAAGGTTAGTGGTATCAACGGAAATATGTAATCTTTGGAAAACATGAAAATTTTGTATGTGCCTTGGATGTGACATACTTAGATAGCGAAATTCCTTTTCAGTAAAATGTATATTTGTCATTAGTCATAAATGAGTGAGTGAGAATGAGTTTTGTATACAAACTTTCGTCATAGAAGTGTAGTAAGAGAAACTAGTGTCATGACACTTCGTTCTCACTTTTCCGCACGAAATCGAGACGGAACTTAACTTTACACTCTGTCTAACCAGAGCGGAGAAAAGAATATGTCTATACATATAACAAACATGTAACTGATGATTGTCTGTTCATGGAAGATATATGTGAAATAATATTATTGGGGGCATTTATCAATCTATAATAGAACTTTTCTGTTTGTCTGTTTTGTAGTATTTATTTTATTCAATCGGTACATAAATTAACAAAATTAGTGTGATTTACGTGAGCACGCAGACGAAAAAAATAAATAGTTAATTGTAGTCGTGTAGTATAGTATATCGTTTATTTTAAATATAATCATTCCCCGACTGGGAATCGAACCCACAACAAACTGGGCCACGATGGTCTCACATTCAATATTGCATAAAGAAATTAATTCAAACGACACAAAATCAGATATAAATCGTGAGTGTTTTATAGCGTAATATCATTTGGTATTTTACGATTTTAGCCTGGATCCTGTTTTCTTGGATATTTGGATACAAGTCATATACTGATACAATGTTTGCATTGGAAATTAGACGTACCTAGGTAGTAAAGGAATTGGATGCACCAAGCTCCTTTCTATACATAACCAAATTTGAAAATATCTTACTAATGTCGCTTTTGAAATTAGCTGATGATATTTCTCATATCATCACGGAACATGCATTACATGTGTAAAGACTATGAGTAAAAGGGGTCAAAAAACATAATCATATTTAAAAATAATATTATAATTTAAGTATTTATATATTTAGCCACTTTAAGGGTTAAATTGAGGGGTTTTACGGATGTCTAATTTAGGATCTGGATACGATTACGGATATTCAATATTTAAATCACTAATTTAACAGTTTGTTTTTGTTTGATATAATTTTCATCTCACGTGTTTTTATTTTTTAAAGAATTTATTTTTGCGCTTTATTATTGCGCTCATATAGCCACCCATATCTGAAATTGTCCGTAACTTTCGGGCTTAGAATTTGTTTACGGTAATGGATAGTTATTTTGGGTATATCTGATAGTTACGGTTACGTTTAAGGAGTGCCACAGCATCCCTGGTTAAATGTCTAAAAACCAACCTTTGACAGGTGCAGTTAAAACCTGGTTTAGTTTGGTCCTATTAAAAATATTTTCTTAAAATAAATTTATTTTATATAAATAACAATTTGTAAAATATACAAATAGCAATATTCCAAAAAAAAGAAGCTTGTATGAAAACAAGAAAACCTCACCAAAATCCCTTAAAATCTCCAAAAATCTTACCTGTAACAAACAGACGGAACAATTATTAATAATACATACATATTTCATATAGTTAAAGAAGTTGTTAAAAAGAGATACTTATCTGTTGCATAATGACCTACATTACGTATTAATTTATATTTCATTGTAACATTACGGTTATCGTGGGATTTTACTTGATTGTACTTTAAAAGAATAAGTTTAAGTATTACTTCATAATTAGTAGAATGGTAAGTTCTATTGACAAATTGTTCTTTTTTTTGAAGATATTTTGACAGCGTTATAGTTGATTGAGGTTGATTGATCTAATACGCAAAATTATATTATATTTATATTATATATATATATATATCTGAGAATTTACGTTTGGTAGTCCACGCAAACGTAGTTGCGGGCTTTTATATAATTTAGTACTTAAAACTCGAACTCAAAAACTTCAATTAATATTTAAATAACATAAATTTTAGTTAAAACCTAATTGACATCTCTGATTGTTCACTAATTTTATTTACAAGTGTACTTAGTAACGACAACCAATTTAGTGTTTTAACATAAAAAAGGAAAAGCAGGAAGAAAAAATGCTTTTGTTACAAATTTGACGGTTACGCTATAATTGTATAATGGTTACATCGTTTAGAGCTTATTCTATTTCGTATTACTCATACTTCACTTAACTACTAAAGTACTGGTTAATTTACCGAGAAGTTAGCGTATATTTAAGACCCGCTTGATGCTCAATTGAATATAAAATAAACACTTAATGTGAACAGAAGTTTACCAAAATAAAATAGTCTAAACTGCATTTAAATCGGTTTAGTCATTTCTAAGATTAACGTGCACAACTATACAGATAAAAAGAAAAGAAAATTAAAATCAATTGATTTCTATTCTATTACATTGATAAATGCCTCTAATCATATTTTTAGAGAATGGAGTAATATAACACAAAGTATTTTAAAAAAAAGAATTAATACATATAAAGGTCTTCATAGTTGAAAAACTTTTTACAATAACTTAAAATAATTGTTAATAAAAGATAGAATAGAGATATATATTATAAACTAAGTTTGAGAGTTTAGAATATAGAATATGGTTTTTTGAATTTTAATCCCATTTAGTACACGTTTTCATGTAAATGCAGTTGTGGGTGCAATCTCCACTCAGCACAACGATTATATTAATTACTAGCTACCTAGCTAAAGCAAAGACGCGCTTTATTACGTATAGCTGTTTCGTATTTTCCGCAGCCTTCCGTAAAACAATGAAATTAATGAAAAAACCAAAAAATGGGGAAAAAAACCTATTAGCTATACCTATTTGCCTATGTTTATCACTAGACCCTCAAGTATTTCTATGCAAAAATTTTTTATAAGCAGGGGGTTAGCCGTGATAACATCACAGAAAGATAGAGGGACAGAATTACTTTCTCATTTATAATATTATTAAATTAATATATTAGTATGGATTTTCATATCTCCGCTCTGATAAGACTTCGGTGTTGAGTTCCGCCACTCAACACACATTGTTTCTATTTCAAAAAAACATGAATATAGAACAAATCTTTATTTAACCTATTAAGCAATAATTATAGATAATAGCTTTTTACTTAAGTATTTGTCATGTTAAAAATCAGTCGAGGTCGATCGCGGGCGTGTGCACTGTGTAGGCGCCGGCCTCAGTACCTTACTAGCCAATACACATGTATCGTTTGAAATGGACATTCGATTAATATTTTTTTACTATCTATCTAGGTAAGGCGGTTGTGGCGTAGTGGGATACACACGCGATGGTGGTAGGTTTGATCCTCGGTTGAGTTAATGACTATATTTAAATATATAGAGGCTATCGTGGCGCAGTGTGACAGCATTTAAATGAATACAAGATAATTGTATGGTAATGGTATAAGTCAATATTTAGATTTGACTTTTTTTAATTAAAAAAAAAGCAAAAATTAATCTTTTTGATTAGTAATTCTCGAAAAGCATTTCGTCTTTTCATAAGAAACATGTAATATTTTAATACCGAATGAAATGGAATAACACTGACTTTGACTATATGGCGCAGCGGAAGTACCTACTACACCGGATATCGTGAGTTCGATTTCCGGTTAAGGTATCAACTTACGTTGTACATTTACATATTTTTATGGATAGATGTATAGATAAGCTTTTAAACATATATAAGTTATGAAATTATATATGGTTAGATTTAGTAATAAAAAGAAAGAAGATATTATTTCATGGATTCCATTTCCATTCTGGTGAATATTTCAATATTTTGATTTCTTCACTCTGGTAAGGCAAAGCGCGGCGCTGAGACCTGTTTCATTCGCAATATCTCGATTTCGGACAGAGAGCGGATATCGTAAAGTTTTGGCAATTTTTAGATTCATAGACAAGGTCTTTTTCTAACAACCATGCTAATTGTGCGTGATAAAAAGCCTGATGAATATAAATAAATAAAAAAAGGCCTTTCCCTCATAAATACAGATATTCAATTTTAAAAACATACTATATACGAAGTAGGGAAATTGAATATATTATATAAAACTTGCATATGTTCAAATGAAAATAAACCTTGTAATTAAATATTAAAAGGTTATTAAACGTGTCGTTAATTAATATACTTATCATATAAGAACCAATTTGTGTGTGGTCGAAATATTTTAAATGCTTCAACTAAAAAACACCCAATATATTTACGTGTTGGGGAGCATTCCTTGCATTTCTGAAGCAGTTTACGTTATTAAGGACTTTGTTAATTAAAACGTGCTCGATTAAGATAAGTTTGTGTTCGATAGTTTTTTTTCTTTTTCGTTTTTTATAAGAATTCCACGTCCAAAGAATATATATGTAAATACTTTCCTTCCGAATTTGAGACATGTGGCGTTGAGTGGCGAACTCAATGCCGCGTTTTGTCGCACCAGAACGAAAAAATAGACATATTTAACTATAGTCGTTCACCAGAATGGGAATTAAACCCACAGCCATTTGTGTTCCAGACGCTGTCACGGCGCCATCATGGCCTCTGTTATATTATTTAGTAAAGAAAAAACTTTCATAACCTTTTTTTAATTTTGCGGAAGTTCATATGTTCATATGAAACTTAGTGCGCTTAAAGTTACTATTAAGAAGGAGTTTAAAAGGCCAATGTTTTTTTAAGCTATAGATTAGAAAAGGAATCCCATCGACGCTTGAAATACGCATTCCCCTAGTAACGTTATAAATACAAAGTATGTTTATATTTATTATTTTGCAGGCCTTCATTACATGCTGTATAGTTTTTGATTAGAACAAGATTCTCGATGTTCGTGTTTTAAAGTCGTGAGTTCGTAATTTGCTCTAACAATATGCGGGTCAAGTCATACGACCTCCACTTTGTCGTAAGTCCTAAGGGCATTGCAGCAAAAGCATTTTCATCATATGCTATTAATATCTATAGAATATACATTAATCTACTAACGTATTATATCAAGCAGAGACCTATCATTATCTAGGATCAGATATCCTTAAATGTCATAAGAATTTGTCATGGATGTAAATATCTTTGAAATTCCGTATAGTTTCAAGTCTAATTATTTTAAGTGAATATCGTTTAAACATTTTATAAAATATATATTTACAAAATAGAAGGTTAAAAAATATTTGGTACATATATATTGATTGTGATACAGCCCCAGTCACATTTCAAAGCGCGACATTTAATTCAAGTTATTGATACAAACTTTATAACGATGTCCATTACATTATAGTAATTAAATGAAATACTCATTTTTATAAATAATAAATTATCCCCACATCTATAATATGATAAATGGCTTTGTATATTAATAAAAACTTTGGTGTGCTACAAGGATCAATTTTGGGGCTATTTCACTTTCTAATATACATCAATGACTTTTGAGTTTTAACTATGAAAATGGACGTCAATTATGAAATTAAAAAGTTTCTTTAATTACATTCTATTATAAAATATTTAACAGAGAAACTATTTAACTACTTGGAACTAAGCGAAGTGGTGTATAAATATATAACTTTTCCTTCTAATATAACTTTCTAACTTTAATCGCTATTGAACTTCTATATGTGTAAAAATTATACCTGAGGCTAAAATCATTATAAAGTAATACATGATTATATTATACTAGCGTTCACATTCGACTTGCTACTGTCAAGAAAATCTTTTATAATAATGAAAATTAGCATAATTATTTTGATTTCAGTTCAATTTAAAGAAAAATATCTATATTCCGTGTCTATCTGTTAGTATTTCAAAATATAAAAAAAAAAAATTATTCACCGTCTCATATATATTTGTAATACACTAGGACAATCTTTCTAAATTATTTTCACTTTCGGCTGAAAGGAAGGCATTACATGTGACAATATCGGGGTTACGAAAACAAAATAAAATTTAAATCATTTTCCAAATGAGATTCAAATCTAGAACTTTCAAATTGGGCTAATAATTCCAATTGCACCACGTATAAAGCTTTGCCAATAAATTTAATTTAACAACTACAGTTTAAATCATAAATATAATTGAACTTTCGCTACCAGATGTATCGACCTTGGTCACTAAACATAACGTTCGATAGGTTTATATAATATAAACAGATAATCACAAGATTCTAATCGTCTAACGAAAGTACGCCGGAGGTGATATTTTGAGTGAAATTTTACCTTTTTCTTTTTCTTTGTATGTTGAAGTAAAACTAATTTAATGCAAAAAAAAAATGGTGCTCGCACGCTGTTTTGTACAGCCACGTTGGTTGTTGGTTCAGTTCTCAATAAGAAACATTTATATGTATGTCTGATATGACCTGACCTTTAGTTTTATTGATTATCTATCTGATTAACAATTTCTAAATGGATCAATAATCAAAGGCATGATCATCAAGACATATACATTAAATTAACTAAAAAGCTAACAAAGAATGATTTGACACTAAATCTTTTTACTAATATACTTTCAAGTCTACCATTTGTTGTTTCTTTTTTCAGCTTCACGCTTTATTACCGTATAGCAGGGTAGTCAAGACATACCGTTGTCCACTTTCCGCCCGAATTTGAGACAATGCGTGTTGAGTGGCGGAACTAACCCACGCTGTGTCTCGTTTCTCAGAGCGGATAAATAAAAATAATTAAATTATGATCATTCCGCCGATTGAAAATCGAACCTACGACTAATCGCGATTACAATCAAACGCTGTCCCATTAAGTGGCAATGGCCTCTTGTTTCTAGAAATACATCAAATTTCTCTTAACAGTTTTAATAATGCTACAAAATTATACACTACATGACATAATGGCAAAAGTGCAATCAACAAACATTGAGATTAAGTTAATAATTATTCGTTATGTATGGTATTTTGACAATTTTTCTTTGATTACATCAACTAAACGATTTATGATCATTTTTTCTCACTCACGATCTCTTTTTTATATAAACTATAGTAATTTGCCCGTATTATATCTGATATGATATAAGTTCAATAGTTCGAGGTTCAAATTGTACGCCAAATAAAGTAATTTCAATTATTTCCATTTCCCAGTTTGGTTAGAACAATCGCTGTGTTAGTTTCCACAATTCAAAACGCAACTACTCTAGTTGCACTACTACTCACGTAACTACGCACCGAAAACCCATTGTCAAGATACTCTTTTCCCAAATTTTACTCAATTTTAGAGACATTTCTCAATTAAATAGCGAAACCCGACGTCGCAATTTACTTAACCAGACCAGGGAAATGACAGATCGTATATCAATAACATTAAAGGTAAATAAGAAAAAAATATGAATAGTTGCTTATTTAGAAAATATTACTAATTAAATTTGATTTTATAAAATATTTAGTTTCACAGTCACGGGTGACTTCAACATGTCAAGGCTTTGATCTGAACGGTCGCTAGCTTATTGATTTCTGCGTGATTAATGGATTTTGTTGTGGTATGGTCGACAAAAAACATATCAAATTGAACACTTTTAGTCACATCAAATGACTTCATCGATGATGGTAACAAAAAAATAAAATATTATACTGTTTGGTTATTAAATAACTTTATGTAAACTACTTCGTTGATTATATTTTGTTAAATTATCTGAAATAACAAAGACCTCAGTAATAAATCACTTCTGAATCTCACTATTTATACAGCTTCATACTTTTTCCCGCATAGCTAGGTGGGCAGAGTCAACAGCAGAGTGAGATTCGAACCCATTATGTCTACAGTCACACCGCGCCATAATGGCCTTCAAGTATATCATTACCAATCACTTTAATATTAATTTTGCAAAAAAAAGGAAAACCAATTGCTTTCTTGAAGTTAAAAACAATCTATTTAATTTTTTAAATCATCTCGTGTTTATTATATACATATCGAGACGATTTATTGCAATTAAAGTTGAATTAAATAAATTTGAATCATTTTTATTGACACAGAAGCAAGTATTTCCTTTATAGAAAAGAGCATTTTATATAAGCATAATATTTTTTTGCTAACCATACTTTTTTTAATAGTAATCATGTTATTAAGATAAAATCATAGTTTCTTACAGCTCACGTATGTTATAATTAACTTATTGCAAAAAATCTGCTACTGATTGCATGTTGATGGGTTTATCTCAGGCTTTGACACCATTGTGGAGTAATAATTGTTTGGTATTTGACTTACCGTTGTTCGGGGTTCAAATACTATTGCCAGTGGTGCCAGTTCTCTACAACTAAGCAAAAAATTACTAAGCATAAAGGTATGGTGAGTTCCATTATTTTTTTATCAGCTTCACGCTTTTCCCGCATTGCAGGGTAATCAGAAAGATCCTGGTATCAAGACACTCCGTTCTTCATTTTCCGCCCAAATCTGAGACATTGCGTAATTAAACGCCGTGCATTGCCTAAATAATATGTATCAGAGCGGATAAATGAAAGTTTGATTTGAACACGCTTATTCAACAATGCCCTAATACTACACAGTCCTATATATATAAAAATATTTTAGCTTTACAATTTCTCCCGCATAGCATAGTTGTTCAAGTACAACACTTGTTTCTCTGCTTTCCGCCCGCCCTTTGACATGAAAATAATTTATATTTTATCTATTCCAAAATTGGAGGTAGAACCCACGACCAGGGCGTATACAGACAGTCGTTCAGACAAATTCCTCGATTCTAAATTAGCTGATTTTGTAATAAAATTTATCAATTATTTTTGTTATCTAATACAATAAGAAACTAGGAAGGATGGGTTTCCTATCGCCGAGGGACTAGCCCCCTCCAAGCTGTTACCCAACGCATTATAGCATGCTGTACGAGGAAGATACATAATAGAGTGCATATTATAACAATCGTTACACTCTATACTAGTGACTTTCGTTACTGGTTTTCGTTAGGTTTAGATACGTTTTTTAATAGTTTAGGATGATTTGTAGCGAAAGTTAAATAATAATATATTTAATAAAATAATAAACAATACAATTTATATAATACAATACAAAAGTACAACTCGAGACATTGCGTTTTAAGTGGCGGAACTAAACGCCACGATTTTTCTTACCCGATCAAAGAAATAAAAATAATTTAAATATAGATATTCATTACACTGAGCTACGATGGCCTCAAAAAAAAGAAAAATGTGGTGAACAATGATTGCATTATACATCGAAGCCACGGTGGCGCAGTGGAACAGTGTTAGAATGCAATGTCTCGGATTCAGGCGGAAAGTGGAGAGCGGAGGGTTTTTACACTAAGCTTGCTCTGATTACCTGCTCGCTGAATGAATATCTATATTGAAAACTTTATGCGTATCTCGGAAGTATGACGGTTACTATTAACATGACTAGCAATTAAAAGATTTCATCTTAGATTACGTCGCATGAGAATGTAAGAATCATTCATTTTTATTCATTATAATCGTTATTTAATTCTTCTTATTTAATTTTGAAACACCTTTTGTTTATTTGTTACGATGGCTTTATTATGCAAAGCTAATACTTGGCAGGTTTAATCGTGGCGCAGTGGGACTACTTCTGACTGCAAACGTGATTGGTTATGAGTTTGATTCCCACGAGGGGACGATTGACTTATGTCAATCAACAAGTGTCTAGACACCAGGTTCTGTATGCCTACCCTGCTATGCGGGAAAGAAACGTGAAAGTTATTTTCAATTGAATTAGCATCATTGGTCGTGGGTTCAAATTTGACAACGGCTTATATAGGACGATATTTAAACCAGCAATTCTCTAAATAAAATATATATTTTTTGACTAATGTCAAGATCGTAATAATTTTGCTTAGACGTTCCTTGTTACCCAGCAATAAAAAGAGATGAATACATGTAATATATGTTTAATATAAAAATAAATCTTATTTTTAATTTCACAACCAAATACATTCTATTGTATACTATGACTATCATACAAAAATTAAATATAAAAATAATAAAAAAAATATGACTCAATAGAAACAAGTGTTTATTAATTACCTACCATGCAATAGAAGAAAGCTTAGATTCGGATATTTTGCAATACATCATACATTACTAAAATCGACCTTTCTGGCTATTATATAAAGCATATTATTCTATACAGACTGCACACACCTAAGAAGACTCCCATATAGGGAGAGCATTGTTTTAAAAACAATTGTACATAATCGTCTCGCTTTCAAATACAATATTTCATAATTATTATAACATATTGAGGATATCGTGGCGCAGTGGGACAGTGGGACATTCGCGATGATTGTGGGTTCGATTCCAATTTGAGGATATAATTAATATTAAATTAATATCACTTTCCCGTTTTAGTGAAGCAAAACACGGCGTTTAGGTTTGGTACTATACACGTAATGTCCCGGATTCACAGCACCCTGATGCCTCTGGAGAATGTATGAAAATTTCTTGAAAAGGATTATCTTATTAACGTGTTATTAACTATTACCTTTTGGCGTATTAATATTTTCACACAAAGGTTTCACAGGTCAGGACATGACTCACTCACAGCTTGCCAGCATATTAGCAACGTGCCTTTTAAAATCGCTTCCTTCCTTTAAATGTTAAATTGTGCTAGTAACAAATAAGATATTTGCCACAAATTTTTCGTCCTATCTGGCAAAATGTAGCATAAAACGGAATTGGAAAAGAAACCATCCATGAAGTCCGACAGGTTCCAATCGTTAGCATAAAAAGCCACGCCTACAACTGTTGCCAAAAAACAACAATTGTGTAGCCAATTTGGTATTCAAATATGTATGTAGATTATAACTTATCTAATAAGCCATCTAGCACACGTCACGCCATTCATAACTTAAAAAGTCATGTTGACGCGCGTCCATCAACGAAAAACTGACTAAATGTGTGACTAGAATTTTTTGTCTCACAAAATATGATAGATATGTGAAATAAGAGAATATAACGGTATTATATATTACTAGGCACCCGCTCGCCCGCATGAACTAAACGTTGTTTCATATTTTTGGTGGCCTTGGGAGAAAAAAGTAGCTCATGATTATCCTAAGACTATATAAAATTACATCACAATAGACTCAGCAGTTTGGTTGTATGACGTTACAGACAGACAGTCTAACAGTTAAGAGCCTGAGTTAAAACACTCGTGACTAAAACGTTACATTTTAAAGTGATAACTTTATTTTATATATTTTAGCATACATTTATACATTAATAAAATTATTCACATATAACGGCGATTTTCTATATCAATTGATTAATTATTAAAAAAAACATCTTCATGCCTTTCTCCATATAGGTGGGTACCCAGAGAGAGCCTAGTATCAAGACGTTCCGTTCTCCACTCTACAGTGGAAATCGATACACTGTGTGCTGCGTGGCGGAACCCATGGCGATACGAGAGCGGAGAAAAAAATTATTCAAATACAATCATTCCCCTGAGTAGGGATCAACCTACAACCAATCGCGCTTACAGTCGCATCTTGTCCCACTGCGCCACGATGGCCTTTATTTGCTTTTTATATTATTTTGGTCAAAACTTTCTAATAAAGAATGTTTGTAAATGAAGCATAAGCTTAACCCTGATCTCTCCATTTCTTGTTGTTTTAGAAATACTCCATAAAACTTGTCGAAATTTAAATCTGTTCTATATTAATTCAGACAGGAGAAAAGAAAGTATATCAAAATGAAAAAAATCTTGAGAATGTTTTTTATATTCAAAACAATATACAAAATATACAAAACCCACACATCATTTCTAAGCTTTGAAAATTTTTATATGATTTAAGATAACTTTTACAGGTTTTTTGTGTTAAGTTTTTTATATACATTACATATTATTCTATTGAAGACTACAACAACAATGGTATGAGAACTCTACATTTTAAAATTTAATGGATTAGAAATCAAAATATATGACACTTCGTCTAATTCATCGTGAAGGTTTTGTTTAAAGTGTTGTTCACACACTTACAAGAAGTAAAACATTATCAAAAAACTCTCTCCAGAATTTTGTGGCCTGAATACAAAAAATTGAGTGATTAGAGATAAGTTAGACTAATCTCTAAATCACTTGTTAGGAAAAATTGCGCGAAAAGTAAGGGTTGATAAAATTATTTCGTAATAATTAACGAAACCTTACTTCGTCAAGACAGAACAGGAAAACATTTATATAAATTTGAAATATCAAATAGAAATATTCGTCCAAATGGAATTTATAACCACAACAATTACATTCAAAAACCCTAAGTGACCAACGATGGTGTAAATTTATATACATAGAAATAACTTATATAGTTATTTACAAAATCTTTTTAAATTTTTAGGTTCTTAGCTGGAAAAGTATTCAAAAAATTCTTTACGCACAGCAGGGTAGTCGAGAACCTAGAGTCAAGATATTCCGTTCTCGAATTCCACGGAATGGTTCTCCAGTTCACTTTTCGCCCGAAACGCCGGGCTTTGTCTTAGTTACCAGAATGGAAAATGAAAATATTTTATTATAATCATTCGTTTACACAATGACACTCTAGAAAAGTCCAAATACAGGAAAGATGGCGAAATATTACATCGCGATACAGAACAGGTTGCAAAAATTACTTTGTTTTATAATCTACAACGCATATGGTCCCACTAAACTGGACATCCGATTAGGGATTCGCAATTCTAACCGTGACTTTGTTTGTCCAACCCAGAATCGAACCTGCATCTATGACTTAAAGTTCAAAATTCCTTGATGCTTCTTTTGATTAATTGAATAGATTATACGCCATATATGTAAAAGGACGGAAGTTTTGTTGTTCAAAATTAAATCTTATAGATTAAGTTTCAAGGTTGTTTTTTGATATTTGGCTTATATAAATTTATATTCTAGACACATGGTTTTTGTCAGGTTCACAGGAAAAAATTAGGGAATTGATATGTGACTATAAATAGTCTTGTTCTTTTAGTAACCTATGTGACATTCTGTTGTCGAGGGTCGTTTGAGGTGTTTCAACCTCAACGTACATGCAGTTAGTATCACAATTTTAAAAGTTGATATATTATATATAAATATTGCTTTAGTCATGATCAGATTTATTATAGAAAGAAATGAAAGATATTCTGGTCAGTTGGACATATTATTCTGATCAGCTGTCAATTTTAGCAGAAGAAAACAAAATTTCAACAGACGAAGTTGATATATCCTATTATGATATATTTTATCTTACTATAAATACTTATCACAAGCATCACAATAAGTTGAGACCATCGTGGCGCAGTGTGACAGCGCCTGACTGTATACACTGGCTGTGGGTTCGATTCTCATTCGCAGAAATGATAATATTTAATTTATTTTCGTTTCTCCACTCTGGTTATATAAGACAGAGAACGGCGTTAAGTTCCATAACTTAATACGCAATGTATCGGACTCTGGCGGAAAGTGAAGAAAGAAGGCAATATTTCTTGATTAAGGAACTATCGCAAGTTATTTTTGGCGTCACAACAGGAAACTGTTTTATTTATAGCTTTTACATTATTTTTTGGCATATTAAGTAAAACCTTAAACTTAATATATTTCCTTGTCTTCGCCAACAAATTGTCCGCTAATGAGCGTAATCAATCAGATTCATGCGTTAAGTTGTTCGTTCGCAAATTATCGACTTTTTAAGGAAAAAATATTGACACTGACATTAACGAAGTCAGAAAATTGGGAGGTCATCGTACTATCACGCTGAATAATTACCAAAGTTAACAAAGTGTATAAAAGCTTTGTGCGTGACAATAGACAAACTGGCCTAATTACGTATTACAATTTCTGGTTAAGATTTTTTTATCCATATATTATTACGGGAAGGGTAGACTTTCAAGCATTATATCGAAAATTGTGCGGACCTTTCATACTCATGTATGAAATTTAGGATAGTTAAAGTGTGTTTGGAGTAAAGAGTGCTGAAAGCCAATATTTTTTATAATATAGCATTAGAAGTACGTTAAAGAATAAAATGAATAAGACAAAATGTGACAAAGCAAAATGCAAAATGTAAAAGTGACTATACTGCTATGGAAACGCGTGTTTTATACTAAGGGACTACTAATAATAGCCAAAACTTTAAGACGTGGAAACAGATTTGTTAGTTTAAAATCGGACTTTTTATTACTGAATTTTACTAAGCAATGCGATATTCTGCCCTTCATTTATATTTTTTTAGCCGATCGAAGTCGGTGTGAAGTCAAGATACTTTTTGCACAAAGACTGTATATAATATAAGATAAGAAGAAATATTTAAAAAAAAAAATTAAACTTAATGTCAGACCAAGAATTGTACAGGCACTTCGTCCACAGTATGAGGCATAGCGGGTTATTAAGAAAATGACGCCTTCCAATAAAAGAGAGAACATCATTCCTCAGAACCTGTCATCATAATTGGACATTTGTAATCTCATTTTGATCAAGTAACTTAAAAGTAATATTATATTATTTTAATTAAGACCATCTGGAGTATAACCCTTACTATATATATCAAAGAGGAGGTCAGGTGTTTGACTTCCGCTCTGTACAGTTTTTGCAGCTTTTATCCCAAGGTTTCACTAATAGTTATATTCATGCTCATTTTAGTAATGCGATGTCCTTTTTTGTTGTAAAATTTTGTGAATGTTTAAATTTATAAATTAATTATAAATTGCCAAAATAGTATATAAACAAGATACAAATCAAAATTTTCATTATTCTAAATTTTTTAACATAATTTTGAGGTATTTTCCTTGGTAAACAGAAATTACCAAGTACGCGCTGTTCGGAACTCCTCACTACATTTCATCTAACTAGACCAAAAAAAATAGGATTATAAAAAACATCAAATCAGGTGAACACTATTGCAAGACATCAACTGTACAGTCATGACAAGATTTATTAAATATATCAAAAGTTATTTTCGAATATTATGTCATAGTGATGCAGCTTCCTTGTTCCTCAACAATGGCTAACAATTGACAGATACTAATGGTTCACTAGTGACAGGTGACATGGTGGGTGACAGTCCTCATACCACCTCCTGTCCTGGATGACATTACTAGAGTGCCTTTAATACGAATTTACATAAGGCAAGTTGTTAAGAAAAAAAACGACGTCGGCATTTATTGACTATTGTTTTTAATATTGACTTTGTACTAGACAAAGACAGTTAAGAAGTACGTAAGTGTATGCAACGGTTCGGTGTGGCTTCGATTACCATTTCTAACTATTCGTTCTATCCAAGAGACGCAGTCCAATCCTGATATATTCATATTTTTAATATAAATTTTCTATATGATTATCTCAAAACCGATCAACAAAAAGATACAAAATTACTTCAATTATTTCATGAAGACTTTATAAACAATAATGACCAGTTAAAACAGTAATCAACACCTTCATATTGCATGACGTATATGTAAAGTTCAAAAACATGTTGCGGTCATAAGTCAACGTTGGCAGTTCACGTAAAGCGTTTTGGAAAAATGTCAATTTAAGATCCTCAGAGGTCACGGCCAGACATTTCTTTTTTAATTTCCATCCATTCCATCATACGGAACCGGAGAACTTAGTGAATGAGGCACTCCGTTTCTTATTTTCTGGCCATTTAAGTGATATATTATGTTGGGTACCTAATGTCTATCGTGGTGCAGTGGAACAGCATGTGACTGTAATTGCGATTGTTAGGGTACGAGTCCCACTCGGTAATAAAATTGTCACCGTCACCGCTCCAGTCAAAAAAAAATCAAAGCGGTAAGGTCCGGCACTCAACACGCAATGTCTCGAATTCAGCCGGAAAGTGCAGAACGGACTACCCTGCCATGAAAAAGGGTGAAACTGAGAGGGTAGCGAAAGCCAAGGCCGCAGTTTCTCAAACTAGATTTCTAGATATTTTGTATCGATTATATTGTTATTCCCGAATAAAATTTGAACCCACAAATGCCGTAGTATTCAGACACGTATAATTTTTTTTCTAATACATATATTAAAGTGTTAGTCACACGCTTAGAATTTTTAACACATTAAAATACATACATACCGCCTATTCATTTACATCTTTGTTAAAGAGAGGGTTTCAATAAAAGTAATATTTGTAATATTAGTAATATTTATAATAATAGAATACTTAATATTATAAATGCGAAAGTAACTCTGTCTGTATGTGATGTCATCACGGCCAAGTCGCTGAACCGATTGTGATGAAGTTTTATATAGAGGTACTTGTGGGTTATGGGATAGGTTTTCTCAAAGATTTCTCGGGATGGCTATATATAGATATGGATAGGCTACTCCTATTTTTTTTTTATTTTTTTTATAAATTTCACTGTTTTACGAAAAACCCGCCGAAAATATGAAACAGCTATAGTGCACGCAAGTGAACCCGTGAACGGGTCACAAAATAAAAAAGACACGGCAAAATAAAATCTTATACGTTTATTACAACTTGATTTTGTTATTACTTAATTAATAAAAATTAAAAGCATAGCACCAATTGACAAAGACAGATTTGAACCCGCGACCCGAGACAAAGAAGACATAGACGAATGACAATATATATGAGACACTAGAATATTAGTTAATCAATTCTCAATGTCACAGCAACGATTTCTGTACGTTTTAATTAAAAAAAAAAACTCAAGTGACAATGATTGCACAGAATTTAGGATACCTAACACATTAATTAATAGAAAATTTTCAAGGAAGCGTTCGTTAAATATATATGTGATAACAATATTTTTAAAAACATCAATTTATTTCTTCAACTTGGGCAGAAAGAGGAGAAGGGAGTGTTTAACCTATCCTGCTTACAAAAATAAAAAAAATCCTTAATAACATTTTCTTGTGCGTACCTAGACATGTTCCAAAGGTATCACGGTATCGATTGTTATTTGGCAGATAGCTTTCTTATTTTTATATATATATATAAGGTAATAGAAAATGCGCCATAGGAATTCTATTGTGATTTCATTTTGATATTTTTTCTGTATACATGTATTTATAATAGTTATCATAAAAGTTTATATCAATTGCGAACTGTAAAATTCCTAACCAACAAAAAAAGAAAAGGCTCAGAAACGGCTTTACCTATTTAAACACAGTATTGGCTATTGTATGGTAAACTTCCCGTAACATTCAGTGTTTATTTCATTTCAATCGGGTCATAAATGAAAAAGGTACAACAATTTAAAATATAAATTTAAGCAATGTTTGTGATTTAAATGAGAACGCGGGCAGTGAAAGAACGAAATAGTTTATGTCGTATAGTTTACGAAGCCGCGAGCAGGTCGCCAGTCACTAGCTGTATTTACGAATGTTTGAGACATTACTTGTTCGCCGGACCTCAACGCCGCGTTTTATTTTGTTCAACAGAGCGGAATATAAGAATAATTAAACAACAATCTTTCCATCGAGTGGGAATCAAACTTACACCCAAACGCACTCGTCCCAACGCGCCACTAAAACCGAACATGTAAAACCAAATGTTGCGAAGACAAAATTCATTTTTACAATAAATTCGATATATTTATCATCAATACTTAGAAGGATAATCTATAAAAAAAGTGTACAATCCTACTATTTCCTATGTAACTTTTAAAATGTTGATATCTTAGATCGGCTAAATACAAAATAAAAAAGAACGAAACGCCCAATAATCTTTTGACATCATCATAATTTCTAACTTTTCCATGGACCCGGATATGAACCTCGGACTTACATACATACAATAATTTGAGCAAAAGTAAAAGTATTTCTGCGAAACAATATGGTAACTGGATTCAAAGAGTCAACTGGCTAACGGTCTGTATCGTGGGAAACTATTGTACCTAATGAACTTGACTATTCAAATGCCACAGCGGACTTTGTTTAAATTATTCTTATCGAAAACATTGACAAGCCAATATGTTTGATTTTATAAACGAATTGTAGCCCGCTACTTTGTTTGCAAGGACTTTATAATGTAAAATTCCGTTTTTCCTATTCCCGTTGAAATATCCAGAAATCCTTTCTTAGTCCATATGCTCCCCAGAAAACCCTCCCTCTTAAGAAAACAAATTTCAACTTTCTACGAGCAGTAGTTTTAGCTTTGTAATATCTGTCAGTCACTCAATAACGCAAGTTTTATATTTCTTTTTCTTCGTATTTTTTTCGCATAGCAGGGTACATATTGAGAAACTAGTGTGAAGACACTCCGTTCTCCTATTTTCACCTGAAATCGAGACGTTGTGGTTGGTTAGTGGAATTCTACCCAGTGATTTGTTACCAAAGCGGAGAAATGAAACTGTTTTAAATATAATCATTCCCCCGAGTAAGATTCGAACCCATAAATAAATGCAGTCATATGCTGGCACACTGCGCCACGATTTATATGTATATAGATTTGTATATATAGATTATGAGAATATGGTAAGTTCAAAAGGTTATTGTAAGTACTTACGATATGGAAATGCGATGATTGGAGATACAAATTCTTTTTGGTTCTGTTTATGTTGTAGTTTATGCAGATCCGTGACACGTAAAATAAGCGTTGCTTTGGTAACGTAATATTTATTTTATGAATTTGATGAATACATTAAATTCAATTAGTTAATGGTCGAATGGCTGGCTAACTCAAAATATAGAATTATTTTGAAACAAAGAGTGGACGCTAACACTAGGTTTTCTCCGACTCCATTCGATTTTGTGTTATTGTGTCTTGAGTGGCGTAACTCAACGCCGCCCTTTGTCTTTCTGACAAGAGCGGGAAAGTGAATTCGAGTGATCTTTGATCCGAGTGGGGATCAAGCCCTCAACCATCATGCTTATAATCAGACGCTTTAGTCCTCGGTTTTTATTATATATATAATATATAATATCTTATTAAAAAGAACGTAGTGTTCAAACACTACGTTCTGTCTACCTACTCAAATATATTTATATAACAAATGCGTTAAGCAGAACAATTGTATCTAATTTAAAACTAAAACTAAACTTTTCAGTTTTTTAAAACTAACCTTATATAAAATATTATTGTTTAAATAAAATTAATAACTAATCTTAGTCTGTATAACTGATCTTAGTGGAAAAGTAGTGACGCGACACTTATTATTTAAGACAACAATAGTTCAGCACAAATTTACTAGTATATGTAGAAGCAATTAATATCTAGGTCATCAAACTAATAGCCTAGGTCGTATAGGTATACTGTAAGTATAGAATGCATTACGTACATCAATTCCGTTTAACCTTTTGAAGACATGTTCATTTAGAAAATCTAGAATGGTTTTAACTAAATTGATATATAGTATTTTAGACGCCACTGTGGCGCAGTTAGAATGTATGTATGTACCTAATGCATATTAACCGATGGTCGCTGGTTCATTTTCTTAAACTATTACAGTAAAATGCAAATTAAAACGTACTTTTTTAAATTAATATAGATATCTAAATTTTAAGTACGTGATCATCATGGCACTGTGAGACATTTGACTTTAAACGCGATGGTTGTAAGTTTATTCCCCACGCAAGGGAAATTAATATATATATTTTTTGATATACAAAGTGCATAATACAGTTCTGCCAAAACGAAGTGAAACGCGGAGAATCCGGCGCTAAGTGAAGCGGAGTGTCTTAACACAGAAAGCTTTGATTTAGTCGAATACAATTTCAGCATTTTTATATTAGAAAGTCTCCTCATTACCCTGAGCTGAGTTTGAACCGACAACCAAACGAATCTCGAGCCAACTCAGCCAAAGCATATTGCCAGGTTCTTGCGCATTAAACGTATATTTTCTTCAAATTGTAAACAATGTTTTATTCAAGACCCACGTCTATATAAACGATGGGAAACCAATGATACGATAACGCACCTCTACTTCATGTATGGAATTGTAATAAGTTCGCGAAATCCGTACATACCTCAGTAAGCATACATTGTACAAATAGCTTAGTGCTTGTGAATTTCTTTTCTGCTCCTCGCAGAAGTTCACAGGTTCGTTTACAGGTGGACGCTATCACGCTGTGCCACTGTTTTTACCTCATAGCTTTTAACCTGTCATCACATGAGTCATTGACAATTAACTTGACAGATCCGCTATCTATCCAGTAAATTAACAGAATCTTATCACACTCAAATATAGCATACAATTAGACTTGCCCATTTGTTAGTTGGCAAATAACTAACTAACATTAATATATTTTTATAGGTTCGTGCTGTTTAACTTTACGCTTTTTCCCGCATAGAAGGATAGTCAGAGAAAACCTAGTGTCAAGACACTCCGTTCTTATCTCACTCCGCTTCTTATTCCGCCCGAATTTGAGACACAGCTAAGCAAAAAAAAGAAAATATTTTAAATATAATAATTTCCCCGAGTTGGAATGGAACCTGCAATTGCGTCACAACAGCCTCTTTTATTTTTAGGCTTTTATATATAGAGGTGATAAACAATAATTACTTTAAATCGTTTTTAAATTAATCATATTAAAATACATTTGTATAAATACTTTAGAGATCAACGTGGAATAGCGCCTGACTATTAACGCGATTGGTAAGTTTAATCACCCTAATTCACTATTAAATTATTTTGCCTCTCTTGTTAAGTTCTTGTAAGAAACTGGAGAATGGAGTGTCTTGACACTAGGTGTTCTCTGACTACCTTTATAACACCTTAGAACAATATTACTACATTATTCGAAGTGAACTGTAACAATATGTAATAGGCAACCTGCGCCGGCGCCTCCGCCCTCGCAACTTGTACAATTATACAAAACCACATCAAAATCGATACGCCTTATTCCCATATATATATAAGAACTGGATTCGTAAGCAAGGCCGGTATATGATTCATTATTTAAGTTTATAGCCTCTAAATACTGAATTTAGTTATTGAGTGACACAGTTAAAACCTACGCTGATTGAACAATTATTTAGATAAGTCAACAGTTTTAGTGGTTTGTAATAAATGTATATTAGACAAATCATAAGATAACAACTGCACTGTACTGTCATAGTGTAATTATTTTTTCTTTTATTTTTTTTAAATTTCATCTTTTCTGTAGGGAAAGGGAATAAATTTATATTTTTCGACTATTTACGATGTATTTATTGCTTGTTAAGGAGTTCTCCTTAAGCCGCATTTCGTCTTAGTAGACCAGAAACATTTTTATTCTTTTTAACTTTTTTACTTTAATATCAGAAACCGCTTAACCGATTTAAATGATATTTTAAAACTTGTGCTAAAGTTCCTTTAACACTTAGTGTTTATTTCATTTAAATCAGTTCATAAACAAAAAAGTAACAACCATTTAAATTATAAATTTAAGCAAAGCTTGTGATTTAAGTGAGAACGCGAGTGGGCGTAAATCGAAATAGTTTAGTCATGTAGTTTACACAAGCGAAGCCGCGAGCGGGTCGCTAGTAATTAATATATTTTCACATACTAACACTTTCAAAATCTAGCAAATAACTTACAAAACGTGCTAAAATTGTAAAAAAAAAAAGCTATGTACCGAAACTATTTACCTGACAGTAGTTGCATAGGTGCTAATTAGTTACACACTACCAAGGTTACTTGGTAATTACATTATGTGAATATTACACAAATGCTTCAAGATATTCGCTTTTTGGCTCTTATTAGTTTGGTTTAGCTAGAGACCAACAGTCTTGAGAAACGGCTACTGCCTGTTCAAAAATAAAACAAATTAGCGGAGACCATCGCAGTGCAGTGTTGAATCCCGGAGGAATGATTATATTTAAACTATTTACGTTGCTCAACAGACGGTGTTCAGTTTCGCCACTCAATTAGCAATGTTACGACTTCGGGCGGAAAGTAGAGAATCGAGTTTGTTGACACTATATTCTCTCTCTCTCTGTCCTGCTATGCTGGACAAATCACCGATTGGGAATTGAACTAGCAACCACCATACTACGATAAGTAATATCAATAACAGTCTTACTAATCGATTAGTCTCAACTCTCATGTATCAATAAGTCAGCATTACATTAGGTCACAATTGCGTAACGCGTTTATAAGGTAAATTATTTTATATTTGCAATTGCAATAAATATATTATTTTACGTGAACTATGATTTTATATAAATTTATGTAAATTTAGGTATATAAATTGTATGTTTTTTGTTTTTATTGTAAAAACAATTGTACATGTGGTACGATTCTAGTTATGGTATATTTAAATTTTATTTCTCCGGCTTAGTAAGACGCGCGGCGTTGAGTTCCGCCACTCAACACGTAATGTTTCGAATTCCAATGCGAAGATCAGTTCGTCTTGACAGTAAGTGCTTTCTGCCTACTTTTTGTGTGGTAAAACACCGAAATAGTAACAGTATTTTTTTATTGCAAACGCAATATTAAATGTAAAGTGTACACATAGTAAGATAGTACGGGTGCAATCATTGCCCGTTAGAATGATATATATAAATTCTATTTCTCCGGTTACAGTTTTGCCTGTCAACACGGAATACATCTAAAATGTACGGAAAGAATGTCAGTACACTAAATTCTACCACATCATATGCGGAAGATTCGTGTATAGAAAAAAATCAACAACTGGCAATGTCAATCGTGGGTTCAATTCCCACGCGTGGTAAAAACATATTTAAACTTAATTTCTCCAGTTTGGCAAGACATAGCGCGACATTGAGTACTGTCATTTAAAAATTTAAGGAAAGTGAACAGTGTCTATTGAGATTAGTTTTACTTATACTTCCACGCCACATAACGTGACATTTAAGTTATTTATTTACTTTAAATTATTACGAGTTTTTCCAGAAACTGGCGTATACTACATATATATATTTTATCAACATGCAGTCTAGCATGGTTGTTATCTGTAAATTATTTAAACGTTAAAGATAAAAGCGATTATAGCTATTTTCTAGTAAATATAACTTTAAACTAAAACATTTATACTATATACTTTTGGAGTTTTAACATATCCTCTTTTACATTTTTAAGGCAAACTATATAATCCTAATGCAAGCTTATCTATTGACTACACAATATTAAAAAACCAAAACTGTTTTCTTATTAAAGTTAATATGGAATCGAACCTGCGACCTCTGTCGCAACTCAACGTGACAGCGGTCAGTTCATACACAGAGTATACAAAAGCGAAGGTCACCTAGTAAATTAATTAGAATTCCTAGAATTATTATCATAAGCTTACGAAACTTTGATAAAATTCCGGAACGTAAAGCAATATTCGTAATATACTGTATAGGTATTGACAAACAGACGACAATCTGACAGCCGCCCAATAAAATGTCACGTTACGAAATTGTATTTTGATAGTTATTAGTTATTTTAATAGTTATTAGTTATTTTAATAGCAGGGAAGGAAGAGAGAACCTACTGTCAAGACTCTCTGTTCTCCATTGTTGAGCAAAATCAAATAAGAAACTTAAATGATATCGTTTCCCTGAGGGGATATCGAACTCACGACAATCGTGCTTACTTCGGACGCCGTCCCACTGCCCTCGATATAACATATTCATTGACTGTTAATTAAATTTTATAGAACTAATTTAAATGTTAATAGATGTTAAGTTGTATACACAATTATTTAACTGTACTGTAACGGTTGTGAGTTCGATTTCTGCTCAAAAAAATATTTATATTAGAATTATTTTTATTTGCTTCATATGGCAAGGGAAGATTTAACACTAGATTCCATCTGAACACGATGCTACATATGTATAACTGATATGGGACAAACCGTTGCAAGAAGAAGATGGAGTGTCATATCATTCAGTACTCAACAGTTGCATTATACAATTAATAAAAAAATAATTTAAAATTTCTTATGATTTTTGTCGAAAAATACGGTATACTATGGAATAATTAAATAAATGATAATATTTCGTGGAAATTAGATATCAGTATGTAGAGCGACATTTTTTCTGCCTGTATACTAAGGATATAAAGAGTGTTGAAGGTTAAAAGCCACACTTGATTGTTTCAACCGCTATTATTACTCGACTAGCTTACTTTCTTCACACACCAATAAAAAATAAGAAGAAACTCATTCAAACGCATTCCATGAATTCACCGTGCCGGTCGCCATCGCGCTGCAGAGATAAGAGCTTGGGGCAGTTCCCAGGACATGCGACACATATGTAGGCTTAATGGGTCCCTTTAAAATGCATTACCACTTCCACTGCCCAAGCTCCTACCTCTACCTAACCATATATTTTAATTTATTGGCAGGAAAATAACAGATATGTTAAAACCAAACTGACGTATTAATGAATTACAGTGACGTCATAATGGCGGCTTTTATGTTAGGCTTTGTCCATGTCTACGTGACATAAGTTGTAATTGATTGATCATTCATTAAAATACAAATGAAATAATATGTCAAATTTTATTTAGTGTATTAGTAGTATTGATAATAAAGCATATTTTTAGAAAACGTATAAAAATTTGAACGCAACTGGATTCAAACCCGCGCCTTTTGAAAACCATCCAAGCGCCTAAGCCATGCATTCTACTTCCAGCGGCATCGAAATTCTTATACGCTTATTACAACTTATTTTTGTTGTTAGCATCTCTGTAGAGAGATTTTTAATTTCCTACGTGTGTGATTAAGTTCATAAAAATTAATTAATTAAAAGTCTTGATAATAGTTTTCTTTCACGCAAAGCATTGTAGGCACACAGAGAGAGTTATGACACTCCGTTCTTCTTTCTCCACCTGAATTTGTAACATTGGATGATGAGTGGCGGAACTCAACGTGGCACTTGTTCTTACCAGAGAAAGGAAAAGAGAATAATTTTAATATCATAAATCATTCAACTGAGTGACGATCGAATCTACAACCATCGCTTTCAGATTTAGATTTCAATGTCGAATAATAGTTTTATAATAAATAAAAGATATATTCTACCAAATAGTCTATATTATTTACATATCTATTTACACAATAGATAAAACACTCACGCTATCTAAAAGATAAGATTAAGATTGCCAATTGAAAAAAATCAACAAACAATATTGATATGCTTGTCACGCCTCATATAAGCTTAAAATGCCATTTTTTATATTGTTTATTGGGTTTCAGTAGTATATATATATTACATTTGATATATGAATATATAGAAATAAGTTTATATTTACACGTAACCTGTATTTCAAATACAGGGGTTTCAGGACTATTTACTTTCTCATTGATTTTCATTTAATATTAGTTAATGAAATGCTTATCTAGCTGCTACCTCTGTACCATCAGGTAGATACCTCACTACTAAAATTACTTAGATATAAACATATTTTTCTTTATTTATAAAAAAGATTTTTGAATACTTTAACGTCTATTAAATACTGTGTAAAGAAATTTAGTAATCATCACTCTAGAACACTACGTGGGATTTCCCGAGTCAATTCCATTTCATATCTTCCATTATCTTATAAACAGACTAGTTGTGACACGCAACTTCTTTTGCGTGGACTATAAAACGTATAATCTCGTGAAATCCTCTCTAAGAGTTCCTCCTCTCCAACACAAATTCCAGTCTTCTACATCCAGCAGTTACGGCTATGCGTGGTCTGTCAGTCGGTCACTCAGCAAGAGTTTTATATATACATAAATAGATTACAGTACACCATTATTTGATTATTGGATCTTTGTAAAGGAAACTATTTTAAGTGGAAATATCGCGCATAATTTTGTTCTATATTAAGAATACCTACACTGCTATGCAGGATAAAATATGAAGCTAGAAAATAATATGCCTCATTAAATTATATATATACAAACTATATTATATTTTTGCTACAAAGAAATATATTTTAAAAGAACACAGTTGGATTTTGCCAGTTTATTTCAGTTTCAGGCTTTCCATTAAGTTTTCCGAACTGACATTTATTTATTAACTAGTAATTCAAAGATTTTATTACAAAACATAAAGATTTTTAGTCATCTAGACTTACCCTGCATAATGCAACGCCTGTGTCCAACCTGTCCAAGAAGTTATCAGCAGTTATGCGGAGTTCAGGATAGAGGACTGTCAGCCATTCAGCAAGATCCTCTTTCATAGCATATAGGTATTCCTCAGAGGACTTGAAGGGCCGGAAGGGCCGAGCTTCGAGGAGAACAGCTCCTGCGCTCGCCATCGTTCTGGTGGTTCAGACTTTGATCATTACTGGTTCTGTAACAAGGTTTTAGAAGGTTTTAGCTTTATATGCAACTTCATAAAACTAATGTGAATGTTTTGATTATTAGTATCATCATATCACCATTGTTTTTATATATTTTTATATACTTGCGAAAAGGGTAGTCTTTGGGCCACTTTTTAAGAATATTATAGGAAGGATAAGAAAATTTGTACCTATAGTTTATAGGAAGACGTTCATAAAGCCTATATTAACTATAATATTACATTATTTACACACTGCCATGTGACACACACTTTATAATAAAGTGGCATACACGTCGCCAAGGCAACGCTAATTTTAAGCGTCAACGGACCCCTAGCATTCTTAAATCATTCTAAAGTGTCGACCTCTAATAGAATAAATAAATAAATCAAACATTTGACAGTCTTAAATAGAGCATGATTTATGATTAGGTCAATATTGAGTTAGTACGGCTTAGAAAACTGGGTCCCAGCCCACTTGACTCTTGAACAGGATACCGGTGACATATTGGATGCACTATGTGGTATATTAATGTATATTTTCCTGTTCATAAATGAAACAAAATATACTCTTATTAACGCCATTGTTATAAAGTATTTAAATGTTACATAGTAGACCTTAGTAGTTGGCTCGATTCATATTTGGAGATATATTTAATATTTAAATTGTATTCGTTTATTCCGTTCTGACTTTTTGTTAATATTTAAAATATTTTGATTTTCTTCAATCTGACTGGAAAAAGTGGAAAAAGAAGTTGATTTAACTATTAGGTTGTCACCGTTGACTTGAAATATTTTGATGCAGTAGATACATGAAACTTGAAAAGAATTTTGACTAATATTGATGACATAGACAACTCTTCAGCTCTTAGCCCGTTCTTGTTCAATGTAGTGCTAGATACTGCCTCGGTTTATATCCAGAACCAGCCTTCATGACTAATAATGTATATGCTAGACATAGCGCTCATTGACGAGAGCCGGTTGACGCTGGAGCAGACAGTGAACTTGAGGAAGTTAACGCTTGAGAACGGTTCAGTTGGAAAAGTGAAGGTACCTTGTATCTATTCTGCACCACTCTGGAGGCATCACGATGCCCAAGCGCGAATTAGCGCTACATAGGCAAAATGGCATTAGGTCACAAGAGTGGTCTGCGACCGCAGAATACCACCCAAGCTTAAGGGGCTGATATACAAGAGCATAATCCGACCGGTTCTCTTATACGGTAGCGAATGCTGGTCAGTGCTGTCTAGGCACGCTCAGGAGATTCACGTCACGGAAATAAAAATGCTGAGGTGAATATGTGACGTAACGAGGGCTGACCGCATACATAGCACATTAATTCAAGGTAATCTTAGAGTCACTGACGTAGCGGACAAGCTCCAAGAGCGTGGCCTAAGATGGTATGGCCACGTTGCACACCGACCTGAGAACTATGTAGGAAGAATATGCCTTGATATATCTGTCCCTGGAGCAAGACCCCCCGGACGCCCAAGGAAGCTGGATGTCATGAAGCAGGATATGAGAGCCAATGGACTGACCACTGAGGATGTCCAAATCATGCAAAGTGAAGGGGATTGAGTAGGAAGATAGACCCTGGCTAGGCCGGGATATATGCCAAGAAGAAGAAAACTGATTTGGAATAGGTAGAGTGGCTGCTATTTAAAACGCTCTTGTTAGCATGTGCATCAATGTGAGTATTGATTTAATTTGTCTTGGCTTGAGGTTTTTAAGGGAGCACTATAAGAGAATTTCCCAAAATTCTCACGAGAAAATCATGCAAAATGAGATTTTACATATTATAGTCCACGCAAACGGAGTTGTGGACCATAACTAATAGGAATGTATATATAAATGGGTTTATTTTTATACATATCCTGTTTTTTTTAGCTTCACGCTTTATCCCTAGAACTTGGTTCTCCCTGACCGTATATGCTATGTTATGTAGCTTTTGTTCAACTTTCGATTTTTTTAAAACTGGGTCTAGAATCTAGTGTTCAACAAAAGCTATGCCTTACTTGAAATAGCTAGATAGTCTATTGTTTACTTTTGAGAACACAAACTGCCAACCTGCATTGCCGTTTATATTTTTACCCCACTGCGGGACACAAAGAAATGTAATATGTAATGGTTCTGTAAGTGTGTATGTTTGTTCCTATGTGGCGTTATAGAGATTAAACGCCTTGACCCATTTTGATTGTGGAGATTTTTGCATCAATGGGTTCGTCTCAGCCTTGTGAATGTCACTAAAGATATGACAATAATCGAAATTCGACTAACCACGTTAAGTGGGAGGAATATCGAAGAATAGGTTCCTTTCATTGTTTTTAATTTCAAGTAACAGTAGCTTAGGATATATAACGCTTTAAAGTTAAATATATATGAATCGTATATATATTTATTCATACGCATAAATTATATATTTTATGTAGCACTACTACTCTCTATATTGTATATTGTTGACACCCTAACCCATTTCCTTTTCTTTACTTCCAATGCCTTGAGATTGCCTGGACGAGATCGCTGTTTTACCGATAACGTCGCTGCTTGTACAGTTAAATTATTTTATAAGTATATATTTTTTAACGTTTCCCTAGATGTACAATAAAGAATAAAGAAAATTAAAGTTTTAGTTCAAAGTATTGTTTGACTTCAAAAGCGTTGTTCTTACCTTTCTTCAGGTGTGTGGACTAAATACAAGCCACTAGTGATACTAGCCTTTCGGCCCTATATTCGGATTCTAGCCTAATTCTTATAATTACCAGATATGAGAATTGAACCCACAGCTACAGCAGTATATTCAATGCAATATATGCAAGGGTCATGCAAAGATCTAGTGTATAGAATATTTACTAATTTATTTAAAATATAAATATTGTTAGAATAGGGAATGATTACATCGTATTTTTAGTATTTAATATTAAATTATAACTTCTTTTTCTAATCAAAATATTAAAAGAAAATTTTACTAACAAAGTTTCTTGACAAATTGCCAAACAAAACCTTCCATTTAATTTAAAGTGATTCTGCAAAGCAGAGAAAGTAGTCACTACTTTTATAGTTAACGAGACGAAAAAAACAATTATATAGTTTAAACATTTAACTAAAATGTATGCTTCAATCTACTTGTGAGTCACACTGTGATAACATGACTACCCCCATAAAGAGAGGTCAATGGCCACCGACACTAATGACGTTACAACTGCGAAATGAGCTTAGTAGATTTGTCAAATTATATTAAAGTAGTTTTATTCCACAGCTTTGTTTATCAGTAAGTATGCAAAAAAAAATCTCGGCAAATTGGCAGAATATTTACATGCTTTCTTTTCAATATACGAAATGTCGGTTAATTTGACAGTGTGACATAATATATATGTATCTATTCTTGTTCTTTGTCACATATATATTGAATTTTTGGATGCTTTTTTGACAAAACAGTTTGAAATTTCACAGATAAAGTTTAAATAGAAAAGGAGTGTAGAAAGCAAAGATATTCATTCACAATGCATCAGAAACACATTAAATTAATAAAATAACAAATAACACACTACCATGTGTAAAGTGACATATAAGAAGCTAAGGAAAAGCGTGTTTTACGTGTCAACGGATTATTCCGATGAATTATTTCTACGTCATTATTATAATGACGTAGAAATAATTCATCAAAAATCGTATCTGAGAGATTGCTCGAGAACGGGGTGACCTAACAATAGGTTAGATTAGGTGTAGGCCTGCTACTTAGGAAAAAACGTGAGGCTACAATTGCTCTTGGAACTATTAAGAATATTTATTCAGTAAGTGATTTTACTAAAATACGCATCGATCGATATTTTTTAAACTCTTATGTGGGTAATTACATTCAAAATAGTACTAATTAAAGTAGTAAACGAATTAAAAGCTGTATTAAAAATGCAGCTTAATAATATTTCAATATTAATAAAACTATTTGTACTATATTATGATTATGTATATTGAAAAAGGCTATTACGAGCACTATAGAAACGTCAATTAACATACAAATATCAGTGTTGTCAGTCCTACATTAATTTTGTATTTAAAAATATTAATATTATTTAAAATTATAGATTATAAACATTTAGTTTTATCGCGCTTATTGAAATTATGTCTCACTAATATTCAACTCAAGCGAGAACTGAACCTGCTGTTCTTAAACGGTTATGTCACCAAGTTAAGCACTTAAAGTGCTATTAAAACGAAGTGCTTGTAACATTGACCCAATAAAAATGACTAAAACACTATAAAGTGTCCGTGAATCACTCGATTTTACGTGGAAATTTTATTAAGAACCTAAAATGGAGCATTACATACAGTCATTATGTATTTCTGAAGTGATTTACTTGAAAACTACTCATTTTATGTATTTTACCTTAAAATATTTTAAATGATACAATTGTCATAATATAATTATGTCTCAGTAGTTGCGATTTGAGAGAAGGGAAATATTACAACGTATAGTTGTCAAGACAGTGTGACAGGGTCTGACTATACGCAGTGGTTGTGGGATCGTCTCCCATTTGGGGGCATGATTATGCTTAAATTATTTTCCTTTTCTCCGCTCTGGTAACGTGTCATACCGCGAGGTTGAATCCCACTAAATATGCAATGTCTTGGATTCGGAAATAAAGTGGAGAAAATGGAGTGTCTTGACCTGCTGTGCGAGAAATAGGGTAAAAACAATAATATTTTAATATACATACATATAACATATACATAAGCTTTATTTAAAAGCTAAATAGGTAACACTCGTATAGCCGCGTAAGACAAAAGCGCTTGCGCAACACCACGCTCCGCTAACTTCCGTTGTCAATGAAGTAGTGACAGCATACAAATGGTTTTTTTTTAATATTAATAATTATTTTTTCACGTTTTTTAATGGATATTAAATTTGTCAGTTGTTTTTTCTGAAGTAGAGAAAATCAAATGATATATTACTCCGCTCTATATAATATATTATGGTGTTATTGCATATTAAATGCGTGGGTCGAATACACACTGCAACTATTAAAGTTGTAGAAATAACTGAGTAACAAATAAATATTATATTTAAAATCCATTTGAAGTAATTATAAAAAAAAATAGTCTAGCCGGTTTTATTGTCTCTTAGTCTAGTTTTTATAATTATATAAGTATGACGTGTTCATAATCCAAGATATTATAATAATGTAATATCTCCAAAATAAATGAAAAGTGTAAAATGCATTGCCTCAACAGGGTCTCTCCGCCTACTAAAATATACACCGCAGACGCATAAAAGGTCACACTTTACATGTTTCAAATATAATATTTACGAGGCCATCGTGATGCAGTGGGTGAGCGTCCGACTGCGAACTCATGGTTGTTGGTTCGATCCTCATTTGGGGGAATTTCATTTTCAATTTTCATTTCTTTGCCCTGTCAAGAACACCCTGTGTCATTGAACTCCGCTACTCAACACGCAATGTGTTTCCAAGCTAACGGATGTAAAGTGGGAACGGAATATCTTTAACACTACGTTTCCTGACTAACATCCCATGCATGAAAACCGGGAATATATATTATTTCTTATATATTATTTTTATTTTGTCAACAGTACACATAGTGGGCTAATAATCATTACAGAGCGGCGACACAAATACGAGTTCCGCACGCATGCTCGTCTTCACATACACATACATACAAATACACTACTCGCTACTGCGATATATTTTTTGAATTTTCTATTAAAAATATAATCAATAGAAATTATTTCGTAATTGGGATTATAACGATTCTTGTCTAAATAATGAGTTTTCGTAATAACAAAATGGAATAACAAAAAAATCAACAGAAAAAAGAGTAGGTATCTAATGTTAAGTTGTGTGACGGGTGGCGAAACTCAACACCGCGCCTTGTATTAGGAGAGTGGGGAAAAGAAATACAATGGAATAATACAAATCACGAATTATGATATCTGAGGGTGAAATAGGAAGACCAATTAGATATATTGGTCGATCATTACCATAATTCTTCTTTTAATTTTTCCCTAACTAAATCGAACCTGCTATCTTTTTTAACATTTTTTTAAAGTAGAATGAAACTTAGAATTGAAAAGCATTTTTAAAAAACGTATAAAAATTTGAATGCTGCTCTCTCTACTTAGATGTTAATAAATGTGTTGCTTTTCGTGATAAGCGTGTAAGAATTTCGACGTAGCTGTATGCAGAACGCATGGATTAACGGTCAGAGCGCTTGTATAGTTTCCAAGAGGCACGAGTTTGAATTCCACTGCATTCTAAATTTTTATATTTTGTAAAAATGTTTTTCAAACCAGCTATCCCCTTAATAGTAAATGACGCACTACAGATAATAGCCCGAGGTAGTCAACTTCGACTTTTATTTCACAAGGCTAGCATCAAATTTTAATATATATATAATACCACTTTAGTCGTATCTTAGTTTTTGACCTCTAAATTGAATTATCTATTGACATTGAAGCCGCTAACAACGTCCTCGTTTTAAAAGATAATTTTACTCATTTCACTTACGACTTTACATAAATAAAAAAAAACCTTTACTTTTATTTAAAAACAAACCTGTCCTTTGACTACGTTTTTATTTAGTTCACTTGTACCTATCAATCGGTTAATGTAAGAAAATCTTGCGTTTTGCTATTATGACCTGCTTTCCAATGTCCGATTTACTTATTTTTTTGCACAAGTGTTCAAATATGTTGGTAATACAGATTTTCGTAGCATATACTTCTTGCCAGACCTTCCTTTCCTATCAAAAAAGATAAAAATTAAAATATAATAACGAAGCTCATACATTCCAAGCAAATAAAATTGAACGCAACAATTCCAGTATATTCTGACAGCTTCATGCTTTTTCCACATAGCATGGTGCTAGAGAGAGCCTAGAGTCAAGACACCCGTTCTCCACTTTCCGTCTGGGAATCGAGACATTGTATGTTGAGTGGTGAACCAACGCCGCGCTTTGTCTTAGCTCTAGGAAATGAGAATAATTTAAATAGAATTCTCCTAAATTCTCGAGTGGGAATCGAACCCCTAACTCAACCTAAACCTAACCAATCGCGTTTACATTCAGACCCAATCCCACTGCGCCACGATGGCCTCTATAAGCTCTAGTATATTCTAATAATTATTTTTTTATATTATAAAAAACAGATTTACAATCAATATAAGGTAATATGTTCAAAATGATGTAACTTTGATGACTTATCACGTTTTATAGCTATAAGAATACAAACACGTATCGCATTGATAATAATAACTTTTTACTATACTATTTTTTTAAGCTAATGTATCAAAATGTTCTATCGACATACGTTTACTGGATCTTTTGACCCCTTATAAAAAACCTATGACATAACCGTATGAGTAATCAAAATATTATAAATATGTATAAATATTTTTAAATTATTGTACGACATCTACGTATTGAGATATTGATAAATTGATTTATTTTGTAATTAATTTTTTTGCTCAATGCATCACTTAAACCCTGCGGGTTGAACATTTAATATATTTCATTTTTGTACCCTTACAATATTTTTATTTTATTGAAAATATACACCGTTTGACTGTATTCGAGATGGTCGTAGGTTCGATTCCCAGTAGGGAATTTAATTTATTTTTAAATAATAATAATAATAAATACCCCTTTACATTTCGTTTATCTTTATGTAATCACTCACTGTCTCACTTTTGCCGGTAAAGACAGATAACTGTAACACTCCGATATTTTTATATTCATTATAGACACATTGCAGTTGAGTAGCGTAACCTAACGCCATAACCTTTTATTATCCCGGCTAGAGAAATAAAAATAAAACAATCATTATTAATAGATGGTATTGAATCTTAGCGTCAGCGAACATTAGCGTCAGTCAGTCAAATACTTCTCAACTGCGCCACGATGGTGTTAAAAAATATAATAAATAATCATAGTATTATCAAGCGCCATATATTTTGATAACAGCTAAAAGACGCCATTTAGTCTAATCAAAAGAAATATGTTTCAAATATTATCGCAATAGTAATGTTTCCGCTTCAACTGACCGTGTCGAATGTCACGGGTTTGATAACCAATTGATATGGTGTAGTAAAGGGTCTTTATTGAAAATATACAGCAAATTGTAAGTCAAATACCTGAATAAAGGGTACTAAATAGTATGTTTAATAGTTTCACATAAAATAAGAATAATCGATAATTACATTATTTTATTTTATGGTTTAACAATTTTAAATGAATTAAACGCGTATAGGTATTCGGAAATACACTTAGAAACATGGCCATTGGCCATAAGTAATAAATTTTTTGCAAATATTTGTAATCAACTATTCCGTCTAGCATTGGATAAAGCAGAGCTTAGGAACCAAACGGCCAATCTTCAGGAGGCGAAACGGCGGGGAGGCGCCCAAAGTGAAAAAAGTAACGACTCAATACATTTTGAATAGATTTTTAGATTTTTTCGAAGCTTCACGCTTTATCCCGCATGGCTGGGTAAGTAGAAATAACGAAGTCAAAACACCCAGTTCTGTGCTTTTCACCTTTTACGGTTTTCCTTGCCAAAGCAGGAAAATTAAAATAATTTAACGAGTGGGTATTGAACGCACAACCATCGCTTTAGAGTCAGACGCCATCTCACTGCGACAAGATGGCTAATAAATTATACCTAGGTTCTAGTACCTACTAAATGATTTGCCATTTGATTTATTCCATAAATAATTTTGAATATAATTAAAACTTATACTACAGCCAGCCTTTAGGTACGTGTGAAATACACACATAGCTAGAAATAATATTTAAAGACCAAATTTATAAAATTATATATATATATATAAATATATATAGATATCAAATTTAGTACAAAATAGAAAGAGTTATATGAAATATAACAGATGCTATATGGAAAATATAAATACATTTTTCATATATTTAAGTCTTAAACTTAACTCGAGTTATTCCAAAGGAAATAACGAAACGGCGATCTATTTTAAGTCACCACCGCGAGGGGACTATTCCTGAACCAAATTCTGATAATTGACGGGGCAGTATTTAACAATCTTCTAAACACAACATTTTAAGAAAACGCATTCAAAGACTTAACGCTGCGGGATTCGAACCCGCGTCTCTTGGAAATCGTCCAAGAGGGTTAAAAATTTTGAAAGTTTTTCTAAAAATGTTTTTTTTCAAACCCTAAGCGTGTGAGTTAAACTTAAAAAAAATTAAAAATATTTAACATTCATTTTAAATTTTCGATTTAATTAAAACAATATTATTTCATTTATAATTTAAATTCTATTTTAATTCCATACTTATTTTCACATGGATACTACTCTCAAAAAAAGATTACTTAAAAACGATACCGATGCGATAACGATAGTGACGAAAGTTCGACAATGTCTATCTTTAAACGCGTTGGTGGTACTACTCACTAGTCTACACACTATGTTTCAAATTCTGGAGTAAAGTGGAAGACGGAGTGTCTTGACACTAGGTTCTTTTTGACTACCCAATGGGAAATAGTGGAAAACTACAGCTACTCCATTCAGAAATAAAATTATATGATTTTGTTCTTCAGTGACTCACTGACATTAAACTAGAAAAGTTTGACTCAATGCACGCATTTATTCATAAATTATATTAAGATTATTTGATCAGAAACTGAGTAGATTCTATTACAAATAAGACAGTAGCGGCTTTAAACCCTATGTATTTTTATTTTATTTCGCATGACATCATATTATAGATATGCTTTAAATAAAAACAGAATAACAATACAAAAAAATACTAAATTTTATATCTATACCGTAATAAAACAGTAAAAAGCGTGTCAGTACATAAATATATTTATTGGAAAATAATTTAGGAAATGGAAAGATAGTAAAAGAATAAGATTTTTTTAATTTTCTGTCTGTCTTTTCTTCTATGGAATATGGAAAGACCCCTTAACTAAAACTTGCAACTATTCTAACAAAATTAAAATGTATAGAATAATTCACGTAATTCGATGATAACGGAATATTTAATCACTAAACTCTGTCTGTGACTTGAAATGTAGAAAATGAGTGTTTAAAGACTTTATTCTTTAACATATTTCATATATAATCAATTAAATGCATTTTAAGGACCAGTTTTTATTCGATTACTTTGGAAATGTCAATCGATACATGTTATTTTTTTTATTTTTTTTTACAGTTTATTTATAAATAGCTTGTTTTTGACATTATAATTGACGGTTATAATATATTTTTTATAAATACTGTTAATTAACTGTCTTACTAATATTACTTTTGCCGGGTTTTATTGTGAGTTCGAATCAAATTTGGGACAGCTTTCGAATATTAATCTTAAGGTACCTGAAGCTTTTCTTTACAAGTACCTAATACATTTATATTCTTTTTAGCGTTTTTTAAAGTGTTATTCACACACTTACGACATTGAATAACATGTTTTTATAAAACGTACACGTTTTCTAAAAATATGTTTTTCACATTTATACTTTTTTAGTTTTAGGTCATTCTGTTGCAGTGGGACAGTGTCTGACTGTGAAGGCGGTGGTTGTGGGTTCGATCCCCACTCTGATAAAGATTATTTTTGAATTATTTTCATTTCCATGTTCTGGTAAGATAAAGTGCGGCGTTAAGTTCGCTTACGCGCAATGTGTCAAATTCGGCAATTCTCTGCCTTTGCGAAGCCGGTTTTCGTAAACAATTTCATTAGTTTCTACACTGTACACTAATTTTATTTAGAAGTAAATAAGTGTTGTTTCTATCACCGATTTATCGGTAACAAAAAGGAAAAACGGGGAGTTGTAACGCAAAATCTAAATAAGTTTATATTTAAAAAAGTAACAGTATTCCGTAAAGTAATCACGTTAATATAAAAAAAAACATGAAATAATGTCAGTAGCTTCATTAGTTTTAAAATTATAAAATTGAACCTGTTGACCTTCCAATGCCAAAATTAAAGACAAACAGAGGACCCCCCTGGACGCCATACGACGCAGAGGAGGTAACTCTTATATGGTCATCTTTTCACATTAAAAATATCCATCTCAGAGCAAAAACTTTACGATTGTACCTTAACATAAATTTAATTTACAACTTTGCTTTTTCTTCCATTTAAATGTATTACGTATTCGAAATTCAGTCAGTCGAAGAGTAAATTTTAATTAAAATACATTTTTATCAGCTTCACGCTTTTTCCCACATAGCAAGCAGGGATGTCAGAGAGAATGTGTCAAGAACAAGAACGCCCGAATTCGAGATATTCGTGTTGAGCGGTGGAGCTTAATACCGCACTGTCTTTTTCATTAAAGTGAAACCTTTGTGAATTGTGAAAAGTGAATTCATTGAAGTGGGAATCAAACCCACGACCAATCGCAATCGCAGTCAGACGTCGTCCAACTGCGCCACGATGCCTCAATCTTTTTATATATTTTTTTTTTATATTATTAAAATTGTAAAATATACATTTGAATTTTATTTAATTGCTGATTACATGGTACAGTAGATTTTAAGCTAGAAAAGAAGAAGAAGTACATTCAACGTTTCTAGAAATGTTCTAGTAATATATAATCCGATTTCAAACTTTTCAACAATTTACAGAAATTAACCAATTATAAAAACCTAATTTCACATTTTCTTACAAATAAAATTGTACATATGTAAATAGGAATTACACATGTGTTTTTCAACCATCATGTGTAATTCCTAGTCTGAATTATTCAAAAATGCTTCATTCAAAAACGTTTTAATTTCATATAATTATAAAATTAAATAACAAAAGCTACATATTTATAACATTTTAAAGTGCTATTCACACACTTAGGAAATTGAAACACATATTACGTAACGTATAAAAAATTGACCGCCGCGGGATCCGAACCTGCGCACCATGGAAAAGCCACACAATTTATTCTAAATCAAATTATGACGAGATCAAACAAATAAAATTTTTTATAAATATTTTATGAGAATTTATTCTTTAAATAATCAATAATAGTGAAATTATTTATACATTTACAATAGGAATGATTGATGATTTTACAATAATATATTAAAAATAGATTAAATTTACCATATAAATGCTACTCTTACACACTTGACATTACTGTGTAATTTGTATAAAGTTATACACAGGTGGATTTTAAGCGTCAACGAGCCGTTAAATAAACTATGTATAAATAATAACTAAATATCTATGCAGTTAAAAATATATGTAATACTATATAAAAGGAAAATATTACTTATTTCACATTGTCAGTCAGTCAGGTAAGTGGAAACAAATTTGTGTGTAGTGGATTTATTTTCTATTTTCTGCATAGCAAGGTGGCAGAGAGAACCTGGTGTAAAGACACCGTTGTCCACTTTCCACCCGAATTCAAACCATTGCGAATCTCAATACCGTACTTTGTCTTAACAGTGGGAGAAAATAAAAAAAAAACCAAATATAATAACTCTACCGAGTGGGAATCGCACCCACAATGAATGGAATTTATAATCAGACGCCTAAGAAAAAAGATATGCCAAAAATTCATATCTAGTTGCATTCTAATACATAAGATGACACTAAGATGTTATCACCAACTTGCATATAATCTAAGTGACGCAAATACCGTATCGATATCCATTTATCCGCCTCCGATAAGAAATGTTTTTTAATTAAAGGTATAGTCAATTATTTAGCACTGCGCAGTGTATATGTAATGTTCTAATAATATACATTATGTACATTTTAGATTTTTTTACAAAAAAATATCCTTGCTGAATAATCATATTGTAAGGCTACTTTTACAAATATGTTCTATTTTGTATTCGATTTTTAATAACCTTTATTAATAAATGTAAAATAGTCGCAGTCAGTTAGAAACAGTACAATTAAAATTGGCCCAGCTTTTTATAATATTAGCCCAAACTAAGAGACAACGTTCTTAAACTTTTAATGATTTTGAGAAAAATATTTTTTAAATAACAGGAACAAAAAAACCAAATAAATTCTATATACTTCTAGTTATTTAACACATGCATATGTGTGTAGACTTCTATATTAGTTTTAAATCGAAAACCTAAAACCCTGCCACAATTGTAGAGCATATATTCGTTATTTAAAAAAAACAAAAAAAATAAAAATGTAATTCTAACGTAATATAATAGATAATAAACACTGTATTTAAACTTAAACGCCATTTACTAAGCAATTTCCATACTAATAATAATTTTACTTAGTAAAAAACATTAATATCATATGAAAAATAAAAAATATTTTCAAAAATAACTTACCTCAGAATAAAAAGAATCTTTTTACCATACACTACACAAACACAACACAAACCGACGCACAATATATTATATTAAAGAAAACCTTTTTATTTAATTCTTTAAAATAAACAAGGCACGACGTCCGCCCGCTACAAGCGCAAAGTAAAGACTGACTTGAATTCGAGTAGAGCGCATATCGTAGTTCGATGCGTATGCGCAGCTGGCCTTGAAAAATGCGATTTTGAGAAGTATCTCAAAAATTTTTTTTACTAGTTTCTTTTATTAATCTATATTTGCAGTATTTAGCACTGTGCAGTGTATTGGTAGCAAAGATGTAAAATTTTAAAACGGGGTGTTTTACAGTGATAGTTTTATCGATATCGACCCCAGGAGTTTAGTGGAGAGGAATATTTATGGCAAAATATATATATTTTTTATAAATTATAGTAAAATATATTTTTTACCATCAGTATGGCCAGAAGTGATCGAGCGATCGTGGCGCAGTAAGCAGCGTCTGACTGTAAATGCGATTGGTCGTGGGTTCAGGGGAATCGGGGACCACTCGGGGGAATGATTATATTTAAATTTCTCCACTGTAGTACTTAAGACAAAGCGCCGCGTTAAGATCCTCCACTGAACACGCAATGTTTCAGTTTCGGGTGGAAAATGGATAACAGAATGTCACAGAACACTAAATTCTCTCTAATTACCCTGATTTCGTTTCGTTCATTAATATTTCTAATAGTTTCATAGTTCTTAAAAAAAAATTGTATATATATTATATTTTTGTTAGTAATTAGGAAGCATAATTATTTTTTCAAAGAAATAATATATTATTCATAATAATTTATGGATAGATGATTATTACTCTTAAAGTAGATTACTTAAAGTAAATCCAAATTCAGGCAAACTATATGATTAGTAAATCCACATTTTATCTGAATACTATAAGTAGCTCAAATGCTCCGTTCTCTATCTTCTGCGTTAATTCGAGACATTATGTGCTCAATAGCGGAACTCAACGCCGCGCTTTATCTTACCGGAGTGGGTAAACGAAAATAATTGGAGTATAATCATTCCCTCAAAGAGAATCGAACCCTCAAACATAACGTAGGCATTGCCCCAATGCGACACAGCCGTCTATAAAACATCTCAACCATATTTAACGTGATTTGAAATAAAAACTTTTGCTTGCAAAAGCCATTTTACTATTATTTTGTGTTATATTTTAATAAGATTACTTACTTTGTAACTTTTTAAGCTTATCTTTATATTCAATATAATATTCTACACAGATAATAAAAATGAAAACAATAAAAATGCAGGGTTTATAGCATTTGCATTGTGATTTTCAAAGAAACTAGTTTTAGAAATGACCTTGGGTTCCTTTAACTTCGATATCTACCTGAGCATCGGCTTTAAAATATACAATTTAAAATATACAGCCACCCTTTTTTCTAATACAAACATCCCTACCTAACTTTGTTGGGATGTATATAAAACATTTTTATATAAAAGTTTCCTATTTATAATTTTTATATAAGTTTCTATTTGTAATTTCTATATAAGCATCAAGTCCTGCATAGGAAAACCTTAGTGTGAAAACACTCCGTTCTCCACTTTCCGCTCATATTCGATGTAAATAATTCAAATGTATTAGAACCCATAACGAGTTTAATCAGACGCCGTACGCCGCGAACAACTTAAGTAAGTTTCATCAAAATCGAAACAGTTGCTTAGATTAACGCTTATGAATATAAATAAAAAGAATATTAAATACACATCAAATAACCTTTTAAGCTTACTAACCTTATAAGATTACTCGCTGTCGTCGTTTAGTTCATCAGCACGTCTCTACCAAATTTCAAATTTGTGACAAAAAAATTAAGGATTTCCATACTAACTTAAACTACTTCTAATAGCCCTTAGACCGCCTTGATGGCCCTATCAATATATATATATATATATATATAAACGAGTCACTATTTAATATATTTAATTCAATGTTACAATTGTTAAAGTGTCGAGAAATTGTTTTTATAATAATATAACACCTACGGAACATGATATTAATCGGCTCTATTTTCAGTCTGGATGTGTATGCAACGATTGTCACGTATATCATTTCTAAGTATGACTTATTAGGAAATGTTCTTTATAGTGTTTCTTTAACAACGTAAAAATAAATTGAATTGTTTAAAATATATAATTTATAAATTTACTAGTAAATAAAATTGGAGTATCTGTTTGTAGTATTAAAATAATCGCTTTTTACTAAATACATATATATATACAGGGGACATATACCAAATTAACCTTTTTTACAATTTTTGTCCACTGGTCTGTCTGTTTGTTCCGGCTTATCTCTGGAACGGCTGGACCGATTTTGGCAGGACTTTCACTGGCAGATAGCGGATGTAATAAGGAGTAGTTATGTAAGTTATTTCAACCATTACCCGCCTATACACGTAGCAGAGTAGCTGTACTTCACATTCTACACATTTAAAAAAAAAAGTTGAATAACGAAATTCATACACTGTATGAAGTACAAAAAATATCAATACCCATATATTGCAAAAAAAGGAAACGTTTTCTCTAGTACAATTGCTGTATCAGGCGTGAATAAGCTGATAAATCCAAAATGTTTTTTTTTCAACGTCACGCTTTTTCCCGCACCAGTTGTTTGCCGATAGCCAAAGAGAATCCAATCTGAAGACACTCCGTTCTTCACTTTCCGCCCAAATTAGAGACATTTTGTGTTGAGTGGCGGAACTATATTGTACGCTGACAAATTATTCTCAGCGTACATGATTATTCTTTCCCCCAAGTTTCGACAGCAATCAATAAATCTATATTTTTAATTCTAAGTGACTCCAAAGATTTTTTATGAAATACAAAAAAATAACAAAATATCTTTATTAGATCGAATCGAATAAAAGAAAGAAAGCGAATGAAACCAACATCTTGTTAAACAATAACCTACGACTTTAATTCATTCCCACGTAAATCATGATTTCTACTACACAATAGTAAAAGCTGATAATAATTGCTTGTTAGGATGTTGATGAGATTTTACTTAAGCTATAGTGTTCTGTTTTTTTCTAAATAAATCTAAATTTTTTTAGCTTTACACTATTTCCCAAGAGAGTCAGTGCCAAAGCACTCCGTTCTCCACTTTCCGGCCGAAACCGAGACACTGCGTGTTACTTTTTGTTTCCTTACAAAAGCTTAGGAATGATAATAATTTATATATAATCATTTCCCCGAGTGGGAATCGAACTCACAACCAACGCATCACACGCATGCATGCACGCCCTCTTAAAACACGCCTCTCGTGCTTTTTACCTGACCTTCCTCCAGTATAATCGATACTGTGTTCTCGAAGGTCAACCGAGATCCCCCTACCTCTCCCTACCCTACCTCTAATTAGATAGATATGTATAAAAATACAAATGCACGCTAAAAAACAGTGTTCGAGTGTATTTCAGCTTTTTGCGATAAAAAAGTATAGTTTTATTAGCTAGATTGTTTGGACAAATTACAAAAGTCGCAGGTACAGGTACCTTTGAACGCCTTTAAGCACGATCAATAAATAGTAATTTTTCTATTATTATCTTTTATTCAGTGAGTAGGTAGAGAATATAGAGATTTGATTTATTGTCTGAATCATATATAGTATCAAACTCCAATTTCATTCTTTTGAATTTTTATTTCACGTAAATCCTTTTAAAATAACAAAACAGTTAAAATTATGAATATTAAAATCTAAACATTGAATTTGAAGTTAAAAAACTGAATTTGACTCGTAATTAAATGTATTTTCAAGTTCAAACCTATAAACTTTTTGAAGTTTACTTATAAACATGTGTAAAATATACATAACTGTATACGATATTGAAACAACTTCACATATTTTAAGGCTTTCAGGGTCTGCTGGTGGTGTGAACGAACTCGCTTAAATAATCGTTATTTTATTCCAAGAGACAAGTTTATAATCGGATATTATTTTTATATGTAAATACTTATCCTATTATCGTCAATCAATCATTATTTTAAATTTTTTCCTCTCTGGGTTCTGTTTCTTTGTTTTTTTTAGCTGTCAGTATCTTATTCATCTTAATTTAGTTTCTTGTCGTCTACCTGGCATTCATCCTGGCCTAGCCAGGTTCTGCCTTTCTACTTAATCTTCTCCACTTTGTGCAATCTTTGACATCCTCATCCTCAGTGGTAAGTCCATTGGCTCTCATATCCTGCTTCACGACATCCAGCCATCGCTTCCTTGGGCATCCAGGGGGTCTTGCACCAGGGACAGATATATCAAGGCATATTCTTCTCTACCCTATACCAACTATACCAACTCAGGCAACTCTCGGGTTATGCTCATGTACATTAGTCCCTTGAGCTTGGGAGGTATACTGCGGTCACAGACCACGTATAATTCTACTAGTAGTTGTATAGTAATATTAGTAGTTGTGATACGTCACTAAGTCACAACTCTTTATTATAACAGATAGAGGAAGTCTTTACGTGAAGTTCGCTTCACGTAAAGACTAAACTAAACTTAACTTAAACTTAAACTTTGTAGGAAGCAGTATGAAATTTTTCAGTTACAGTTTATGTAGTAAAGGAGTGCAGAATGTTATTATATTTTTTAAAAGAATGTGTCAAAAATTTATAAGACTAATAGACTTAATGTTACACACATAATAATATTACTTAACAGTGTATTATAATTAAAAAGCCTATTCGTAAATGTTGGTGAGGATTTTATATCAAAATCCATGAATCGAAGATACTCGAAGAAATATACTAGAAGAAATACTATATGAGCAACTCAAATTGAATTTGTGCTACGTTAGAATGTTTATATGAAATTTAAACAGCTTTTGCCCTCGTATCAAGAAACTGTGTACTCCACTTTCCTCCCGTCATTGTTACGTCGTATTAAGACGCAGAAATCAACGCCGCGTTTTGTCCAAATAGAGCGGAGAAATGAAAATGTTTTAAATATAACGATTTGTACGAGAGAAAATTGAACTGATATATAAATAATATACATTTAAATAATAATATTAATAATATATATTTCAATAATTATCAAGCGCTCGCTCTTACTAGATAAAGAGCGACGTTGAGTTCCGCCACGCGACACGCTATTTTAGGCTGAAAATGGAGAATGGAGAGCTGTGTGTCTTAACACTAGGCTCTCTCCTCCACCTCAGCCTCTTCTTTATATATTGTTCAATTAAACTAATTTAATATGACAATTATGTACTATCAAATTATATTAGATTACAGTATTGATAAAATGTAATCAAAACGAGTCTATTTTTAGCTTTTGTATTTAAGTATGCGTCGGTTTTTATATGTAATTTGTTTTAAGCTATATAGTGTACTGTACTGTAAATGTACTGATTACTTATCATTAATTCTATAGTAAATATTTTGAGGTGAATAGTGAAAGAAATAATAACTATTGCTTACGTGCTTTCACATATCTTTTTTTAATACTAACAGATGAAATTATAACAAATAGCAGCTTTACGCTTTTTTTCGCATATAACACAGGAATCAGTGAGAATCTAAACTCTAGACATTCCTTTCTCCACTTCTCACCTGAAATCAAGACATTGCGTTTTGAGTGGCGGAACTCAACGCTGCGGTTTGTCGTAAATGCCAGATATTTCCCCCGAGTGGCAACTCATTCGACATAATTAAAATAAGATATTAATTTCCATATTCAAAAGGATGAGAATGACACAACATACAAACATGAAGTATTTCAAAATGTTTTTAATATTATATTTTTATTTTATTAATTTTAATGTTATTACTAGACTACAAAATAAATATTTATCTAATCAAACCTCCCACCATTTATATACAATAAACAATTAACAATCTCAATACCACTTGTCTCACGAAAGCATTATTAAGCAAATAAGCAATTCAACAAAAGCTACTTCAAAGCGTTTTCAACAGTTACAGGTTATTACTTTCAGAGCTTTCAGGAGCTGACTAATACGGAAGCCTGGCGCCGATACAGTGAACGCCCTTACTACGATCTAAATATTAATAATATTATGCTTTATGCGGGAGACAATAGTGATGAGTCACTACCGTATTCTGTTTGGAGACTGAGAACCGGAAGCTAGTACCGTTTTTGCACACAAGGCATTTTGACGGCATCGCAACTCTGTGTAACGGTATAGTGTAGTGGTTGTGGGTTTGATGCCCTGCTCGAGTGATTGATCAATATTAATAAGTAAAGCCTATTACTCTATAGAAGAATATTTAAAAGATAAAAATGTGTGGAAGTAATATGATTTGAGTTTGATGCAGGTTAGCTTCCACTGTATTAAATGATAAAATTGTAACTTTTCTATTTAAAAATAGCAACTGTTGAGTTTCCCGCCGGCTTTTCTCAGCAGAACAGCCTTCCGAGAAGTTGGTAGCTTTATGTTTCTTCGACGATTCAAAAGTGCTTGCAAAAGTCTATTTGAATTAAGGATATTTTGAATTTGATTATATGTAAATTATTTTCATTCCCGGCTCTGGTAAGACAAAGCACCGCGTTTAGTTCCCACAATATGATTACTGTCGCTACTGTGCTAAAGTCATTGTGTGGTCACAATGTCTTTAGCTCCGAGTGAGACAATTCTATTTTTTAAAGCTCTCTCTGGTTTCCCTATTTTCAAAAACAGCATCAAAATGTAATATCTACATATTTATAAACCGTTTTATCGAGTTATACATAAAACAAAAATAATATTTATTCATGAAAAGTGAATATTTAAATCTAGAAATTATCTATACTTCTATATATAGAAAAAGATTAACCAAAATCGCTTCAGCCATACTAAAGAGGTAAGGAAATTATTAAAAGTGATTTACCCAGTAATTATAGAAGGACTTACATCGATCGAAGTTGCTATTTTCATATGAAGCTTTCGTGAGGTGACTCATGCGGAAATACAGTGTCGTGTATTTTTGATATTACTACCAAAGTCATCGTAGTATTTAAAAAGAAAAAAAAATAATAAAAGGTTACGTTTACTCCATCTTGAAGTATTTTTAACGTTTTAAAGTGTTATCACACACTTAGGAAATTGAAAAACACTTTAGAAAATGTATAAAAATTTGAACGCAGTGGGATTCGAACCCGCGCCTCCTATACATCGTAACCGCTACGCTACGCTTGACTTCTAAAAATGTTATTCTCTATTTTTCCAATGTTCCAAATTACAGTACATAAAACGGAAAAAATACGTAAACGTTGTTAAGGCCATCGTGGTGCAGTGTGACAGCTTGTGACAGTATACGCTATGGTTAAGGGTTCGATTACTACTAAGGGAATTATTACATTAAATTTATTATCATTTCTCCGCTTTGGTGAATACAAAGCGTGACGTAAATTCCCACACAATGTCAATGACAACACGCAATGTCGAATATTTAGGCGAAAAGTAGTGCAGGAAGTGTCTTCTCGTTATATAGTTTCCTTGTCGTATTGATATAATTTGAACAAATATTCGACTATTCCTCGACAAAACATCCCATAGTAGCAGCCCCTGAGTGAACATCACACAAAGCGTGTCACGACGGCCTCCACTGACTCATTTCTACGGGAATTTTCAACGCTGCATTACGAATGCTTTCTTCCATGAAAATAATATTCATTTGATACGACTGTAGAGCAGCAAACATTAGTTTTTAACTTCATTTAGGTGTAGTTTTTATTAATATTGTATAGATATATATGATGGCTTACGCTTATTATGCCCTTTAAAATAGCTGAGAGTGGTTTGTAAAATAGGGAGATTAAACTCTCCGTTCTCCACTCTACTCTGACTTGCGTAGTGGAAGGCACTTATCATTTATATGTATAAATAATATTTGCGTTACTGTGTATCTGGCTGACAGGGAACACAAGCGAAACTACTGGGTGTAGAAAGCTGAAATTTGTCGTGTACCTTGTATTAGAAAGTGTAGGGAAGGAATGATTTCCCAAAATTTTCACTAGGACCAAAAAAAAGGAAAATTTACATTTCATAGCTTACACAAACGACGTTTCACTCTCCGCTTTATACTTTTTATCCAGAGAAGAGATCTTTTTATCTAAGAGAATCTAGGATTCTCTTTGCATACCCTTGCGGGAAAAATCTTAAAGGTAAAAAAACAACAATATTGCACAACAGGCAGTGTAATTCAAATACATGCACAGCTTATTTTTTGTTAAATTAAAGGTAATTAAATCACAATAAGTTGACCAGTAATTGTATTCTATGTAATTGTATTATAACATTTTTTAAATCGTGAAAAACAATTTTTTTAATATTCAATATTGTAGTTAAAAAAGTGAATTTATTGGTAGAATATCACTGTCAAACACTTGATAGTGCGTGAAATATATTATTCTTTTTTGTCACCTTCACGCTTTATCCCACTTAGCAGGGTAATCAGAGAACCTAATGTCCAGACACTCTGTTCTACCCGAATTCGAGACATTGCGTGTTAAGTAGCGGAGCTTAAGGCCCCGCGTTTTATTTTGTTTACCAGAAAGAAGAAATTAAAATAATTAAAATGGAATCAATCGAACCCCAAAATCTATCGCGTTTGCAGTCACACGTTGTCCCACTGAGTGACATTGACTTCTTAGCTTAAATTTAAAATAAAAAAATATATTAAAAATATCTAGACCGATCGTAAGACGTTCTAGTCTAGATTAAGCCTGCCTTCAATCAAAACATCAAGTTAGACTCTAATACTGAAACATGAACCCTCAATCTAAATGCGGTTTAATTACATAAGGGATCGTTGACCTTTTGGCGCCACGTCGATCTGTACTGGATTCTTGCCAAATATGACCGTGTGAACAATTTACATTTAATTTTTCAGTTCTTAGTCAGAGACAACCTAGTGTCAAGACACTCTGTTCACTTTTCTGTTCTTCACTTTTCGCCTGAATTCAAGACACTGCTAGATGCATGGAGGAACTGAACGTCGGGCTTTGTCAATATAGTAATCATTTAATTATATAAAAGTCTAATACTTATATTATATAATAATTTAAGATTTATAATAATTTAAAGATTTATAATATTCTAAGTGCATACATAGAGACGTCAATAAACTGGGTGAACCCATGATACAAAAACAAGCTGCCATACATACAGTTACCATTTATATACAGTTGTAGTGACACAGTTTTTCTTTATTAAGTAAAATCCAAACCTACTTTTCCCTGAGGATCTCAGGGTGGATATAATGAAATATACCGAACCGAAGTTAAACATGAAAACTCTTTTCAAGACCTTTAATTTAATAATTCAATTATTCCTCCAAGTGGGTATAGAATTCATAACTAATCGCGTTGGCAGACAGACAATATCCTGCTCCCACTGCGCCACGACGACTATTTAAATTATTATTTGATTACAATAAGTCTGGATAATGTAATTGATGCAAATCCAGCTTGATATTTAAAATAAAGCTCTGAAATTGTTAAATTTATATTAAAATTGGTTTATAAATCATTTTTGTTCGCAACATTAAATTCCGCGTAAAAAAAGTTCTCTCTGAATATTTATTATTTTAATTCTATAGACAAGGCAAACGAGCGTTCGGGTCACATGATGGTAAGTGATCACCGCCTCTCACGACCCGTGTAACACCAGAAGAGCTACAGGGATGTGGCCGGCCTTTGAGATGGGCTATTTGAAGGTACCCCCCATGTCGAATTGACCTGGAAACACTGCCGCTGGTAGGCCATTCCACAGTTGAGTGGCACGTGGAAGGAAGTTTCCATAAAACCGCACAGTAGCAGAGTGTCACGTCCATCCAGATGGTGAGGATGGTATTTCAGTCTGTTACGTACTCTGTGGTTGTTAAATTCAGTAGAAGGAATCAGGTCAAACAGTTCCCAAGAACACTCTCCGTAATAAATTTCTGTTTATCTATAGGATTAACTTTTTCCACCCATTCTCTCGACGTCTCCAGACCACCTGAAAACTTTTTATTCTTTTTTACTATTACACCCTAACTTACGCCTGCCATTCTGTATATCTATTCATTGCGGATTCGAGCAGCTAAGCTGATTTCATAAATCCTCCGAAGAGACGACAAGCTTTAAACTTCTCGCCGGTTCTTATCAGCAGACCTGCTTTCTGATCTATAAAAAAAACCACTGGTTTTTTTTATAGGACTGACAATACTTACATTTTTATGTTAAATTATAATTCGTAAATGCTTGTAGCACAGCCTTATAATTTACATGAATGTATATTACATATTATAATTTAAATATAATCATTTCGCCGAGTAAGAATCGAATCCACAACAAATCGTGTTTATAACAGAGGCTGCCGCATTACGACACAATGGTACATTTTTATGGTAGAATTTTCCCTAAGTGGGAAAGGAGCTCATGTCTAACGCGTACATTCACTTCTTGGCTACTACGCTACAGTGTTGCTAGCAATTAATTAAAGTAAATATTAAAACAACATCAAAACTGTACTCATGCACGAGTGCTCTATTTTTTAGTCTCACTGAAATTTAATTTTCAAAGTGCAACACCTACATTTCATTTAATAACGTGCCGACATCAGAAAGAGAATTGTATTGAAATATAGTGAGTATTAGAAAGTTGTAAAACATATATTTGGAAAACGTTTTCAGGAAATCAAGTAAAATTTAGCGACTAATATATTTATTTACTTTTATTTGATGTAACTTTTATCCCAGGTATCTTTATTTTTTAAGGAATATGTTATTGACAGCTCTAATTTAGACTCCGCTTATATCCAAAATTATCCGACACTTTTATTTCGAATTCGTTTACGCTCACGCACAGATTTTTACTTTGGATATCCTACAATTCGGTTACGGTTAACTCTATACCATCTTGCTTTGGAATTTCGAAATTTATACGGTATGAGATAATTAAATGGAATAGATATGCAGAAAGGCAATATTTTTGTATAAAGAGGCATATACGTTGCTAATGCAATTCGTATTTTACAGAAGTGTAATTTAAGCTCTAAATCTTAACACTTTTCAATACTGTATAATAGTTTATTTTATGATCAGTACTTATGTATTTATTGACATTAAATGAAAGTAAATGTTAATTTTTAAAATAGCTTTTCTATAGCAAAATTAGCAAGGTCTTGTCGAAACCAAGACGCGGTGACAATTGTTAGCAAGATTTGCATAGAAATTTGCACGCTCAACCGTTACAAGGCCGAAATACAGTTAATCTTTAGGTTTAATAGCATTCTTGATCATTTAGTTAAGTGGCTACCTAACTGTAATGTCCTGGGTTTGGTTCCCAGTGTTCCCGAAAATTGCTAAAAACCACTATCTAGGTGTAAATCTTTCTATCCATACTAATATAGTAATTTCAAAAGTAATTCTGTTCGTATGTCTGCTGTGACGTCATCACGGCCAAACCGATTGTGATAAAACTTTATATAGGAATATTTGAGGTTCTTGGGATAAGTAAAGGCTACATTTTACTCCCATTTTTTGTTTTTCCATGAATTTCATTGTTTTACGAAAAGATCGCCAAAAATATGAAACAGCTATAAATCACGCGGGCAAAGCCGCGAGCGGGCCGCTAGTACTGTGAAAAAGAATCAGTAAAAACAGAATGTTTGTAATCTTCGGAACTTATGTACGTTTTTGAATGGAACCCTTTTTTGTTGTATAGTTTAAAGAATTGGAAGTAAATGGAATAATATCGAGTATAAGTAAATCGAATTTGTAGAATTGAATGTGATACATACATTTATTCTAGGGTAAATAATATATAAATTAAGCCATTGTGGCGAAATGATAATTGTGGGTTCGATCCCTATTCGAGGTAGTGATTGTAGTTAATTGTTTAGGTGAGTTAAAGCGCGGCGTTTATATGCGCAATTTAACACTCTATATATCTTACTCGGCTCAAAGTGGAGAACGGAATGTTATGACGCTAGGCTCTCTCTGCTTACTCCAAAAGCGTGAATTTTATATTTAATATACAATTTTACTACTAATCTACCTTTACCTATTACACCACGCGGGTATTAACCAGTGACCCATTTCTGTGATCATTGTCAACGTTTTAGTTATAATAATAATAGAATAATACTAATTTTACATTCTTTTGTTTGTTATGTCAGCCCTCGATGCGAACAGACTAACGTGACACATCTATTAGCATTTAATTTGTGTATATATCTTCTGAGATAACATAGCTTGCTCCAAATTTATTTTTTATATAAAATTATTTTCAGTCCAAGTAAAGTTATCGGTTAATACATTATATTTTTGATGAATACTGGCGCCATCGTGAATTGAAATATGTTTGACTATATGACGGTTGGCTTACTTTGTATGTGGAGAAAAAAGGGATCGGTCACTAAATATTTTATATTTTAAATACTTTATTTTATTATGTTATGTATAGTTTCACGTTTTCTTGCAGAACAAGGTAGTCATAGAGAACCTAGTGTCAAGACATTCCGTTCTTCATTATCTGCCCAAAATCGATCGTCTTTACGTGTTGGGTGGCGTAAGTCAACGCCGCGATTTGTCTTGTAACAGAGCAAAGAAATGAAATTAATTTTAATACATATATCATTCATCCTAGTGATGTAGTAGTATTGCGAGGCGGAACTCAATACCGCGCTTCATCTAACCAGACTAAGGAAATGAAAAATATAGAAGCACTTTAAATATCCTTATATCCCGGGGATCGAATCCACAATCATCATCTTACAGTCGAACGCTGAACCACTGCGCTACAACCGCTTATAAGAAATATTAAAATAGTTTACAAATTTCATTGAAATACCAATACCAATTGACCCAAAAGTGGGTCGTAAAAAAAATGAATAAAAAACCAACATCCTTATAAAGGACGCACTGTATTCTAACTACATACATCCGGTACAAAGCTCGTGGTATCGAATGTCAGTCTATCAGTTTATTGGGAGTTTGAGTCAGCTTTTTGTTTCTTTTTTCTCGTCAATTTTTTTATTAGGTTACGGGTTCAACTCCCTTTATTGAGGAACGAGAAATGAAGATTTTCAATTTAGTTCGCCACCTTATTGTTCATTAAAATGTGTATATCATTGCGTATAAAAGTTTATGTCAAGCACACTGAAGAGTATTTAAAAAAAAATTCTCAGCTCTCACATAGCACCCTATATAAGCAGAGAGAATTTAGTGTCAAGTCACTCCGATTTCCACTCTCCACCCGAATACGACACTTTACCCTGCGCTTTATCATACTAGAGTGGAGAATTAAAAATAATTTAAACATCATCTCACTCCTCCGAGTAAGAATTGAATTCATAACCATCGAATATACACTCAGACGCTGTCACACCGATTACGATGGTCACTCTCTGTGGTCGGTCCTCCATATCAGAAGATCGCGGTCATGGTGAGATGTGAGTCTGAAACGGACGAACTAACTCCAACGGCTCCTGACAGTCGTAATGCTAGCAACCGTGTGTGCGAGTCTGAATTTTTTAGTCCATTAGGCTGTCTGCTGGGCATACGACCTTTGGGTCTATTTCCTTCCGATCTGACACACACAAGTAGTATTTATTTTCTAATTTAATGTTTTTCATGAAAATATAAATATATGAAATATTTTAAAATTAGTTTTAAAATGTTATTCACACACTTAAAAATTAAAAAAGATATTTAGAAATCGTATAAAAATTTAACGTAGCGGGATTTTAATCCGCGCCTCTTGAAAACCGTTCCGTCCGTAAATAAAATATACTCTTTCCCCATATAAGCTTTAAGTTAGCCAAATTTTATGCTCTACCGTCTGCATGATTTTCGAAAAAACAGGGCTAACCCCCTTACAGCTCCTCACGAATAAATATGTCGATACGTCATTGTCATGGAATTGGGATGTAATGTTTATATTTTTAATATTATTATAGTTTTGGTTTGGTAACATACTGTAGCATTATAAATGTGAAAGTGACAGCGGTTGTGTCAAATCAGTCTAACCAACAATTTGATTCTAACCTGTAACCAATGTGTTAGACCTTACATATGCCAACGCACAGACTTAGTTAAAAACAAGTACCTTTACGAATACACTGATATCACAGAGTCGTTGACACTTTTCTCTTATCAGATAAGCGTGACCCACTTCTAACCCATGTATACATTTGACAGACATTATGTCATATATATGCTTCTGAAGATTAGCGTATTAAAGTTAAGCTAACGTAATTACTTTTAAGAATTAGTTGTTTACAGCCTCTCGCATTTGCCCGCATAGCAGGGTAATCAGACAAAACTTAGTTTCAAGAAACTCCGTTGTCCATATTCCGTCCACATGTCCCGAATTCGAAGTTCAAAGCCGCGCAAGTCCATTTACTGCCTGCCGCAGACTTTATTTTGTCTACCTATCTCCACGGTAGCCTGCTTGTCCTGCCCTTATCCTATCTTGGGTGAACCAGAACATAATTATTCTAGACCATTTCTATTTCCCTGTTATTGTGTGTCCTATCCACATACAATTTCATTTTTTAATAGTTTTGAGAAGTCAAGTCCAGATATACATTCTTCTACGTACTCGATTCATTTGTTGTTAACAGATATCGATTCTTGGCTCCCATTTTTCATGGCATGATATAAGTCCTCATAAAATCTAGGATGCGTTAGGTTGGCTCCGATGATGATTTCAAACTACAATTGTCCTAATTCAATTGGTGGAAGACTTGCTCTAAGACGGTAGTAAATAATTTAGGTGAGATTGGATCGCCCTGGTGTACACCTCTTTCAAGTCTTATTTCCTTGAAAGCCAAAATCAAATTAGTGAAATGTATGTATATAATGTTTTATACATGTGTTCGAAAACTAGTATGTATTTACTTTCTACGGCTTGGCTTTTAAGAGATTTTCATATGCGTTTATTAAATTGTTAATGACGCATTAGAAATGCGTAAAATATAGAATAATTATGAGGCACATTACCATGTTGCTGACATAACTTTTGTGTTTCCACACAACGTTTGAAAGCTCAAATTTTACTTAGAGTTACATTTCAACATAGTATTGATAAAAAAAAATCGTTATTCAATACAGAATATCTCTAATATTGTATGAAAAAGTGAAGTGATATATAAGACTACTGTGTCGCAGTATGACTGTGTGATTGTGGGTTCAATCTCGAGTCTCGAATAGTTATATCTATTTTCGCCGCTCCAATCTATTGTGAAGATGAAGCGTGACGTTAAGTTCTTCCACTCAACACACAACCTCCGAAATTCGGACGAAAAGTAACCATAAAAAACCCTACGCGGGGATAAAGCGTAAAGCTGAAAAAAGGAAGGTAAATGTATTCAAATTCTACACAAATAAACATTTTCCTCGATACCAAAATAAAAATATAAAACGGACTAACTGTGCACGATAATGGATTGTTACATACTTATATGATTTATTAGGACTATTTGTAAACAAACCATTTGAAATTATCAATGTTGATAACGTACGTTTATCATATTCGAACCCAGAACCTCGCGGCCCTGATCTCAATCGCTTATAACCGATAATAAAATTGATAACATGACAAGCAATATAATGTATATTAAAAACTTCTTTTACCGGCTATTTCAAGAAGACCTCATAGTATAGTGGTAAGTTAATCTAACTCCTAGTTCCCTGTAAAGTAAAATATAAAGGTTAGAAACTATGTCGCATTTGTCTTATGAAATTGTAAGTAAATTCCACGCTATATATTTGAAATCTAAACATGAACTTATGTATTGATGTTAGACACAAATTTATATAAAATACAAGTGAAATTAACGAACGGGGAATAGTAAACTGTGTCGCTTAGTTTGCCTTATCTATCAGATGTAACTTATCATACCTTATCAAGTTGTAACCCGTAAACTAGTTTGCGAAAACTTTATGACTTTTGACATATCATTTTCATTTCTACTGCAGTTTCGTAAACCGTAAAATCTTACTTCCCGTTCCGGCAGAAAGTTTTGGACTATATTTTTTCTGTCAATAATGCTCAGTGGAATAACGAAATAGTTTTACGACGAATTCGAGACATTGTGTGTTGAGTGGCGAAACTCAACGCCGCGCTTTGTTTTGAGTACCAAAGCGAGCGAGAGAAATGAAAATGATTATATCATTCCCCCGAGTGGATATCGAACCCACGACTATCATAAAGTCAAACGTAGTCCCACTGCGCCGCACATATATATTGATTAATTCCAAGAAAAATCAAACTAACGACCTCCGTTATAGTATACAGCGGTTCTCTTTATTTACACCCCTTTTATTACAAGGAGAAATAAATACAAATTATAAACATTAACTTGAATGAAATGAATGGACGCTTACAAACTGCATCAAAAAAAAGTTTTACTGTTCTCATCTCAATTAAAGCATTAAATTTTAAGCTCAACGTACTAATAAATTAAATTCACAATCAGTTGGCTATGACTTCAGAGAAAATGATTTTGAAATCATGATTTTGTATCTTAATGTTTAAGAAATAGAGTCGTATTTAAACGGGCTACTATACTGTCTAAATAAGCACACGTGCACACACATGTTCAAAAGCTCCCCCAGCTTGAACTATTTAGGGTTGTGATATTTTTAATTATATAAATATTTTAAAAATACACCCTTGCAGAAGACGCGAGTCATGTATACTGCATCGTCACGAGTCTGTTTAATATATTAAAAATTTAAATATTTATTGGGAAACAAAAATTAAATTATACATAAACGAAATATAGACAACTACGAGTACTTAAGTTATAAAACTGACTTCAACCCACCCACTTATTCAAGGTACACATTATTACTCCAATCGTAATGCCAAAAGCTATAACAGTGTCAAAGAAATTTAACTAACCTGCTATGCGGGAAAAAGCGTGAAGCTGGTAGACAAAGATAGACTCAAACTCCCTAATTAGTAACATATTTTGAATACCAAAATATATGCAATAAATCGGGTTAAAATACTTACATTTAAATGTATTTAACAAGACCGACAAAACATTAAATTTGAATATATATCAATTTGTATACTGCACCACGATAGTATTTTAATATTGTTAAAAGTGCAACCCTACTATTATTAGAGACGACGGCGACAAGACCAGGCGTCTGCAATATTCGTTAACTTGAACTGATTATGCTTTCTGAGTGTAAAGTCTAGAGAACCAATTAAAATACTTGTTTTCTTTGGTAAATGTATGTATGTGTGTATGTAAATTGTATAAAAATGTATGAGTCATCCATAAAAAAATGTTTTGTGGGAACTTTTTGAATCGCTATCATAGAAAGCTTAAATAGATTTTCTAGAAAAATATCTATCGAAACGAATTTTCATATTTTAACTTGTAAACAGTGAACTATAGATAGGTTATATGATTCATCGTTCTCACACTTATAAGTAGTTCGAATTTAACACTTAGAAGTCTTTGTCTGAATAGATATTTCTAAAAAAAGCATTGTATTATTTTTTTTCTACAATTAGACATTCCAATGTTATATTTTTCGAGAATTAAACAATAAATTATTATTATTCATTAAAAGAGACTATCATGGCGCAGTGTGACAGCATCTGGCTGTAATCGCTATTGGGTTTGATACCCATTCGGGACCTTATATTTAAATAATTTTCATTTCTCCGCCCTAGTACCTAATACAAATAAAATATTATATAGAGATACCTGAGAATCTTGGGATGATCATAGACAACTTATTTCTTCTATTTCTTACTAGTTTTTCCAGGAATTTCATTGTTTTCAAAAGGCCACCGAAAACATGAAAGAGCTTAAGTTCACGGGCGAAGCCGCGAGCGATCCCTTGTACCTTTATGAAAGTTTTAGTCAAATGGCAACCACTGATCCTATGGATATTTCTACAACTAAATATAAGGGAGATATCTATTGATACAAACAAATTGTGTTTCTAAATCTCTAGAGATTAAAGAAGCTGTGGGGCTTTTCAGCAAGATTCAATTACTTTTATATCATATATTTTTCACTTATATGTTTTACTAATATATTTCACTTATATGTATATATTACAAAATATTTTTATTGCACTATATTATAACCTAGCGTCAAGACACTCCGTTCTCGATGAAAACATTATGTATTGAGCAGCGCAACTCAACGTCGTGCTTTGTCGTACAAGAGCGGAACGGAACGGGGTAGTCCACGCGAAGGAAATTACGGCTTACAATTTGTAGGGTATAATATTTCCCTACTAAAATTGGTACCCCGGCTTATAAATATAGTAAAATGTGTTGCAATACATACATTTATACTATTTGTATACAACAAAGATCATTTATGTTGAAATGTTATCAACGAAATGGCTCGCCACGCTTTAAACAAAATCTAATATTGCTTCGTCTCTAGGTTATGCTTGTTTAATGATTATAAGGGTAGTCTGAGAGAACCTGGTGTCAGGTTACTCCGTTCTTCACTTTCCACCAATTACGAAACATTGCATAGTGGAACTCAAAAGGTGTTCGCTCAAACCAGAGGTGACAAGTGAAAATAAATTATTAATATATAGTCATTCGTAGTAGAGATTCTAACCTACAAGCGTGATTACAATCAGAAGCTCTACCACAGCGCTGCAATGGCGCATCTCACTATTATCACTATGGCATAAATATATTCCTAGTGAAATTGAAACCAAAGTTGAGGTAAAATAATAGATTAATATATTATAAATACACAAATAATAGAGGTTATTTATTTATTATAAAATACATAAACTCTAGACACTGGCGCCACAGATAATACAGTACATATTTATAACTCAATAACAATGTTTCATTATTTGTAATAATAACATTGACTTGTATAGGAATTCTCTTCAAAAACAAACATAATAAGATTGCATTCTAAACCGAAGTTAGAAACTTCGGTCTTAACGTTCTACCCCACCAGTAGAACTTCACTCTCTCCCGGGAGAGGGGAAAGAGTTCCAGCGTGGCTATCAACTCCGCTCATAAATGTGAGTGGGTCCATGGGGTTTTGCCTACTGGCCAGTTAATCAGGTATCCTTCTAGGGATAGGGGATATAGAATGCCTTTCATTGCTGAGTAGCAGCTATATGCTGCTTGGGCGGTTCACCTAGTTACTAATTACTCAGGGAAGGGACAGTTAGGCAACTAGCGATGGGCGACCACTGGATAAGCCTAGAGAGAAATTCCACGTCAAATGGGAGAGACAAACTTCACTGTGTTTCATGCTTATCAGACAATATAAACTATTAATTAACACGATGAGTGTTTTTTTTATTTTTTTACAAAAGTAATAAATTAAATTTCACAATAAACTAATGAAAAAAATGTTTAGATTTGCTTCTTTCCTTTACACGACAATTAGATTTTTTTACTTCACGCTTTATCTCTAGTGGGGTAGCTGGATGCTTCTTTCGCCTCGTCCACAATCGTCAACCGTCAGAGTGGGTCAAAATAGCGATGAAAGGAGTTAAGATAAAAAAAAAATTACTCGTGAATGACGGACGGACGGTTTCCATCAGGCGCGTGTTCGAGTCCCATCACATTCAAATTTATATACGTTCTTAAATATTCTAATGAAAGCTTATTTTAAATAAAAATATATTTTGATGAAATCTAGATTTGTTTTCTTTTAAGTATATATTTATTTTATGTATATAGATTTGCTAAATACATTCGCTTATTTCAATTAGATTCCATTTAGATGATTCACTGTCCTTGTGCGGATGTCGTGGCTACCGGCTTACTCTTTATTTAGGGTTACCAAAATTAAAAATGCGAAATGAATGTCAAAAAGAACCTAGTGTCAAAACAACCCATTTTTCACTTTCTGCCAAAAAAAACTTATTTATACTAATATTATTAAATTAAATGATAGTACCCACAGTAACCGATAATTGATTGAAGGCATGACAAAGCATGGCCTTAGGTTCCGCCACTCTACACGTTTCAATTACGGTCTGTAAGTGGAGAACATAGTGTCTTGACACCAGATTCTCTCAAACCCTGCTACATGGAATAAGGCGTAAAGCTGTTTTTTATTAATTTCGCTACTTAACACAATATGTCTGAATTAGGAAAAGTGGAGAATAAAGTGTTTTAGCCCTAGTATCTCGCTGCCTACATGTTTTTTTTCAGCTCCAAGTGTCAAGACACTTCGTTCTTCAATTTCAGCCTGAATTCGAGACACTGTTGAGTGGCAGAACCCAACGAGAGAAGAATTCAAAGGCTCTTCATTTCAGAAGAAATTAACATAATTAAAATATACAAAATCATTCTCTGAGTGAAAATGAGAAAATTGTCATGATGGCCTTAAATTTAAAAACATGTAAAGTATGCAAAATTAAAAAAAATATAAAAAATTCTTGACACCCCTTAGTACACGACCTACACCTATGCTAACTTAACCTTATATCCTATAGCCTTAGTGACATATGTTCCAGTCGCATTCCTTAGATAATGAGAGCTAATTATATTATAATTAAAGTTATTAAAGTAAACATGGCTTTCATTGAAGAAATAATTGAAAATAATAGTTTTATGTCTTTATATATATTTTATATATATATATATATATCCATACACTGATGCCAACCTATAATAACGTCTGAAACGTGGTGGTTGTGAGTTCAATGCTGATTTGGAGAAACATCTATTCTTGAATGTTTTCATTTCTCAGCTCTGATGAGACAGTCCGAGGCGGCATGAGTCGCATCACGCAATGTCTCGATTTTGTTAATAAATGAACAGATACAGACAAAAAAGTGGATTGACAGGTCGCTAAACAACTTACTTTACTATATATTGATCTAAATCATTATTTCCAGAGAACTAGATAAAGAACAAGGCCAGCCCACTACCATCGCCTCAACCTTTTTTCAAGTTTCAAGAAAGAAAAACGAAGGCATTAAAATACGTATAGCAAATATTGAGGCATTCACGCGTCTAACTGAAAAAGTCGACGCGCCTCTAGAAAACTTCATTTATACACAATCTAAGTTACTGACTACTGAGCAACTGCGAAACAGTAGCAAAAACCTGTAATACTTTTTGTCCCATTGTCCTTTACAATTATTGTCAATTAAACAATATATGCCAGAATGTGAACAAAAAAATTATTTCCTAAACACAAGTATGTAAAGAATAAGCTTCGTAAAGAATGACCATTGTGTTATAATAAGTTGTTGCAATCCATTCGCTAAGTTTCCTTTTTTGTGATAAAATACATTTGTAAACAAGTAAAGACCGAGTCTATGACTTTTGTATAGAGTTCAGTATATTTGGACTCTTATAGTAGAATTAAGGAGAGAAGTTATTGTAGTGCCCAATGGCAACGTCTGACCGTAAGCGTAAAGGTTATAAGTTCGACTCCCATTCGAGTCAACCAATAATTGTTACAAAATTAAAAATACAGAAATTTATGAATATTATAAATTTTACATTTAAAGTACACACTGCTTGCAAAAAATAATACTTGTTTACAATGTTAACATTTTTAACATTAAACATAACATACAAAAAAAAAGATGAAAAGAAAAAAAAAACTAGCGCGGTGTTGAGTTCCAAAACTCAACATGCAATGTCTCGAATCCGGCCAGAAAGCGAAGAATTGAATATAACTTAGGTTTCCCCTATCCCCTCCATCTCCCTATGGCCGGTTTCCAGCGATTAATCCGGTTAAAAATTGTCATATAATAGTTATACCAAATATCTTATTACAAGCTTATAATACTTTAACACTGCTTTCCTTGTTAATTTTAAACCAATGACCTGAATTGTTTTCTTCGTATATAATAGCTACTTTCTGTAAGCTATTTATATCATCTCTACACTCTACATTTTTATTATATATCTACGAGATAGGGAAAAGGAAAACTTAGCTAAAGTCATTTGCCTACTAATTTTATGTTTCTCGTTATAACCGTACCCCCAAGTAATATTATAAATACATAACTATTTTGAAATATAATAAACAACGTGTACAGTCAATTACTTGACTGTACACGTTAGTTGTGGGTTCAATGTTCTGTTTAATAATTTTCATTTTTCGTCTTTGGAAGTACAAAGTTAAGCTTTGGACTCAGACATTCAAATAATCTATCATATATATGCCAAACTGGATACAAAATTGATAACACTGCCTTGACTATCTTATATATGCAGAAAATAACGTCAAACTAAAAAAAATGTACTTAAGACAAAATAAAATACTACACTATACATTTAACCAAGCCGATAGTTTTAGCTAAAGATCAAAAAACAAAAGAGTTCTTTACATATTATTATATCTGTCGTCACTTTGTACACCCTCATCCTACCCCACACTAAATACTTAGAGGGCAGAACAAAAGGAAGACTAAGAGCAAGTATTCTTAAGTGTAGTGTGGTAGAAAGCCCCTAAAATAGTTAAACAGCCACTTTTTAAATAATTTGGCATTTTATTAATAATTTTTAGGTGATTTAATCGTTTTTAATTTATTTTAAACAATTTAATAGTATTTAAATAATTTCATTTCTACGCTCCGGTGACAAGACAAAGCGCGGCGTTGAGTTCCGCCACTCAACACGCAAATGGCTTGAATTAGGGCGAAAAGTGAAGAATAGAGTGTCTTGACACTAGCTTCTCTCTGACTAGCCTGCTTTGCGGGAAGTCATTGTAACTATTGTAATATTTGAAATGTCATTTGTTTCAATAAAAACTATCAACACCAATTTGGTTTTTACATATATTGCCATTTATTCGCTTATCGTTGATTTATCGTATTTATATACGACTATTGATATAAAATTATATCCGAATTGTGACGTTTGGTGACGAACGACGTTTAGATTTTTCATACAAACTTTCATCCTATTTAGCTATATTTATGTCAGAATTCATTTAATTCAGTAGAGCTGGTTCACATTTTTCATACAAATTTGCCATCCCCTATTTTTGCCGCTAAGGGGATGGTTTTTAAAAAAAAAGTAAAAAAATTGACCTTGGAACTACAACTATTTTCATGCCGAATTCCATCCAAATCGGGCCGGTGGTTTAGCCGTGAAAGCGTAACAGACAGACAAACAGACTTTGCATTTATAATATTAGTATGGATATATGGATTCAAGTGAGGACTTCTTTAGGCCCGTTGAGCTAATGATGTATATATTAAAGAGCTTTTAGAATCATTTAATAAGTCTAACTTTATACAGTGGGACGTGACCACACCTGTTAACTTATTTGGCATCTCTTTGCAATTGTATATTTTGTAACAGCATATTAATATTTTGGTATCTTATTTAAGAATCTGTTTCACAATATTTGAATAGATGTTAGTGTTGCTTAATATTTTTTAAAGGCTTAAGGCTGTATAATTTAAGCTTTAGGCTGTATACCTTAAGTTTTAGGCTCTGTTTGCTTGAGAATTTAGCACTTAAACACTCTTGTAAAGTTTATCTTTTTAAAAAAACATGAAAAAAAAGTAACAGACTTTCCCATAATTGTGATCGAACCCACAAGTATTGCCTGTACAGTTTAGCCATTCAACAACTACGACCCGATGTCGGCGTTAAACACCTCATTTACTTTTTTTTTAAACACTTTACATAACTGAATAATTATGCTTTAAAAAACAAATTTTAGAGAAATTATTATGAAAGCTTAACTCACTTACTAATCCAAGGTTAGAATATAAATTATTTTGAATAACTACTTATATATTTCTGTAGAAATATTTTGGGATCATTGTTGGAAAAGTTATGACTTTAGCTGACGACTATTGCACGAAGGTCGCCGCTTCAATTACCATATAAGGAAAAATTGTATATTTTATTCTTGTAATAATTAAAACAACAAAATTCTATAGAATACTCTTAATCAATAATTAATTATGTATGACAGACATAGTACAGGCCGTTGTGGTGCAGTGGGACAGAGTCTGGTTGCAAATGCGATTGGTTGTGGGTTCCATCCCTGTTGAGTTCCGCTCTCCCCTGCTATGCGAGAAAAAGCGTGAAACAGTAAAAATAAACACTAGTAGAGGTTGGCGGGTAAAATTCGCGTTGCCTTAATAACACTTTATACAATTATTCCTCGAGTGGGAATCGAACCCAGAATTAAACGTGTTCACAGCCAGACGCTACACCATTACGCCACTATGTGTATATATATATATATATATATATATAACAATTATATTAATCATTCCACAGAAGACACCAAATAAGGGCATACGAGTGTAGTATAGTAGATGACGTGGCCAACGGGAAAATGCCTAAAAAACTTTAAATTGCATTACCTAATAACTTTTGTGAGCCTGTGCCCTTCAAAAAAGGATCGACCTTCGAAGAGGAAATAAACAAGTAAATTATGCAATTTTATATGCCATTATTCTGATCATATATGGCAACGCCTACATGCTTCCGCGAAAAAGTTTATTTAAAAATGTTTTGTGGTGTACGTTAAACATGTATTACGCGTGATTGAATGGTCGTGGGTTCATATTCGACAAGATGAAATATGTTGCTTATAATATAAAGGTTATTTATATGGTTTTTTGGCCTAAAAAGTCACCTCGAACTTCTGCACAAAGCAAATAAGAAGATCAAGGGAGCAATAATTAATCTCAAAGTACTGTCTGCTGTATGCAATAAATTGACAAAACATGTCTTTAAGATAGATGTGAAGGTAGGCTTCACCTAGAACTCATTATTTAGCATATCAATATGTAGAAAGCTGAAAGACTGATTTAATTATATATAAGTATAATTCATTCATTAGAATATGGAGTTTAAGTTTAAACGCCTATTCTGTCGTAACGCAGTGGGACAGCGTCTGGACTTCAAACGCTAACAGTCGTGGGTTCGATCAGCACACGGGAGAATATTACATTGAAACTATTGTCATATCCCTGCTCTGGTCATACCAAGCGTGGCATTAAGTTTTGCCGATCAACTCAGAGTGTATTGAATTCGGCCAAATAGCGAAAAACGGAGTGTCCTGGCACTAAGTTCTCTCTGACTAACCCCGCTATGAAGCTGAAGCTAAAAAGAATCGAATTAAGCCCGAAAGCATCGATCTAAACAATCGATTTGATTATTAAAGTAGCCACGGAATGAAATGGGCAATAGAGAACTTAGTGATAAGACATTCTGTTCTCCATTTTAGATTTTGTATTAAATGGTATGGAAAACCAAGGAACGACTAAGATTAGTTAACTAATGAATAGTTGAAAGCTTTCTAGTGCGTAACACTTGTTTTGATCACGTGTCGCGTTAAAGGACTATTTCTGCACATGACAAGGGCTGTCTCTTTCAAATAGCCTAAATTATAATTTAAGAAGAAGATTGTAAAAATTTTGTCGCAATCGAATAGACTCTATTCTAAGTTAGACTCAATGAACAGACGAGTCAAATAGTATTTACATTATATTTTAATTATTTAATAGTATTTAAATTTCATTTATTACTAGTAATCGCTCGTAACTTCATTAGCGTCGACTTTATTTCTCACATTGTCCCAATCGCTTTATTTTCCAAGAGGCTATTATGGTGACACAATGGGACAGCGTCTGACGGTAAACATGATTGGTTGTGGGTTCAAACGCCAATTATATTCATATCTCCGCTCTGGTAAGAAGACCAGACGCGGCGTTGAGTTCCGCCAATCAACTCGGAATGTCTCTATTTTGGGTGAAAGTTCTATCTGACTATCCTGTTATGGAAAAAGTGTGCGCTGTAAAAGAAAAAACAAACCGACAGTGAGGAAAATAGAAAAATATGAGAAACACGTAAGATTAATAAAATAGTATTTAAAATTATACATCTTTCTCTTCTATTTTAAAGAGCCAACCCTATACAATAGTTGCAAAACTATTGAAATCGCTCCTTCACCAGCGAAATGTGGCCGGCGTGGTGGGCGGACGCGTGACGACTTAAATACGCGTACTTCTCAACTACTATAGCAATGCTTTAGAATTCCATTGTACAATTACTTAATGATTAAATGTTAATAGATTGTTTTTTTAAAGTCATTACTTATTATGTAGTGAGGCAAAAATACAAATCACAAGGTGAAAATTAGATTAAGGTCTTTAAGTTTTCAGTTGCTCAGTTCTCTCCTTTCCAGTATGAATTTTAAGTCATTGTGTTTTGAGTAGCGGAGACTTAACACCGTCATTTGTATCTTAGTAGAATAAAAATAAAAAAACACAAGAGTAATTTCCCGGAGATTTGTACTACAAACATTGTACTTAGAATAAACACTGTCCATTGCGCTGAGATTTCATAAAATTTTAAGTTACATATCTATTTAATTTAATGACTTATTTATTGAGTGGCATTCAAGCTCACAACAATTGCGAAGTAGAAACCAGGCTTTTGCCAACTATTTCACGATGATATTGCCAGCAAGACTGATTTAATATTCATCCCAAAAGTCAGTCAATTTAAATACCCCCTACGTAGTAACAGGTAAAACTGGGCAACTACTTGTCTTACTCGGAAATGGATGTCGGCTACTATATCATATTATAATAAATTATCATTTCTAAGGGGTCTAAGATCATTAGTTTTATAGATGTAAAAGAAGGAGACAATAAAGGCGCATTGGGGCAGTTGTCAAGAACACGCGATGGTTGTCCGTTCAATCATCGTTCCTTGTTCTGGTAAAACAATTTTTTAGGTTTCACCACTGAAAAATCAATGCCTCTAAAGATGCCGCCATTTTAAGAGGAGGAGTATTTAAAAGCGGAGAATAGAATGTCTTAATTCTTCTCTCTGCCTACCATAGTAAAAAAAAAAGAAATAAAATATAATAAGCAGTAGTTATTACATTTTCCGCGAAACCCAACTTTATACGACAGTATCATACAAAATAAAACATAACATATGTTGCAAGATTCGTCCTCTACGCGCAAAACGCCTATTCTGGTGTTCGCGAAACGGTACTAGCAATCTCCTTTTTGATTATTGTTTACTAGAGCTTAGTTTTACCTTGAATTTAATGATGTCTTTATATGTCTATGTTGATATGAACCTGCCAATACTAAAATGACGTAAGATTTTTTTAGAATGGTGGTGGGTCATAGCGGGCCCTAAACTCCTGAAGGAATCTACATGCCAAATGTTATCTTTTTACGTCCGTCAGTTTGACGGAGATCTGTCAGTCACGTCAGTAATGGAAGAGTTTATACATAAAAATAAGGGAAGTTATGATATTATAATGTCAGGTTCTTAACCTTCTAATAAGGTTTATAAACGTAGAAAGTAGTGACATATTGATGCCTTGATCTGCGATTGTTCTGTAATATGTGCGTGATATATTTGAAATAATCTACGACGGTCGTAATTCCAAATACTATTTTCATAATAAAGTGTCATGCTTTATTTGTCAGTATTTTATTCTGCGATGTCTCTATAATCACATATCAACTTTAAAAAAGGAATTAAAAGTAACGCTCAAATTCGTTCATGTAATTAATTTTCAAGCAAATCGAACGACATGAAGATTAAAATAGCCTTGTAAAATTATCTTACCTTCATTTATTGACAGACAGATACATATAGGCCATTGTGGCGCAATGTGACAGCGTCTTACAGTACACATAATGGTTGTGGGTTCCATTGCCACTCAGAGATGCGATTATATTTAAATTATCTTAAATTCTCTACTCTATTGACAAGACAAAGCCTGGCATTCAATATGTAATGTCCCGAATTCGGGCTGAATGTGGAGAACGTAGTGCCTAACACTAGATACTCTCTGCCTAATGTGATGTACAGAAAAAAATTGAACCCACAACCTCTGTGATATTATCTTTTTAAATGACATATAATAAAATCATACTTATATAGTAAGCAAATAAATTACATACACATGAAGTGTTCACGTTTACGTATGGACATGAGACATGGAAGCAATTAATATAATGGTACAATTTATGTACACAGCGCACTTTAACATAATATCTGGCTTGAAACGCAAAAAACTTAAACAGTAGCGTGGGCGGCGGTAATCACAAGAACAGACTGATGTAATAAAAAATTATAATGTTATATACTTATAATAATAATTGAGAGGCCATCAGGGCGCCGTGGAGTACGTTTGACTGCAAACGCGACTGGTAGTGGGTTCTACCACACCAGAGGACGGTATTGCTCTTTTTTAATTATTTTAATATACCTGCTCTGGCAAGACAAAGCGCTACATTGAGGTCCGTCATCTAAGACACAATCCCATAATTTCTGGTGATAGGTAGAAAATGGAGTGTAGTAGCACTAAAACATGCTCTGAAGAATAGCGTGTCAATAAAAAACTTTAAATCATTGTGTAGGCGTCAACAAACACATGTACATAAGTTTATATATATAAGCTGTATTACAAAAAATATATACCTATGTTATGGTATGGTATAAAAATATATACCTATAGTAGTGGAATGTTAATGGAAAAAATATTTTTTAGGAACCTATTTATATCCATAATATATTATATTATACTATACTCAGTCGATTTAGTTAAATAATTAAAATGCAGCTTTTATTGATCGCGTCTCCAAGTAGATTATGTTTTTGGAAATGGCGGAAAGTGGAGAATATATTGCTATCACCAGATTCTCTCTGAGTGTCTTAGTATACGGGAGATGCAATCAAAAACTAACCCACAGCGCCACGTTAGCACTTATTTATTACTAGCGACCCGCCCGCGTCGCCCGCATAATCTATAGCTGTTTCGTATGTGGGGGCCCTTTTCGTATAATAATAAAATTTGTGGATCAAATGAAATAAAATGGGAAAAAAGTAGCCTATGTTCATCTCATTACCCTCAAGTATCTCCATATAAAATAACATTACAAACGGTTCAGCCATTTCGCTGTGATGTCGTCACAGACAGACAGACATAGTTACTGTGACATTTATGATATTAGTGTAGATTAATCGATGATAAGCTGTCGTTTTATTGACACATCTCTTGAAGGTAAAGAGAACCCTACGTATTATTTACATTACGAGAAATGCAGTAAATTTTGTTCTTCTCCATGATACGTCCATTCTAAGGACTTACTTTGTGCAATTAAACAAAAAAAAAATTCAAATATAAACTTTCAGCTATTTAGAAATCGAACCTACGACTATAGCGTGCAAAGACTGGCTCTTTTCAACTGATGACGACGACGTCAAACGCACTTTAATGAGTGCATTGAATAAATCAATATAGCATATTACTGTAGTTAAAAGCTTGTAAACTTGTCAATTTAGCCACATTTCATTAAAGTACTAGCGGTCCACTTCTACTCTACTCGAGTATATTTCCTGTTATTGTAAACACAATATTATATATATACTTAGTCTTGTCATAAATATTGTTACAAAGAAAAGTAACATTTTTTTATTGTACATGACCTTTATTACAGTGTGTTAGTTTAATACATTAACATAAAACCATTAAAAATACATTCGATGTGGTCTCCATTGGCTGCAATACTGTCCCTTAAACGTTGAAGCCAGTTATCAATAGCAGCACTCTTACTTTCGATGGGAAAATTCTTCACGGCCAATCTCCTACTGCCCAGACTCCAAATTATCATTGTGTTTAAAGCAAGCCTTACTTTCTAAATACAGTGGATTCATAAAAATATGGCTCACTCCTTAATAGCTAACACCCCACCAAACCATCACTGAAGTCAGATAATGCCAACGTTGTATTCTGTTGACTAATTGGCACACTTCTTTAGAGTCGTCAACATTAATACGGTAATTTTGTTTCATAAAATATTGCTCAACTGTAAAAATTTTTTTATCCGAACATAATAAAATTCAAAGTTCCTTTTGCGTACCGCTAAAGTAGTTGTTTCGTTTTTAGCACTCTCTCTCTCTCTACATTATGCCGTCTCTTAAAGGCTTCAAGTCCTATGTGAACACATCATCAATTCAAAATACGCGACATGGTACTAGGTGCTACCTTCATCTCCCGAGATAAAATCTTTTGCTTTCGGACAGGATTTCTTTAAATTTTTTCCCTTACTGCTTTGATCGCCTTTTTCGGACACGGCAGTGGATGGCCAGATATTTTTCCGTCGCAAACATAGGAGGTATCATTGTACCTATCAATAGACTGGTACACAAACATTTGACTAATACCAAGCGTTTGGAAAATTTTTAAAATTACATTTTGCACGAAATTTCACAAAATGTACAATATATTGGCGTGATAATAAAAAAACACAGTGAACAATCATATAAAAATGACATTTCAAACTATAAAGTAATATTTTTGTTTATTTTTAATTATAACAGCATTTATGGCCAGACTAAGTTTATAGCAACTTTTTACCACATAGCATGATCTAGTTTCAAGATACTTTTCCTCCGAACTCGAAACATTTAAGAATTGGATCTTACAATCATGCACCTTCAGACAATAAAGTATATTTACAAAGTGTATTTTCAGCATTTTTTAGGATAGATGAAGTGACAAGGTTCTTTCCGCTTAAATAACACCGTTAAAGCTAAAAACGCTGCGAATCGCAGCTGAGATAGTATTTTTATATTATATATTAGTATTCTTAAAATACGTTGCTCTTAGAGACACTAAGCTAATAAGCCCAGTTTGAAGTTACGAATACGTAATACAAAGATTGTAACAAAAATATATATATTGAAACAAAGGGCACGGACCATATATATGTAGAAAAAGTAACTTTACACGTGGACTTTATTTCCTGTATTACGACCAACGAAAGTACATATAAGTATATTCTAAGTTGTTTCTAATTTTAAGTTTCGCAACTATCATACTTTAGCATCATCTCCACTGTGCCATGAATTATCAAATCACTGATGCTTGTTGCAGAGATTTACATAGAGATTTCTAATTCGGAGGCTTTATAAGCGAAATTGTATGTAACTTCGATCCAAGCTTAGATGAATGATTTTATTTTAGTTATTTAAATTGTTTGCTCTTGTAGGAGAGTGCCGGGCGGAACGCAGATATGTGAGTGTCTTGACATTATTTTCTCTATACCTACCATGCTATACAAGAAAAAGCTTGAAAAAGTTGTAGATTTATTATTTGTAATATGAACCAAATCACACTAATAAACAACTAATAAAGAAACTCTGGAATGTACGACGAAGAGATCGTCATTCATCTTAATTTCACTGTGCATTGAAAGCAATTAATGGTAATAACACTGATATTGGTGACATAATGCACTATATATAGGTATACCTAGTCCTGCATCATCGTTGTGGAACAGTGTACTGTGGAACTGGAAGACTAATTTCTTGAACGAGATGGTTAAAGGTTCAAATCTTACAAGGTAAAGTTTAAAAAACATTTTTGAAAACGTAATTTTTTTTAACTCATCTGAATTAGAGCAGCATCATTTGGGAAACGTCCAAGCGCTTTGACCGCTAAGCCATGCGTTTAACATTCGGCTACAAAAAGATAAAGCTTATATTTAAAAAAACGAAATAGACAAAAAGCTTTATACAAGTCACTTTAGGCATCCCCAAAAACCTTTAGTTAACATTTAATTGACATTAAACCAATATTCAAATTGACTTTTGTAAGCACTTTGATTCGTCGAGTGAACATAAAGCTACCACCAGCTTTAAGGCAGTTCTGCTGAAGAGCCGACGAAAAGCTCAGCAATTACTTTGTCAATTGTGTAAGTTGTAATTTTATAATACAGGTAGTTCCTGCATGAAATTCAAATGACATATATTTAGAAAACGTATAGAAATTGAACGCACCGGGAATTGAACCCGCGCCTCTTCAATTTCCGAAGTGTGTGAATAAGACTTTCATTTTTTTTTACAAATAGTCAAATGACATATTACACATTTTAATCCTTTTAATATTCTTGTACAGAAATATATTGATTATGGGTCGATTATGGGTCACAACGTTTTTTTTTCGATTATTTATATGCTGTTGGCCCTAGTGGCCTTTATAGTGGAAATTATAACCTATACTTTAATAAATTTCTTATATACGTACAGATTTTCGTACGACGTTTAGATAAAATTAACACTAATAGACGTCTCTAAGTGTGATAATAAGTTATCTATCCTATTATTACATAAAATTTATGAACGCCCGCATAATAAAGTGAATGTAAACATCAAACTCCCCATAGTCCCAAATCCCATGACATACAAGCTCGTCCGCCGGCGTCTACCAAAATACCATCTGCTGTTGTTATGTAATATAATATTGGTAGCAGGGTTGTCAATATAAGAAAAAAAAACAATAGCAATGAATAAATGTGACGATTATAGGTTCAATAACAATTTACAATATATATAAGAAATTTTCATGTCTGCTCAATAAGGAAATTTTGATCTCAGCATTAACTATTTATAATAATTTCGAATTCAATGTCTAGAATTCAGACGGAAAGTGGAGAATGGACTGGCACTAGATTCTCTTTGACTAACTTACTATGCAGGAAAAACGTGATGCTAAAAAACTAGTCTAGGCTTAGCGAGGCTCATCAACAATTATAACATAAAATATATGCATAACATAAAATAAAAGCAAAATACAAACTACGTGGTGCGATAACAACTTATAGCTTAGCACTTAGAGTGCTTGGACGAATTCCGTAAGACGTAGGTTTATATCCTGCTAAGTTAAAAATTATAATGCAAAACAAAATATCTTATTTAAATTGTAAAAAATATTTTTATTTAATTGTAATTCCATGGGACAGCGTCTAGCGGTAAATGGTTGTGGGTTTGATTATGGGTAATAATCTTTTTTTTAGCTTCACGCTTTACCCCTAGAGGGGTAGTCAGAGAGAACTCCTACATACTTCTTTCGCCTCGTTCATTGTCATTCACCTCTTAATACATGCTATCGGGAGGTCCTCATGCTTTTTACGTGACGTTGTATCATGTTCTTGAACGTCAACCGAGGTTTTCATCTATAATCATAAAATTGAAAACTATTTTCAATTTCCCGCTCTGGTAAACAAAGCGCAGCGTTGGGTTCCGTCAATCAAGAAGTAATGTCTCGAATTCGGGCGGGAATGTTCCGGACGGCTGTGGTCTCTCTGCTGAGAGCTGTAAAATAACAAGAATGTCGTAGCCCTGTACACCCGCATGTGTGTCCTGTCAGTGTGAGATGATGCCGTCAAATGCCGAATATGGGACTATTTTTAGTTTATCGAACACATCCGCTTAAGCAATAAAGAATAACGCCTGTAAAAATATATATTAAATTTTATTTACTTATATGAAAGCGACGATGCTTTCATTATCGTTTGTTATGGTAGGAACACAAGAGGAGTCACGCTTTTTCTTTATAGCTGGACAGATAGAGAGATACTAGTGTAGTTTTTTTGTATATTATAATTAATATGGTACAAAATTGTAAAAATAAGTGTTTGAAGTAAAAATATTTTTGTTTTTATATATATTACTAACGATCTGCTCGCGGTAAACTACACGACGAACAAACTAATTAGTTTTTTCGCCCGCCTGCGTTGTCACTTAAATCACAAACTTTGTTTAAATTTATAATTTTAATAGTTGTACCTTTTTTATTTTTAAGCCGATTGAAATGAAATAAACATAAAATGATAATTCAACAAAACTGCCCTCCTAAAACGGTAGCGAGAAGCGAAATCTAATTTGACTTTTACAACTTTTCGACACACATTTTAACTAAAATTTAAAGTAATCTAAAGCTTATTTCAATGCGCTAAGGATTATAATTCTATATACTGTATTAAGGAAGTCACTAAAAGGATTTATAGTTAACAAGAACTATACATAAAGCTATTAAGCCCGTAGTAAAGTTGTAACGTAAACAAAAGTTTCGACATGGCAACATTGGTTTTAACTTATTTTTTTGTTTTATTCTAGCGCATGTAAATAGGCAGAGAAAATCTAGTGTCAAGACACCCTGCCCTATTTTAAGACTGTACCTTAATAGAGCGAAGAAATGAAAATGATTTAAATATAATAATGATTATATTTGTTATATAATAATGATTTAAATATAATAATGATTAAATATAATAATGATTATATTTAAATCATTTTCATTTCCTTTCCATTCAGCGGAATGCCTCTGATTTGGTGTCGAATTCACTATCGTCGAGTACACAATTCGAGTAAAAAAATATTGATATGAGGGTATGTGGCCATAGTAGCGCAATAAGACAGCATCTGATTGTAATAGCGATTGTAATAGCGATTGTAGGTTCGATTCTCACTCGGGAGAATAATCATTATATAATTATTTTAATTTCTCCGCTCTAGTGAACAAGACAAAGGGCGGCGTTCAAGTCCGCCCAATACGCAATGTCTCCAATACTATACGCGGCGGAAAATGGAGAAGGGAGTGCTTTGATGCTAAATACGGAAAAGATTCCATTCATGCCATTGCAAAATAGAAAACTAGGAAAATATTATAAATGATTAAACTTCAGTTCTGCTAAAGTCCGATCTGTAGCAAAGAGTCCAGACGAAACGCCTCTGGGCAGTGTCTATGAAAACACTCGCAAAAAACAATAGTAAAAAATGACAGAACATGTTTTATTACACTCTAGATTTCTGAATACTTTTTGTTTCAAGCCAAATAAACTTATAATATTTATTTCACAATTTTTGTAATAGATCACACATTTTTCATTTCACTGCCCTGTTGAGACAATGGGCGGTGTTGAATTCAGCCACTCAACACGCAATGTCTTGTTATTTATTGAAGAAAGGCTTTAAGATCCCCGCTTACTAAACGACTTATATTCATTTGTATAGAAATAGACAAACGGAGAGCTACGTCACTATAGCCTCTACTTTGGAGGCTATTTTACGATAAATAAAAAAAAAAAAAAAACCTAATTTCATATAAATATTTTTTATTTCATTGTTCATGTTTTTTTCTGGCCGATAAGCATTTTCCCATGGTCGATCTAATAATATTATTTAAATAAAAAACTCTTATCTACAAAGTGGCATATACGTTGCTAAGCGAACTCGTATTTCACGTACAACGGGACTCACTTTCCCTATTCTCTTTTAGTAAGGTTAAAACATTTATAAATATTAAACAAAAATGATATTAAAGTAAAGCACACATTAAAAATCCATCTACATATTATTTAGATGAAGATTATAAATGCTATGTAAATTATTCAAACGTTTTATTATGTGACGAGTAGTTAGTAAGGTCATTGTGGCGCAGTGGTGCAGCGTCTGACTGAGAAAAGAGTAAACGGTTTGATTTCCACTCGTAGGAATGGTTAAATTATTTTAATTTATTCGCTCTGGTACCTTGAGTTCCGCCACACAATACACAATATCTCGATTTTGGGCGGAAAGTGGCGAACGAAGTGAACGGAGTGATTTCTATTATGCGGGAAAAAGTACTGAAAAATATATTTCAATGTAAGAAAGTCAGGCGGGATTCGAACCCGCGCCTCTTGGAAACATTCTAAGCGCTCTGACCGCTAAGCCATGCGTTCAATTATTTATACCTTTTCTAAAAATGATTTTAAATTTTCTAAGTTTGTGCTTAACACTTTATAAAACATTTAATTTTTGTTTTATTTTTACAGTGATAAATAGATAGGTACAGCTCAGGCTAATAAAAGGGAGTTTAGAAGAACTTTCCAACGCTAGTTGAGGATAAACAAAAACTAGCCCGTTTGTTGACTACACTTGACCGTTTGTTACAGTCTACAGACATTCGTGTACTCAAAGTGTCAAGTAGCCGAGACCCTCTAAATATGAGAAAATGTACAGAAACCACAGACGCGATGCAAATTGTAAAGTAAATTTTATTATTGGTGTAATGAAGAAACAGGCCCTAGTATAGGCAGATGAAAATGGGTTCGAAAAGTTAAATTTGGGTTAAGCATCAATTAATGTTTAATTGGAATTAAATTATATTAATTATATCTTTGTACTTTATTGGTTTGTATATTGGTGCTTGTTTTTTAAGAATTTTTTTATTATACATTTTTAGAAAATAACTTTTGTAAATTAACTTAACGTAAATGTCAATTGTAAATTATTTAATTAGTAATATCGGCTGTGGGTTGACTATCAATTATTCAATCAGGGAAATTCTGTTTTATAATACAAGAATTGAAGATCGCCTATAAATCGCTACAATATTTTACCTAGAAGGACACAAGTTCATATCCTATTAAAATCTACACCATAATTTAGATAAAACTTATGTTTCATTCATTCAGTCAGTATATAAAATATTATCAAATAAGAAATAAAAATGATAAACATTTGTATGAAATACGTAGTATGTATATTTCAAAATGTTATACTGACATTTAGCACTTGCTTTAGATAATCGATCACAGTCTCTTATGAATTTGGATTGACTTTTAAGTTCATTTCATGACTGATTGAATATTGTTGACGGCTTGTTAGGAAAATGTTGCAACAGTAAATGTTTATAGATACTACTTAAGTATCTATAGCTAATAATATTATTAGTTATTTAAAGGTTTATATCAGTGTGTTCGAAATATTGATTGCAAATTATTCAAAGTCAAACTAGTCTTTATTTTAATAGATTTTTGATCGACTTGATCGATCGATTCGGATTTTGAATCTATTTTGAGTCGAATGAACTTAAAGCTAGCACTGGCTCTGGACGTAGTTCTTTTAAAGAGCATAAATAAAGAAAGAACAAGCAAGAAAGCAAGAAATTCAACAGTTGTTCTTTTTAAATATAAAAGTTACAATTAATATAAAAATATAAAAGTTATAAAAACAAGATTTACTTACTTACTTACTTACAAGAGTATTTGATTAGCTATGTTATTGGAATCATAAATTGATTATATGTTATTACACATTACTGTCATAAACTGATAATCGTCATTATTCAGAATAATAAAATAAAAATACACTTTCTTTAATAAACCAAAAAAACAGCCATTCTATAAATATTTGCCTAAGTAAGATTCGAACCCATAACCTATTAACGACTATGACTTATAATTCAATCAAAAACGCAGCTTCACGCAATTTCTACCGTAACAGGGCAAGCATAAAAGGGTAAGTAGAGAAATCTTAGTATCAAGATATTCCGGTCTCCGCTTATCTCTATGGATATCGCTGGTTCGATTTCTACGCGAGGTAGAAAACAACTTTATTATATGAGTTTTAAAGTTTCAATATATAAAACAGTTTATTTAATCTTTGAATATAATTAATATTGTCAGCCATTCGTCAGTAAACAGTTTCCCTGTTGTACTTCCGGATCCGGTTTTAATTTTTAACGAGTGACAGCTCAATGGTATCTCGACAAGTGTCTTAAAAATATAAATAACAAGTTTTCTTTTCTGTTTTCTTAACTTTCTAAATTTCTATACTTTCCGCTATTTTAGAGGTGGTTTTTTTATAAAAATATTAAAATATACTTCTTAAGTGCTAAAAAATTACATTTTAAGCTTTTCCTTACCTTACCATAGAATGTAATTTTTTTATTCAAAACTGTATAGAAGATCCCAGGGAAAGTCAACCACTTCAATAGTCATATAATCAAGATATAAACTGGATTATACATATGTCAAAGTCAAACCCAAATTATTCAATCACATCTCTAATGTTAATTTAAAAGCCTTTCTTGCACAATGAGACCATGACAAAGTTGTCACGCCTACTTCCATAGGCCATACGACACGTCACTGGTCGATAATGAACTTAAAAGTGGAACAACGCACACGCATTTAAACTGATTAACGCATTTAAGGTAACGATTCTTGTCAGGCAGAGAGAAGCTAGTGTGATTTAAGGATTTCGCGATTTTTATACATTTTGAAATGAATCTATTTTAACCGGAATTATCACGTATATAGAAAACCGTCCTGAGGGCCCCCTCAGTCATCTGAATGTCGAATGCTACCTTAGTCTACCTGTGACCACGGACTACAGTAAAGTTTTCGGAACATCGGGTTTTCTAAAATGTATTTTCGAATACCAAAATATAATCGATTAATCCGGAGAACTTATTGATTAGGGCTATCAAAATATTGTCCGTAAAATACAAATTTTCAAACTTGCACACGTGTCCCACAAATTGTGAAGGATATATTAATTTAATATTGTAAGATTTCTCTATCCAAATAAATACAAGTAAAGCCAGTAAAAACGGTGAAAAATTCAATTTTGTCTAAGATAAGTTATATATAAGTATTTACATTGAGGCTAGTGTGAAAACTTTTAAGTGTAATTGGTTGTGGGTTCGATTTCGTTTCGGGGAAATGGTTATATTTTAAACATTCGCTTTTCTTCGCTCTGGTACCTAAGACAAAGCGCGGCGTTGAGTCCCGACACTCAACACGCAATGTCGCGATTTCGGGCGGAAAGTGAAGAACGGAGTGTCTTGACACTAGGTTCTCTCTGACTTCCCTTCTATGCTGGAAGAAGCAAAAAGCTTAATTAAAAAAATATTTAGATTTTGTCAAAAGAAATAATGAACAGGTTTGCAAGTTTAAGTTCTCTTTCACTACACAAAATTTGCGAAATAGGTGAAGGTGGATATAAATTCTAATAATTATGTTTGTATGTAAATCTCATTTCATACATAACTTGCTCTAAAACTTGGAATTTATGTAAATCGGTTAACACAATAACTGAATATAATACTGCAATCATTATCATTAAATTTGAGCTTTTACTATTCACTTTATGCGTAGGGCTAACCCGATTCGATTAATAGTGAATATGCTACAGTATCGATATGTATTTTAAACAAACACGATATTAATCAAAAAATATGATAATTAAGATATTTTAAGGGTTACAATTTAAATCTCAACGCGAAATGTCTCGATTTCGGGCAGAAAGTGGAAAATGCTGTCACATAGCAGCACCATAGCTTATTTGGCCTCACCACTCTACACAATTTACATTGCAGGCGGAAATTTGAGTAATCTCATCACATATACTACGAGAGTCGAACGAGAATCGCGTCAAGTATAATTGGATTTTGATTGGACTCTATTTAAATAAAAATTTTAACTCAGTAAGATTCGAGTCCGCACTTCTTAGACGATTTTTAAGAGGCGCGGGTTCGCCCGTTCAACTTATTTATACGTTTCCTAAAAATGTTTTTCATATGCTAAGTGTGTGAATGACACTTTAAAAGTATTAAAATACTGTATTTAAATACTATTATTTTCGTTTCGCCAGTCCGGTTAAACCAAGCGCGGGTTTGGTTTACGTAACTCACCGCGCAAAGTATCTTTTTGAGTGGAGATTTGAGTGAAAATAGATAAAATAGTGTTCTTCAAAAAAAATGATTACTTTCTTTCAAAACACAAAGACTAAAGTCCTACATTCCAGGGGTTTATTATAATAACTAATTCGTTCTTGCGCGACCTGCCCGCGGCTTCGCGGTTCGGTAAACTACACAACGGAAAAACTAATTTGTTTTTTCGCCCGCCCGCGTTCTCACTCGAATCACAAACTTTGCTTAAATTTATAATTTAAATGTTTGTAATGGTAAAAGTGGTTGGTTTTTTTTGAACTGATTAAAATGCAATAAATACTAAGTTAAGCCGTTTCTGAGATTAGCCTGCACAAACAAACAGACAAACAGAAAAGAAAATTAAAAATCATAGTTTAGGGTTCCATTATATTGATAAATATATATTTTTTCATATATATTGATATTACAGACGATCAGTTACATTTTTATTATATGTTTTTATTATACATTTTTATTATATGTATAGATTGCATACTTAAATATTGAAAAAAATGTATAATTAATTACAATAAAATGCATCAATATTAACTATTCACGTCACTTAAGACGACGGTAATGAACTTGGTTCGTAAATAGAGTGCGCACGCGCAGTCCTAACGCCTTCTTTTGAAATACCATTGTGCATTACATTCATGCATATCTACGAGTATATGACATATGATGTATTGTTTAGTTGTTTCTAAAAGCATTTTAAGCTAATTTTATATATGTAATAAGTAATATTTTCTTTTATATATATCATATAGCCGTCGTGGCGTAGTGTGACTGCGTCTGACTGAAACGCGATGGTCGTGGGTTCGATTCCCACTCAGGAATGATCGTAATTCAATCATTTTCATTTCTGCACCCTGGTACACAAAACAAATCACGGCGTTGAGTTTCGCCACTCACCCTTAATCTCACTGAGACCTGAGTGTCATGACATTAGAGGCCCTCTCTAAAAGCAAGGCCGCTTAGACAAAAAAGGGGTGAGGTTTAAAAAACTGTATGTAATTTTTTAATTTATTATATCATTTCATAAATTATTTAAAAAGTTCCTATGAACTTATCATAAATAGAAAATGTAAATTCTAACATGTTTAAAAAAATAAGAAAGTATAGAAAGCATGGAGCAAGCCAAAACAAGAAAAAAACGTGGCGGAAACATGTTCCGTGGCGGAACTGAACGCCACGCCTTGTCTTTATATAATATTTTGAAACCTAAACATGTACGAAACCTAACATCTATAGCTTTAACTTACAATTATTTTCATAGCGCCAAAGTAATAGTTTCAGATCTTACAATTACAAGGACGGGGACCAGTTTAGGAGCGCATTGCTGACACGATTTTGATTGTAACTAATGCAACTAATTTACATAGTCGGAATTTTTCAGGTTACGAAACTCTTAAATATTTTGGTGGTAAGTAAACTGTATGTTTTAACAAACCAACGTTTAGCTGCGGCCATCGTAGTGCAATGGGGCAGTTTCTAAATTAACACATGGTAGTTGGTTCAATCTCAACTAGAGGGAATGATTGTTTTTCAATTTATTTTTATTTACCCACTCTAATAATACAAACTATGATTCTGCTAAATCCGCTCAGTTTTGACAATATCCTTTGGAATAAAAATATATAAAGGAGATGAAGCCAGTCGAAACAGGTCAAGTTAGTATAACAGGTAAAACTGGGTAATACGATTCACTTTCTTTTTAAGTAATACAAAACAAACATGGTGAAAACTATATTACAAATCTGTATTTAGAAACGAAAGCTATTTTAGGAATGTTATAACTACAACCTAAGCTTAAACTTTAAAGAATTAAAGTTACTTAAATATTGAAAAAAAAATTAAAATCAGTCAGAAGACCACTCTTGCCCATTATATCCCGTTTTACCGCAACACTGTCTTGTTATAAAAGAAAGCGTAGAGAATATCTAGAAACAGAGAAAATATTCACTTTCGCTCAATTGGCTCTAACATTATAATAAAAAAAAACCATTGAAAACAAAACGGCTCACTTTAACAATGCATAAAGTATTTAATTAACGGCAAAATTGCATTCAGGAGCAATTGTAGTGTCGTCTTACCTTATTCGTATTTTTAATGAAACACAAATAATTTCAATTATTTTTATGACACAATTAACTTAAAATCAATATCGGTATTTCATTTGCGATATTCGCTAACGAACACGTCTTCACGACGTCTTAGTGCTATTCGGCTGGCACTATAACAAATATAATTAAGTCTGGTATACATATAGTTTTGTGTATATATGTATGTAAAATGTTTTTAACAAAAGAATATAATCAGTATAATATTACTGTAAGTGTAACTGCCACACTTTATATAGATATTGTCAGAAAAAGTCTAAAATTTTGACGTAGTGGGATTCGAACCCACACGGCTGGGAAACGGCCGAGGCGCTGTCGCCAATTAAGTTTTATGTACTAATCGAGCTACCTCGAAATTGTAATACGCTTGTTACAACTTATTTTTGTTCTTAACATCTCTGTTTAAATAGTTTTACACTTGACTCTTATTTTTGTTGACATCAAAGCAAAGTAGTAATAAGCGTATAAGAATTTCACCGTAGCCAGCTTAGCCGCCAGAATCCTTTGACGGTTTCCAAGAGGCGCGGGTCCGAGTCCTGCCGCGTTGAAACTTTTATACTTTTAAATCACTATACATATACATATATGTGTCGAGTATATATGTGTCATATTATACACCGCAAAATTTTGGTTAAAAATAACTCCAATCTCCACAAAAGTCAGTTCAGATTGGTCCAGTACTTAACGTATTTGAATCCACAACCACTGTCAGACAGAATGACCTGATGCTGATGCTCTAAATTGAGAGCAGGTATTGTAATCGCTTTAATTATATTCGTGGGAATAAACTTCAGTTACGTCAGAAGACCAGCGTGGTAGGCCAGCATCTGACAGTAGTCGGTAATTGTGGAATGATTATATTTAAATTATTATCATTTCCCTGTTCTGGTAAGACAAAGAGCAGTGTTGAGTTCCTCCACTCAATTGTCAAATGGAGAATGGAGTGTCATGACTTTAGGTATACCGGGCCTAGGCAGGAAGGCTATGATGAATAAAGAGGCTGTAGAAATAAAAAATATTTTCGCACAATTAATATTAAAATAACCTAACTAGTACAAACAAACAAATATTAAGTGATGTGCGGTCATAACTATACGGTAAGCTGTATTTTATATATCTTCTTAATAATGAAGTTGAGTAAATTGACAACTCGTAGCTTAAAGAATGCCGTTTTAACTTCTCATACCAAGTTTTTATTTACCATGTATTGGAATATTTCACATGACATTTTGTACAAGAAATCTTCTTTCTTTGTCCTTTTTTTAACTTTTTTGTTAGTCACTGTATCTTCTTTAAAATATATACGTATTGATGTATTAAGTAGTTGCACTTGAACATTTTACTTGTAAGCTTTTCTTATAAAGAAGTGTATTTATGTACAATATGAGACTTCTTGATAAAAAGGTTTTTTTAAATTATTAGTATATGAAGCTTTGTTTTAATTTGGATAGAGTATTTTTTTCCAGCTTCACACTAATTCCCGCATAGCAGGGTAGTCAAAGAGAACCTAGTGTCAAGACATTCCGTTCTCGACTTTCCACTCGAATCGGAGACATTGCGTGTTGAGTGTCGCAACTCAATGCCGCGGTGTGTCACGTCGCCATAGCCGAGAAATTAAAATAATTTAAATATAATAATTTTCTCGAGTGGTAAATGCAACAGTTGCGGTTTGAATACCACTTGGGATAGGTTTATATACAAAATATTCACCTTTTCCAGCTTTAAGTTACACCATCCAAACCGCTGTCTCTTTACATATATATAACTAGCTACTGCAAACTAAACAAAATTCTGCGTATACTTAAAAAAAATAATTAGACTACAGTTGTCCTATAGACATCGTGGCCACGGTACCACTGTAGGTTCTGGGTTCGATCCCACTCCAAGAACGAGTGTATATTCATATGGCATATGCAATTTTTTCGTCTTTGTTTTATTAACAATAATTATTTGTGTCAGCTTTTACTCGTATAATACGGTAATGTCAAAGATCTAGTGTCTAGATACTCCGTTCTTAACCTCCGTCTTCTCCGCCATCCGTCTTGCAGGTTAGAAGGAATGGAGGTAATTTACATATGTAATTATTCCCCAGAGTGGGGATCGAACCCCTAATCAATCACATTTGCAGTCAGACGCTTGCCTATGGCAGTTACAGTTCTTTAAAAACTTGCTTTCTTAGAAACCCACTTCCATTTAGTATAATCGTTCAATGACTCATAGGACCATAATAAGAAACCTTCCCAAATATTTATTATATTAATAAGTACATATTATTTATTTAAGCAAATTGATAATTAACGTCTTGTCATTATTGTATTGACTCAATTAACTTAAAATCAATATCGGTATTTCATTTGCGATATTCGCTAACGAACACGTCTTCACGACGTCTTAGTGCTATTCGGCTGGCACTATAACAAATATAAATAAGTCTGGTATACATATAGTTTAGCGTATATATGTATGTAAAATATTTTCAACAAAATAATATAATCAGTATAATATTACTGTAAGTGTAACTGGCACACTTTATATAAATATTTTCAGAAAACGTAAAAAATTTTGACGTAGTGGGATTCGAACCCACACGGCCGAAGCGCTGTCGTCAATTAAGTTATACGTACTAATCGAGCTACCTCGAAATTCTAATACGCTTGTTATGTAATTATATTCGTGGGAATAAACATCAGTTAGGCCAGAAGACCAGCGTGGTGGGCCAGCATCTGACAGTAGTCGGTAATTGTGGTTTCGATATACGCTCTGTGGAATTATTATATTGAAATTATTATAATTTCCCTGTTCTGGTAAGACAAAGAGCAGTGTTGAGTTCCGTCACTCCATACGCAATGCCTCGATTTCGGCTGGAAAGTAGCCAACGAAGTGTCTTGAAACTAATTTCTCCCTAAATGCATGAAACTGGAAAAGGATTTATTTTTAAGAAGCCAGTTTTAAAAAATAACAGAGTCCGAAGGAAGTATACATTAATATGTATCATAACATTTAGGTCATCTTAGGACATAGTATAGATGCCTGTAGGCACTTGTAATTTTGGAGCCTAGTCGAAAAATACCAAAAAACCAAGCACAGCCAAAGCTAAATTTTGACAAGCATTTGAATTCAGTTTTACTTTTTTACCTGAAAGTGTTTTGTTAATAGCTTTAATTCGGTGTATTCATTTCTTAATTTATAATTTAAATAAATCCAATCAATTATGATTGCCTATTAATCATTGGAAAATTGTGTATGTAAGTCGAGTTATCAACCTACTCACGCCTGGTACAGAGATATATTTAGAGATAAAACATTTTTTTACATACCAATATTTTTACCACATTAATGAGTAATCACATCTGTTTATAGTAAAACGTCTTCAAAGTACCAAACTCAACGTCTCAAACTTATTTAAAAATAAAAGTAACAAAAGCCTTCTACTTTTTAAAAAAACCTGTCGGTATAGATGAACAATCTGAGTTCCTGAGTTCTGTTCATAGACTCGATTGGTTGTGGGTTCATAATATTATAATTCAAGTAGCGCCATCTATAACTTTAACAATTTCTAATAAAGAATTTTGATATGTGACTGGCGGCACGTAGTCCATCCAAACATTAATGTAACCGATAAGAGCAATCGTAAAAATTATCCAACTGACTACTAATCGCTTGATAAATTATTGTAATTGTTTCAAATATTTATTTTATTTAAGCCTATTCGTTTTATGGCGGGAAGCATCATATATACGTCACAGATCAAATAAACAAAATAGCCTCATAGAAAAAGATGACGTGTAAAATATTTTTAAAATTATATATATACACATATAAATATTAAACATGTATATATGTAATTTTAATAATATAACTTTAATATATAAAATAACAATTCTAATTTGTTAAATATGTTAGTATTGTTAAAATAGTATACTGAATTTTTTTTTACGGTTTTACAAAAAAAAATTTCGATTTTTTGCCATAACTACAGAACTTAACTGAACTAAAATACTTTTTTTTAAATAATGATAAAGAATATATAACTATCTATAGATATAAATATCACTCGATTTAAATTAAAAAAATAAAATCTATTTAGTTATCAGTGACGTGACATATTTGATGTACACAAAATGTGATTATTTAAGTTCCTAGTAAATTATGGATTTTTATAAAAATACAATAATCTATAAATTACATGCTGTTTGTTTTTATAAAATAAATAATCTATAAATATATTTGATTGTTATTTTAAAATAAAATAAATAGACATTTTTCTTTTTCTACAATATACAAAAAAATAATTTAAGAATAAGAACTTGGCTGTTTCACAATTATGTCGATGGTTTCGTGTAATTTGTGCGATTTTTAATACAAGAAAAAATATTTCTTTGATAAGTGACTTAGCAAATTCACATAAACAAAGGTGATTAGTCAAATATTTACAGTAATAAATGATAGTTCTGGTAGTCACTTCAATTTATAATCGGAAAGCAATTGACAGTGGATTACTTTATTATATCCTATTTAAAAACGCTAATAAGAACAATCTACAACAATATATTTTTGTCCAAAAAAGGGAAAAAAATAATTTTAAAATATTTAAATGAAGTAATTTAATGTGCTTAAAGTTCTTATTTAACACATGGCGCAGTAATTTGGAATAATGTTACTCTACGTTGATAAGATCGATAAAATATATGTTGATAAAAATCAAACCCGCCACCTCCGGAGTCCTCCGGCTTACCAAAAAAACGATGTAAATAACAAACTATCAATACTATCAAGTATCAAAAATATATAGTAATACTATCAAGACCAAACACCGACCAACCACTGGACCAAACACCGACCACTAAACAGAAGTCAATCACCTAATTCATCTTCTTGAATTTAAATTTTGATTTTTTCATTTAATTCTGAAATTCAAAAGAATTCCTCCTATTTAATACTTTTATCCTTACAATAAGCCATTGACGCGCAGTGAGACAGCGTCTGACAGTAAAAGCGATTGGTTGCGGGTTCGAATTCCCAGTCGGAGAAATTATATTAAAATCTACACACTGGTACCTAAGACTGCGTTGAATTCTGCCACTCAACACGCAATGCCTCGATTTTGAGCGACAAGTGGAGAACGGATTGTTTTGACACTGATTATCATTTGAAAACAAAATGAATTTCAAGTAAATGTTTATATATAGATATCTATGTAGCTAATTACTTCACGTCACCATAGCAACTTATATCAAACAAAGTTTACACGCAACGTATTAGGCCTTGATTCGTTTTATCACGTCAATAAATCCTTTTCAGTGCGCAGAAATAAAAAGAATGTGTATTTTCACGTCACGCAATAGGTTATTTTTAATGATATTGGTCTAGCAATATTAAGGAGAAAAATAATTTGTAATAAGTATTGAAATAAGTACTAAAATGCTGGGAGAGTACCTTAGAAGATTATAATACTAAACAGTTTTCATTTTTATCTTTTTTTTTTTATTTGAAAACAGTACAGTGTTGTATTTCGCCAGTGAACATAAAAAGTGTTCTTAATTAAAATATTGTAATATAACGCAAATTTTCTGAATTAAATAGAAAAATAAAAAATTAATAAATTTTTAATGCATATACATAATTGAATTAAATACATATAACCATTTCCAGTGAGGCTCGAACCCACAACCATCGTTAATAGTCAATCGCCTCTCCCCTGATCAACAATTACCTCCTAATGCTTAAGCAATTAATTTAATATAATGTTCCTTGCAAAATTTGAATCTGCAACCTTCTACTCGATAATTGTTTAATCAAACTCTATCAATATACTGTGGGTACTTTTGTAAGACAAAACATTGCACCATTATACAATTTAAATCTTTCCTCTACATCTTGAAGAGACATGGAGAGCCCTTAGACTTTTAAATTGATTGTACTTGAATACAGCGACACAAATTAATGATAATTTGTCAATTTTTGTTTCTAAATTTGAACTTTAAACCTTAAAAATAGGACTGATTTTCATTTGCATCGTTTCAGATGTAATAAAAATAACATGATGAAATAAAGTCAATATGTTGTAATGTTGAATCTACGCGCTGTACGTTTGTTTTCGAAGTAAATATTAATATTTTGTGTGAATTATTGAACTTAACGTATATAGTTTTGCAAAGCGTGTTCAAACACTTTGTTAACCTTAGTTATTTTCTGAATATTTACAGATTGAATTAACATTCTCAGTCTAGTTAATTTGATTCCAATCCAGTATCCAATTTTTTTTTCAGCCTCTTACACTTTTCTCCCACATAGCGGAGTAGTCTCTTCAATCCTAACCTACTATTTTTGAATAATAATTACGAAACTTACCAAATCATTAGTGGATAAGAAAAAGGATTATTGAAAATAAATTAACAACAATTAATGTCTTTTATTAATGAATTATATAAGTTTTGCAACTTATAACATAATTACGTGTAGAACCAGCATATTAGTTACAGATCACTCACCCTATCTGACCTATGTGTAAGAGGAAATCCTTTAGAGAGGGACGTCTGTATTTATTCAAAATCAAAATATTCTTTATTCAAATAGCCTTTTTTAAGTCGTCCAAAAAACTGGAGCCTACCGGAAGCTGGTGGTAGCTTCCTGTAAGTTTTGCTGAAAAGAGCCGGCAAAAAACATAACAGTTGCTCTTTCTTAATAATTTTCGAATATAATATAGAATAGTAAAGTAATATTTACACTAGATTGCTTCAAAAAACAAACTTACTAATACTAATTGTAAGTTATATTTGCGACTTTAGTAACTCATGCTTTAATGAAAACATATATATAAAATATAAATATATATACAACAAAAAAGTAAGAGGCAGTCGTGAGGTTTGTTGATAATAAATTTTATAGCTGTATTATAAATTTAAAATTGATTGTATCATTAACAATTAAATATTCATATTTTTTAAATTAAAATTATTCATGTAAGGTATAGCTTGTGTAGATATAGCGCTTGATAGCATTACACTCGTCCTTTATATTAGAAGAAAGTGTCTTATATAAAGTCACTTATAATTTACAAGTCTATATAAAAATATTATATCTTTGAATGCGTTTAAATAAACTATGTTCTAGATCTCCGTAACCGTTACCGAACCTTTCCGATATCTGAAATAAAAAAACTAGTCCTTACCATAACCGAAACCAATATAAAAATTTCGAGTAATTTTGGATATGGGTGGACTTTATTCTTATCACTTATTTATCAATTTAATAGCTCTTGCTTTTTTCATAAAACTAATAAATAAGTGAACGAAATTTGCTTACATTTCAAATATAATATCCGTAAACATCCGTAAATATTTGATACCTTTGGTAAAAAGTTATCCAAAGGTATCAAATAATCCAAAATTAAACCAAAACCAATACCAATCTAGTATTCTTCCTCATTCCTCAGAAACTTAATGTTTTATACATAACCCTTTTAATTTCATCAACACTGTTCTATCTCCCCACCTATTCTTGGATAATATATCTTTTTCACCATTCTGTAAAAATTAATCAAAGTTATTTATCTAATTTATAACAAAAGTAAAAGCTACTAACGATTTAAGATAAGTATAATCTTCGTCCACTCGTACTTATCAGTACTTTTAACGCGAGTTAATGGAGTGCATGCCATTCATGTTATATTTTATGGTGACGCTTTAGACAGCTTTATCTACCAAAATACCAAGAAAATTACATAAAAATACGTTAGAAATGTTAGGAGCAGAGAATTTAGTGACCTAGTGATAAGTCACTACGCCCTCGGCTTCAGATAAACCAATGATTTGAATTATGTTATAAAGTTATTGTAAAATTATGTTTTAAAACAGCAACTTCTAAGTTTCTTGCCACCCGGCAATTCTATAAGAGAACTGTCTTCCGAGCCGGCAGTGACTTGATGTTGAAACTGAGGATATTGACGTTTTAATTCACGATTCGTAAGTGCTTGAAGTGTCTTGAATAAAGAATACTAGTAGCCCTGTGGAAGCGTAAAATATACATTGCCTACTGTTTAAACAAATAGTAGTTTATGCTCCTACATTTACATCATCAAAAAGTCCAGAGTCATTTACACGTATTAATACACCACACAACTAGTTAGCTAGATTAAACACAGAAATATTCTGTGTCTTAATATTAAGTGTTTCTAAATATATACATTTACCGATTGGATAATTGGTACAGAACCCACTACCATTACCTGTCGCAGTCAGACACTGTTCCACTGCGCCACGATGTCGTCAACAACATGATGCAATAATGCAGGCATTAATCTAATAAACATAAATTATTTTACAAGGCTACGTAGCGGTCAAACCGGTTACCGTATTACTTAAAACATACTATCAGTATTTTATTCCTTTCCGTCTTCAATCTTTCCTGGAAAGAAGACCCTGCATAGCCGTGTAGTTAGAGAGAACCTAGTGTCAAGAAACTCCGTTTTTCGCTTCCTGTTCAAAATCACCATTGGTTGGTGAATGGCTGAATGTAATGGGATGCTTTGTTTATTTACTCCTCTGAGAATCGTACCCACAATCATGTTAACGGTCAGATGACGTCCCACTGCGCCGCGATGGCCGCAATAGATAACTACATAGAAATACTTTAAAGAACACAAAGCCAATTCAAAGAAAACATACGAGATTTTAATAAATAAATGCAGAGCGTGCAATGGCAATCTCATTGCGAATAGAAATCTTCATAAAGAGGTTAGTGAATTTTTTTGCTAAAATATTTATTTATCTATTTAATAGAATTTTATTTATAAACTGTCGAGGTTTAGTTGGTATGTATCTGGTTAAACACCTCAACTAAGTCTAAGGTTGTGAGCTCAAGTCTCAGTTGTAGTAACTTTTTCATTTATATGATACTAGTTGTCGCCCACAACTTCGTTTATATAATACCCTTTTTTCTCATTCCCGTAGGAATTTTGCGAAATTCTCCCTTAGTGCTCCCCTATAACCCTCAAGGAACCTATACCAAGGAACAAATATCACCTTCCTCCGCACAGTAGTTTAGGCTGTGCGTCTGTCAGTCACCTAGTAACGCGTGTGTTTTAGATATATATATATATATATATATATATAGACATATGATACCTAAACTTTATTAACCTGGAATTTTTTAGGGTAATATAATAACCGTACTATTTCTACTAATCTTTTAGAGTTTAAACCTTGCCACATAACAAGATTCAACTGCCTATGTCCGATACTTTCATCTACTGTCTGTCAACGGAAGAATTTTATAGGTATATGTAGTTTTTTGCAACTCATATATTTTTTTGTCAAAGAAAATCTAACGTCAAGCTCTTCACTTTCTGCTAGAATTCAAGACAATGCGTAGCGGAAATATAATTATTCCCCCGAATGGAAATCGAACCCTCAATCAATCGCATTTACAGCTTGACGCTGTCTGCACAGTTGGCGACGATGACTTCATTACATATGAATAGTTTCACTGTAATAACAATTATATAAAAATATATTAACAAGAAAAACATTGCAACTACATGTGTAGATTGCAACTACATGTGTGAGATTATCAGTCCTTATTTCAACTGATATAAATCAAAACAAGGCTTGGCCAAAATGCACTTTGATTTTTGATTTAATCATCAGTTCATCCTATCGTATATTGACGTAAATGTATGTAATACAGTATAATCAGTTTTATTATAGGTGAATTAGTTTTATTATAAGTAGTGAATGCTTTGAATGTAAATTTATACAATTTAAAGAATATAATAGGAAGAAAACTTTGAGGCCATCATGGCGCAGTAGGACAATATCTGACTGTAAACGCGATTAGTTGTGGATTCGATTCCCACTCGGCTGAATGATTATATTTAAAATATTTTCATTTCTCCGCTCTGATGCCTAAGAAAAAGCGAGCCTGAGTGCAGCGTTGGGTTCCGTCACTCAATAGTAGGTTCTCTCCGCGGGAAAAAATGAGAAGCTACTTTTTCTCTGTCTTTTTTTCAAATATTTCCGTATTATTGCTTAAATACAAAGAGCCGACGCAACAAAACTCTACGCTATTTGTTAAATCGTTAGATTCAAGGTTACTTAAAAATATCTGGATGCAGGTATTATAAATACAAAGACATACTTGCAGGTTCCAGAATTCAAAATTTACGTGTTGAATCACAGAACTCAACGCCGTGCACCGCAACACTCATCATAAGAATAAATAAATATAATTATCACTTCAAGTGGAAATTGAACCATTATTTTTATTAGACACCGTCCTACTAATACAACAAATTTGCTATTATTTTGATTGTTTCATACTAACGACCCGCTCGTGTCTTCGCACGCGTGAACTATAGCTGTTTTGTATTAACGGCGGCCATTTCGTACAACAATGAAGTTCTCTCGGCCATTTCGTACAACAAAGTATGTCCAAGTCCATGATCATCCCAAGAACCTCAAGTATCTCTATATAAAATTTCATCACAATCGGCTTAGCGTTTTAGCCGTGGTGAGGCAGATAGAGTTACTTTCGTGCTTAAAATATTAACTATACGTATCCTTTATATAAAATTGATGCCAAATCATAAGCTTTGTTTTACAGAAAATAATCTTATATTGTCATAAATACAAGCAAATGAATGGTGTTAAGAAGGATACTGGCAATATGCCGAAGGTCACAGGTTCAATTGTTGCATTTTGTAAAGATAAAATCGAAGAAGATATGTACGGAAAACATTTACAGCCTTTACATATTTAAAACATAAAACAATTGTCGAACGACGATGCTGATTAAAAAAAAAAAAACATTCAATAAATATAATTTAAAAGTTAAAAACATTTTTGTAGCTAATCAAACTAAAAGAGTATTTGTACAGAGATCAGAGCGCTTGGACGGTTTTCAAGAATTGCGAGTTCCAAGTCCCGTTACGAAAAAAAATTATACGTTTTCTAAAAATTAGTAGAAAATATACTTTTCTGTACAAAATACAATTTAAAAATCAACATTTTTAAAAATCAAAATTATTACTGTTCTTTTTGTTGTTTAAATTTTGAAAACTAACATTTACAATAATAAGAAACGAATACTATATTTCATTCAACGATTCAAACAATGCGTACGCAAATGTCCGGATGCAATGAAAGTTACCGCCTAACGGATGTGAATAACAAATTAAATATCCTTTGAAGTTGCAACAAGGGTCCTATAGTGCAACTCATATTGAGATAAGTTAGAACTAAGTGTGTTCAAAAGTACCTATAGATGAATCTTTTTTATCTTAATGTATTGTTCTCAAATAGGAGAGAGAGTATGCAGAAAGTAGAGGTTACCCACCCCGTTCTCTCTCCTCAAATTTTAGATATGACGAGTGGCGGATATAAACGCCGCACTGGATAAGTTCGGCGTTTATATCCGCCACTCGTCTTGTCTTGTCTGACCGAGAAAACGATGATAGAGTAGAATTTGAACGTGTAATCATCAGATTTTCTTATACATTCTTTTTGTGTCACTAAGACTGTATCATACGTCGGTATGTTTTACAGCATTATACTTATCCAGCATAGTACAGGGTATCTTAAACGAAAACCTAGTGTCAAGACACTCCGTTCTGCACTTTCTCTCTGAATTCGAGACATTGCACGCTGAGTGGCAGAACTAAGAGCGGAGAAATGAAAATATTTTTAAATATGTTTATTGCCCCCAGTGGGAATCAAACTGACAACCAATTATGTATACAGTGACATGCTGTGCCATAACGGTTGCTTATAGAGGGATATATTAATATAATATTTACGTTAAAACTATTCATGTTATAACTATCCTTTAACGTTGATTCAAACGAGTTGAAAGCCAGCATTTATTTATATTTATATTTTTACTAACATAAGTGGAGCAAAAAGCAAAAATATTTGAAATAAAACAACTTGAAAATTTATTTCAGCGGCCAAGCTTAACTGAAAATTTGTCATAAATTAAAATTTTAATAGCATTACACTTTCACCATATTCGCATATCGTTGTATAGAGGAAAAATCGTTACGACCAGACTGTTATGAGGAGTATGGTGACCATGGTGCGTGATATATGAATAATACCGTAATTGGGGTTTTTTTACCTTCCCACTTTATCCCGCATAGCAGGGGGGTGGGTAGGTAGCGCGCTGGCGACGTGTGATTTTTTTCTAGAGATTAGCCGGCATAAAATAAAATATAAATAACCTGGGTTTGGTTTGGACGCTAACATAAATAATTCGTTTATTTTACAAAATTTATTTGTATAGTAAACAATATATAATTGATTTAGGAGGTCACTCTAGTGATAAAATGTCAAACTCTGTCTAAACATCAATAAAGATGATTTTTGTAGTGCTTTTTCTAGATTATTAAATAATTATATATATATTAATTATTTATTTGTTACAATTTACAAAAACTAGTGAGAATCGTGTTTTATAGACACTTCGCCAAGACAAATGGTAGTAGAGAATCTAATGTCTTGACACTTTATCCACTATCCGCCTGAATTCGAGACATTTTGTGTGCAGTGAACTTCGTCGTTTTTTCTTGTTTACCATAGCGGAGATAAAAAAATGTTTTTTAATAATCACTCCTCCGAATGGGAAACGAACCAACAACTATCCAATTGCGCCACAATGGCATCATTTATTTCCATATAAAATTATAAAAGTAATTATAACATATAAACGTTAAAATTTACATTATTTTAAACCTTTCGAATTTCTGTCCACTAGCTAGCTGCTAGCTGACTCTCTAAAGAAAATCGTTAGACGGTCGCGTGTTTATAATGGGTCTATTCCAGACGGCATTGAAATACGTCTCTAAGGTATTGAATGGCTCACGAAATTGCTTTTAAAATTAGTTTCTATAATATGATAAGTTTTCCAAGCAATCAAATTATTACGCTATTACTTACATATGTATGATAAGTCCTTTAATATTGTGACTATCGAGAGATTTGACGCGGTCAAGTAGGAAGTGTGTATGCGTTATGAATTCAAATCATTATAAAAAAATATGTTTGAAATACAGCTTATGTCATTTAGACAAAATAACATGCTAGCTTCTTGACACTTGACATTGTCTGTAAATTGTTAAAATGAATGGATAACGGAATGACTTATCACTAATTTGCCCAATGATCACGACGCGAGATGTATGTAAGAAAAAATTGCATATAAAATTACAATAGTAGGTTCACTCGTTTCCCCGCATAGCAGGGTAGCAGAGAGAGCCTAGTGTTAAGACACTCCGTTCTCCACTTTCTGTTGCGAGACTGTGTGTTCAGTGGCGGGACTCGTCGCGCTTTGTCTTGGGTACCAGACCGGGGTAATGTAAATATTTTATTGCTGCAAATGTACCTATTTGTTAAAAAATTACAAATATTCCCATTTATTTTAAAATTATTAATAATTTAATAATTTCTAGCTAGCAATACTTTAATAAAAATAATGTTCATTGACACCCTACATTCATAAACACCCCTCGTCGTTACGTTCTTTTCACACAGTCTTATCATACAAATATAATTATATTTATTATGTTTTAGTCCTGTATTAACTTTAATATATTTAAATAGACAAACGTTTATTATTTTTCAGATCGCTTTTTCCCGTATGACTATGTAGGTCAGAGACAACCTAGTTTTCTCTGCTAATATATGCTCTGTGTGAAACAAAAAAAAATCTATACAACAGTGAAAACCGCATCTTAATATGTTTATTCGTTTTAAATATACCAAAGAGTTTAGACTCTGGTATATTTACACCATTTCCTTACTTAAATGTAAATGCTTTTTTTTATATAAAAACAAAATACTATGTTTATCACGTAGATATTTTGCGCGCTAGTCTAGTTCACCAGAGCGAAGAAATCAATTTCGTGAAATTATGATAATTTCTACTATTAGGAATCGAACCCACGACCGATCGCGTTTACTTAATCATACACAGTCCCACTGCAATCCGATGGCTTTGAAATACGTACGCAAATGTGTTAATAGTTTATATATTTTGTCTCAGTTATTATAGGCCCTGTGGCGCAACGGATAACGCGTCTGACTACGGATCAGAAGATTCCAGGTTCGAATCCTGGCAGGGTCGCATACTTTTTTATTTCCATACCATTTTTTTTATTTTTATTTCTAGTTGTAGTTATATAAGTTTTGTTTTAATATCATTATTAATCAAGTATTTTTGTTCTTAGTTACACGTTTAGTTTATGAAATAGAGCAATATAATGATTTAGCGTATTTGCCTTTTATTTTTGAGTGTTTCTTAAATTGTTTATAAATATATAAATAAAATATTTATTATTTAAGATTTTCAAATTAAAAGTTAAATTAATTTAAAACACAAAAGAACGAATTTAAAATATCGAAGCTTAAAATATCCAAATTTAAAATCGAAAAGATGAATTTAGTGTTATAAAAAATATTTTAAGGTTCAGAAACGTAAATGACGTATAAAATAATTTATTTGAAGTTAAAATTAATACTTATAATATTTAACGCCACTGTGTCACTGTTAAAATGCCTGAATAACAGTAATGATGTGAATTAAAAAACCGGATTCGGATCTTTAATCTTACTAGTAAAACAAAACGTTACAAAATAAACCAAAAGAGGAGAATAGGGAGTCCTGTCACTAGATTATTTTTGAAGAAGTATAATACAACAGCTCCACGCTTTTCCCCGCATAGCACCCAGAATGAACCTAAGACACTCCGTTCTCCACTTTCCGCCCAAATTCGAGATATTGCGTATTGAGTGGCGGAACTCTACGCTGCGCTTAGACGCTCTTAACAGTGCGAAAAAATGCCTATTTAACATTATCTTGTATATAAATTGAAGGCATTAACTGACCCTAATCACGACAACTTCTTCCCCCTTTTAATGGGAATCCCGCAAATTATTCGCTTATGCGTCACTTGAAGGGGACTTTTATACCTTTTTTTAGATTTAGACAGCTTTTAAATTAAGCTTATGTATGATTTAGTACGGATTAAAGATTAAATTACTTAAAAGTAATGGTTGCCTTTTACAATAGTAAAATGGTTCTATTTCTGTGAAAAGTAACGTTGACACTAGACATAACTACAAAGCAGCTTTTCTCTGTTTTACATAGCATCAGTGTACGCCGAAAGAACTAAGTGAAGACTTTGTCCCCAGCGTCTTGCTCGAATATGAAACATCGTGCTGAATTGCGGATTTTAACGCTGCGTTTTCCCCTTCCAGAACGAGAAATTAAACTGATTTAAATATAATCATGGATCTGGGTGTTCGTCACTTTTAATTATGATATTATTATTTTCATAGCATTAACCTGATGTCCTTGAGCGAACGGCCAGGATGGCGCGAAATTCATATTAAACGTGTTTCTTTTATATACTTTTTTAAAGTATTTTGGAGTTCGGAAAGTGGAGAACGGAGTGTCTTGACTCTAGGTTCTCTCTGACACAGAAATATAGGAAAAACCGTAAAGCTGAAAACGAAATTACCAAAATTGTCAAAACTGTGTATAATTTGCCGGTTTTTCCATTATCCGTTCCTTCTTTTGTAATATTAATTAATTATAAATATATTATGCCAAGTTGCTATTGTCTAGAAATCATTCTACCAACATGTTAAAATTACACTATATAATAAAAATAATGGATATGGTAAAGAGCTTCAGTTTCAAAGCAAATATGAATGGCAGACTGTGCTTTTTAAATAAAGCCACATGAGAAATCTTGAAAGTAACAGTCAAAATATATTAGAAATAATAAATGAGCTTTTCCACATGTTGATAAAAGGAACGCGTATACGAGACGATGTGAGCTCGCTTTTGTTTCTATGAGAAACGTTTCAAAAAGCCATTTAAGTTAACACTGTACCTAAAAACATTCTATATATATATCTATTTATATCATGACTAAGTTCGCTTCTTTGAATTGCATTTCGGCCATTTCAGATACGTTAAGTTAATAACTATATCTTACCTAACCGAAAAAACGCAATATTGCATCTGAATATTCTTGAGGCCATGGTCTCTCAGTGGGACGTCGGACTGTAAACGCGATTGGTTGTAGGTTTGATCCCCACTCGTCATGTTATATAGTAATATTTAAAAGTTTAAATGTAAATCATTTACACGTCTTATACAGTTTTGACGCAAAAACTTTACGTCACATCACCTTCATCCATACAGTTTTAAAATCAGACTCAAATATGTTTTATATATTATCTGTATTTATAAATATCTATGACCATTTTAATAATATTTATTAGAAGCCACATAACATATTATACCTTATAATGTAAAGCGTTCCACAGATAACAAAGAACCTATAGACCTTTTAAGCACAAAGGCTTTAAGTTGAACAGCCGTAAATTGATAGTGAAGGAATTCACTTCCATTTCATACCTGTTTTGCCTTTAGTTAAAAGATCCCTTGTATTATTGATTTATATATTTTTACAATACATTAATATAAAATAGTCTCTTTAACCACGCGTAAAGTTATATTTTACTGATTATCCTGGTATTACTTTCAAGGACATATTTTTTTACAAATAAACCATTGTGGAGTTCTGCCACTCAACACGCAATGTCTCATTTTCTTTCTCATTTTCGCGAGGAAAGTGGAGAACAGAGTGTCTTTACACTTGTTCTCTCTGGCTACACTGCTATTCGGGAAAAGGCGTGAAGTAATAATTTCAAGTCTATTTATTTATACTAATCCTATACTGTTTGCTAAACTTCAGATGAAAGATATTTTATTATAAAACGCCATCTATTGCCGATATTTAGAACTGTTATCGAAAATCAATTGCTTTAATAAAATTATTGTGTCTAGTACAATTAACTGTAATGTATATAAAACACATTAACATAAATTACAATTTAAAAAATTTATTAACAGAATAGCAAAAAAAAATCGGTTTAAGAGTTTTAACTGTAATTACAACTTGTACTTTAAATATTCACTAATGCATAGAACTGTATATAATAATAGTCACTTATGGCTTATATATATATATATATATATATATATAGTCACCTAAAACAAATTCCAGCGCAACGTTATCCTAAAAGAACGACGACCATATTTATCATATAAAATTATAAAGCTCCACAGAGTTTTTACTCATAAGTTACCTTAATAACTATTTAAATCGGTAATTTTACAGCTTCATGCTTTTCCCGCATAGCAGTAGCCGGAGAGAACATAATACAAGACAAACCGTTATCTAAATCAAGACTTTAAGTGTAAAGTTATAAGGATTACACAAATAAAATTATTTCTACGAGCGGAAATCAAATTCATAACCATCGCGTCTACAGCCGCTGCCACTGCGCTGCGATGGCCTCTTATAATTTGTTTTAATTGAATTAATTAAAATTAAATTAATGTAAGCCACTTAACGCCCACTTCATCTGTAAAGTATTTAAAGTTTATGTCAGTAGAATCTAACAAGATTATATTATATTAGTACCACTGTATCGTCTAATACTTACATTGAGACCCTCGTGGCACCGTGGAACAACATCTGACTGTAAACACGATTGGTTGTGGGTTCGATTGTCGTTCTGGGAAATTACTGTATTTAAAAATATTTTCTTTTCGCTCTGGTACCTAAGTCAAAGCGCGGCATTGAGGTTCAGCCACTCAACACGCAATGTGTTGATTTCGGGCTGTTATAAATAGAGTCATACTCAAATATATCAATAAAGCATTTAACTGTCATTAAATCGATTTTAGGACATTTCGACTAATTTAAAGTATGGCCGCTAATTAACGTGTTAGAGTGACCGATCGTCAGGAGCGATCGTCGTGAAAATCCTTGTGGGACGGGAGGCGTATGTTCAGTTGTGGACGTCGTACATATGAGACGACGGCAACTTGTTAGAGTACGTTTGTATAAATATAATATACTTAAAATATATACTATAATTAGGCTTCGCTTACATCGGTAAATATTTTACCTTATAACAAGCAGTGGAATTTTCAGTGTAAATACATTTCGTTCTCCACTGTCTGCCTGAATTAGAAATATTGCGTGTTGAGTGGCATTTACATATGGAGCATTCGAAAAGTTTTTACCCATGTTGTATAAAGTTTTTCATCGAAAACCAGTATTTTTAAAAATTGTTTTATTTATTATTATATATTATTTAGTATACGCCTTCTCTTGTTACGTACATACGTAATAATAAAAAAATATTTATGAAAATGATTAAGAACAATTATTATGAAAATCGAAAATATGAATTTAAACTCATCTCAACCAAAACCGGGCATACTTAGACTGGCTATAAATACTGTTTTAAATTAAAATACACAAAATGTTACTTTTCAATTTGGAATCTGCTGTTTATATAATTGTTCATCGTATCTTCTTAATTTGGCGCCAATATTTTGTCATAATAAAATGGAGTGATAAAGAGTACTGCTGAATCGCTGTGAATGCATTACATGTTTTAGTGAAAAAAGTATCAAAACATCGCCACAAGTATATTAAGATACCATTCTTAAATATTTAGTTAAGCCCCTTAAGAACATAGTGCTCAATTACCAAGAAAAAGAACCAATAACCAAAAGGTCCTTTTAGCAAGACTCGGCTCTGGGTCACAAAGCTCGATCCACCTAATATTGGTTAGAAACAAGTGTTCCGGAGAACATAAGAGCTGAAGACTGGCCGTCATCTAGTCCTGGTCTTAATCCCCTGGTCAATTTTATAGAGTAAGCCTTGCTCTAAATGCCATGATAATTTGTAGTCCCAACATCCATACGACTGGTAGTGATTAATTTTCCCATAGAAATAGTGCGTGTTGCTATAGATAACTAGCCTCAACGTTTGAAGGACTTTATTACTGCCAATGGGGACCACTTCAAATTACATATATATATATATATTATTACTTCATTACTTATATATTTTTAAAGGTTTCATATTAATGGCGGTTTTGGTTGAGTTTAGTCTTAAATTCATTTCGTATCTAACGACATATATTTAATTTAATATATATGATAGCTAAATTAAATGACCAATACATATATAATGAATAATACAAATCTAAATCTCACCTAGCAAATACTCAGTCTTCCTTCCTTTAGTATACACAACACGCTTAACACACTAGCAATCACAACGTATTATCTTTCTAGTTCCTGCCAATAGATAACTGTATTAGCAATGTCTATTGTAAATAAATAACAAACTTGTATTTGCTTTCTTTTTTAGACAACAATAAATTAAAGAATACTACATTAACTAGGTATTAATACAAGACAACAAAACTCTATATTCAAATGAATTAACCACAACACTAAATATTTTGTGAAATATCTAAAAACAAATAAATTAATGTATTTTATTATTAATAATAATATAATTTATTATACAACAAAACCTCTATTTTGAATGATATTTCTTTAATTTAGACTATAACGCGTCAGAACACCCTCGGCCTTTGACAGCTGACTGGTGGAAGAAATGCGGTGATTCTCCGCGCATGCGCTCTGCCTACTATGGAGGTAGGACGGGGGTTCAGATAACTAGTGGATTTATCGCGAGATAGACGCAAATATACTTAAATTTATCTTTTGAAGCTATCCTGGCGCTGTTAGGAGATATCTTAGTGAGTGCGATGATTGTAGATTCGATTCTCGCTCAAAGAACTCTTATATTTTCATTACGTTTTAATACACGCTTACAATACACACTTTAGAATAAACGTCACTTGCTTCTAAACGTCACTTCTATCTATTATTTATACTTCTACACTTATATCTTTTCTGATCTTTAATCTTAACTGTGTAAAATTGGAACATAGTAGTTGTTTCTACTATTGTAATAGATTTGTATTTCGAATTAAACGGCATTAAAAAATAACAATTTATTAGTTTTAATGAAAAGTGGAGAGCTGAGAGTTAGGTACGTCACTTATGTCACTAGGTTTTCTTTAAATAATGAATAAGGAAAAAAAACAAAAAAAAAATATATTTTATTTAGTTTTTTTTTGTGTAAAAATCAAAGAACCATCGTCTGTATTTATTGCAGCAAAGATCAAAGAGCTGATATGTATGTGGTCTTCATTAATCCACGTCACCTTTAATTTAGGGAGGTATAACTAAATATATATATATATATATCTACTTCTTTTGCTGCGTTTCTACATATTAATGTATGAAAGTTATGCGGATATGTCCGCATCTGATGACATTAGAATATTTTCAAAGCAATTTATTTTATTTTTTATACTAAGGTATTTTAGTTTCGCTAGTCTAGCTAGTCCACCACTCAAGTGTTGAGAACTTTAGAACTGGATAGTTTTATTGCATCTAAATAAGCATAAACTATATGCTTATATAGGGCTATCATAGAGAATCTAGTCTCAAGACACACCGTTCTCCACTTTCAGCCTGAATTCGCGAAATTGCGCCTTGAATGGCGGAACTCAACGCCGCGCTTTGTCGTGTTCACCAGAGCGGAGAAATGAAAATAATTTATTTATAACCATTCAACCGAGATGCAGTGCGACGATGTGAGGTGCGGAGGAGGCTGGACGCGAGATAAAAGTAGCCATTTGAATTGGTGTTCTATGGGCGAGACCTATGACCAGCAGTGGACGACTTCCGACTGATGATGATCATGATAACGTTGTCCCACTGACCCACGATAGTCTCAAAACTATACTGTTATTCTACATGTTACATACTAATAATTATAAATACATTGAATTTTCTTTTAATTATTACACGTAACAAGATTGACGCATACATTATGCTTTAATCCGGTTAAAAAACATATGGCTTACCAACATGTCAGTTGGGCGTAAATCACTTCGCCAATATTGTATAGAGAGTACGCAACAGCTAGAGTAGCACGGGTTCAAATCCTGCAACGTTCAAAGTTTCCATATGAACTTTTCATGTAGTGCTTGAAGCCAAATAATATGTAATTTGAAATGATATAGGGCTCTAACAGACTTAGTTGTTACTTGTTGGTAAGTTAATATAAGTTTTAGGTCAATATCTTTTAATTTAAGCGACAGCAACCAAAAAATTTAACGCTCTTAGGATATACATAGAAATACTAAGCTCTCTCGCGTTTACGTTGAGTTTCGTCGCTCAACACGCTATGTCTCGAGTTGGGGCGGAAAGTGGAGAACGGAGTGCCTGGACACTAAGCTCTCTCTGAAAAATGAGTTCTCTATGGACTCACAGATTATAGCCCTAGTTGTAAGGCAAGAAAATGTAAAGAAAAAGTATATAATCTTCTACATAAGCATATGTATTTAAAATCGTTCATCATAAAATATCGAAAATCGTTTGACGTACAAACATGACATTTGGCAGAAACATAGTTTGTAGTTAGTAAAGAATAAATAAAAGTAATTTATTTCCGATTTCCATCTGTATTTAGTAATTGTTTCTTCTTTGCTACGAACTGATTCTGCGACAGGGCCGGATAAAGGAGTTTTAAGTTTCTATAAAAGAAACAATTTAGCAGAATTACTAGTAATATATATATATATATAGCTATAATTAATCTAAACAAAAACAAATCATAATGTTAAGAATTTTATCGACTACTTAAAAGCACGAAAAGCCTATAATTACATCAGTCGTGAATCCAACACCAGATCGACTTCCGGTAACATATGACATCTAAGTACAAACAATTTTAGTACTTATGTCTAAGAGAAAGAAAGTTTAATTTCTTATACAATGTACTTCGTGTAGAAAAGTCACGATATAACAGCTAGTTATGTTTGGAATCGTTGTTTGAATATTAATACATCATGTATTAGTAAAGGGGGTCGTGGGTTCGATACTTTGAATTGAATGCAAATACCTACTTATAATTTCACTACTCCTAATTAATTAACAAAGCTGTCGTGGCGCAGGTAACGGTTAAGACAAAAAAAATGTTCGTGTGTGTATAACTTTAAGGTTGCAGATATTTATTAGATAAATACTAGATATGAAAATTCATCTTGCATCCACTTTTCGTCCAAATTCGAGACTTTAAGAAATTGCGTGTTGGGTGGCGGATCTCAGCGCCGTGATTTGTGATGTTGCCAGAGCAGACAAATGACAATAATTTAAATAATTCCCTCGAGTGGGAATTCAACTCACAGCCATCGCGCGATCGTCTCTAATACTTCGCCGTTGTGTATTCATAAATTATTAAAAATAAGTTTTAGAAGCCTAAAACGCGTAATTCTGGTCAAAGTTAAAGTTCCGTTGAAAACAAATATTTCATAAAATCATTATTGGGCACGGTGAATACATTAAATACTAAGTAGTTTTTTCTCTTATAATATTTAATTAATAATAACATTTATATTATTTATAATTAATGATGATTATATGTACTTAATATCCAGATATTTACTATGTGATATGAAACGAGAAGGGACGGGTTCTTATCATTTCATGTATTATTTCCTCTATCCAAAGGTTACTATTTTAGATCACTTAGTGATAAGGTCGCCTTATAAACTCTATAGAATATTAATAACATATATGAGGAGAAACGCCTCAGCATTCCATTGGTCATTCCATCCCTCCAGCCATCTCGTTACAGAGAGAGGGGAGCTCGGCAAAGGCCTGGAACTTCAGACACTATTGTAGGCTTAAGGATATTTAAAATCCGCATTGACGATTTTACTAATGACGCTTTCGATAGTTCTAGACGATAGTTCTAGACAGACGAGATTTCTTAGTAAATTATGGAGCTAATTTGGTTGCTATTGTAATGTTTTTTTTTTTTAGAATATTTACTTAGTTGCTGAACTCTCTTTCTTTCTCTCTGTAATTTGAAATTTTATTTAGCATTCTTTTTGCATATATCTTCCAGGTACAAACAGCGATCAGTTACATTTGTATTGTATTTATAGACTAGAATCTAGATAAACTATTAAAGTTTCACAAATTCCCCGATAGATGGCGTTACAACGAAATAATTCAAGCTATCGTTTGGTTCACTTGCCAAGTATAAATTAAAAAGGAACTCCCGCGTCGGTGACTGCACGCATAAATGGTTGTGGGTTCAAATTCCTATTTATTTTTGAAGTGATATTGTACTTAGATGTATAACGTCACAATATATTTAGAATAATTATTATTATATTACAATTGATAATAGTGAATTAGAATAGTTTTGACTCTTGAGCTTGTTCAATATCTATAGTCTATAGTATAAAAATCAGGGTTATCAATAGCAAATTAGCTATCATCCTCGATGTAAAATAAATATCAAATGGAAACATCGATATTAGCAAATATATTTTATACAATAAAGCAGTTTTAAGGAGTTAAGAACTCTAAAGTATATATAAACAGTAACGGCATTATTTTACAAATTAGATGTTTTTAATTTTTATTACAAAAATAATATATATATAGCTTCATACCAACATGAGAATGTGATTTTTTTTAATTTCTTCGAGAATAAGGAGATCGAGCTGGTATGAGTTTTAACTTTTGAATATGATAGTAAAAAAATGAATTTATATATTTAAATTTTTATTTATTTATTATTTATATTGGTCAGGTATACAAAATTAACACAATTTCGACCTAGACCACTTTCCCTGAAAATAATGCGGACGGAAGAATGAATATGGAATATGGCATTGCTTAAGTTTTTATGGGAAGAAAGCAAACATTTTTTTTTATATAACAATGCATTAGAAATATATTAAACTAATAAAATAAATATTAAACACACTTGACACTACTACTTGTTCGACATACATTTTTGCACATGTATTTTACGCAACAATTGGTGTAGACTTTTAAGTAACAACTGACGTGTTGTAGATACAAAAAAAAATTAGATGTCTTACTGATTTGACCAAGTTCGTCAACTGAGACTTGAATACTAGATAATATATAGCACAATACCAGACTAGGCATTTATGGATTCCATAAGAAAACTTTCTACTTCTCCATCAAACTGTAGAAAATATTGGCTCAGTAGTTCCAATTATAGCGAAATAATAAGATTTTTTTGGTGAAAACATCTAAAGTCATTATATCACTCTCACCTTCGCGGTTACAATTAAAAAGATGAATCAATTTACGTTGACGAGCAAAAACTTATAATTAGTAAAGTATGAAGTGCATTGTGCGGTTTCAATATTTTCATTATTTTATTTAAAGTAGTATGACTGTAATTATTTAAAACACAGGATATTTTGGAGGATTTCTTCGAGTATTTATGATATTGTCTTACCTAAAGAACTTGCGGATTTATGAAGACCTATATTTTGTAAATTTGCTAAAATAAAATATATTGCCATCAATGATTGATGCATGTTGACAATAGAGCAGTATTTTACTACACAGACAATTTTCGGTTCAATTATTACTTCTTTCGTCCCCCATAGACAAAGCGCGGCGTTGAGTTCAGCCACCTAGCACGTTCTGTTTCTGAAATGGGTGAAAAAATTATGAATTGAAGTGTCTCAATACTACCTGCTATGTATGGCAGATGTTGGATCTTAAAGAAGCATAGGCATTGTCATTTTCAGAAAACTTATAAACATTTTATCGTTTCAGGACTCGACCCCCGTCCCTGGGAAACTGCTGCTGTGGACATTTTTTTAATAATAATACTCTTTTATTATACTTTTATGATATATTTAAGCAAAAAGAAATGTACAACACGCGACCTTATCGCCAAAACAGCAATGTCTTCCAAGCAACTTATGGCAGAGGCAGTAAAGAGGAGGAAATGGGTTGGAGCTATATATATGTATATATATTCATAAAATACTTTACTATACTTTTTTTAACTTCGATGATCCCAATCCCAATAAATGTATTAGAAATGAAAAAAATGAGATTTCAGATTATGCTTAAAAATTGGTAGTGGTTTTGCCCGTCTCATATACAAAGTGTGTGATTGTGAAGGGGTTACTATAAAGCACGTGGAATGTAAAGGATATTTAAAAGTTAAACTTGAATCGGAGCGCAGATGACGAAAACGTTTTCTTAATATATAAGTAACAATATTAAGTAACACTTCAAAATATTACTAGTCTCCCAAATACTGTCCTCATGGACCCAGCATCCGCAATTCAACATCTCAGATATTATCACGAGAAGAAGGCGATAACAGAGGCGGCTCTTTTAATATTAATTACACGCAATTGCTCATTAGCGATCGTTACTTTTAATGAGACGTCTCGTTGACCAAAGTTTGGTTCTGTGAAGGCTTGTTATTTAAAACCACGACTTCTTTTGATAGTTTATTGTTTTTTTCTTCACGTTGCAGCTTCACCGTTTTGTCCGCATAACACGGTAGTCAGAGAGAACCTAGTGTCAAGACTAGTATGGGTTTGATCCTTATTCGTTGGAATGATCATATTTAAACAATTTTAATTTCTTGGCTTTTTTTAGTTTTTTTTTTTAAGTCAAGTTTTTTTTTAAGTTTAAGTCAAGGCGCGGCATTGAGCTCCGCCACTCAACACACAATGTCTCGAATTCGAGCGAAAAGCAGAGAATTGAGTGTCTTTACATTACTCACTACCCTGATATGCTGGAAAAAGCCTGAAGCTGATAAAAAAAACTTATTCAAACACTTACAATATGAATATAACATGTTTCAAGCCAGATTAGACAGAGAACATGCTACATTCAAATTAGTAAATTATTAGATCTAATTATATTTTTTTATCTAACTCCTCCGAGTCGGAATCGAACTCACAACCAACCGCTTTTACAGTCAGATAGCTCTCTGAATAACCTAAAAATATTTAAAGTGAAGACATATTCAAATGATCATTAATTATATTTTTAAAACATTATTTTTCTCTCTCCTTTACATTACCTGCGGTTGCATCAAATAACACCTATTAACTGAGTAGTTAATAACTAACTTTAAATCTGAACATGTTGGGTTCAATCACGAAAAATGTTTATAAGATAAAAGTTAATTAGATTTTGTTAGTTGCTAGTACTTGGAAACTATAACATTAAAAAAAATCTCTATAGAAATGCTAACAACAAAAAAAAAGTTGTAATAAGAAATAAACGTAGCTGGACGTAGAACGTAGAACGAATGACTCGGCGGTCAGAGAGCTTAGACGGTTTACAAAAGGCGCCGGTTCGAATCTAGTTGCATTCAAATTTTTATAAGTTTTCTAAAAATGTTTTTAATTTCTTAAGTGTGTGAATACTTTAGATAAATGTTAATAATATCACATGTTTGTTTATTCCACTGTTAGAAGTAAGTTCTAAAGTGTTTTTTTTTTTGTTTTATTGTCTAATAATTGAAATAAACACTAAATGTTGAGGAAAGCTTTCCAAAATACAATAGTCAAAACTACGTGTAAAACGGATAAGCCCTTTCTGAGATTAGCGTGCACAAACGCACAGACAAACAGAAAACAAAATTAAAAATCATTGTTTTGGGTTTTGATTTTGATGGCTCCCAATAATATTTTTTCTCATATATCTTCCATGTTCAGACAACGATCAGTTACATTTTTATTATATGTAGAGATGTTAATCAATATATAATATTTCTTCTCATTTAACTCTTTTTTCGTTCAATTTTATTTATATCTATTTTTCCAGCCCCACTCTCCACTATCCACTTTAAAGTGAAAGGGATAAAGAGTTTTAATTATTGAGAACAAATTAAACAAAATATTAGAAACTTGAATTTTTATTGACAAATAACATGTATGGCTATATACTATTATAACACTTCTTATGTTGTTTAATGCTCGAGTGACTAATATAGGTTATAATCTTATATTCTAGTTAACAAAATTATCATTTTCAATATAAATCTACATTTGGCTTAATTGTGTCAAATATCTAATTTAAATAACGAATCCATACTAATATTATATAATGCGAAAGTAACTCTCGTCTGTCTGTGACGTCATCACGGCCAAATCGCTGAACCGATTGTGGTGAAATTTTACATAGAAACACTTTTTCCTCTAATTTTTTTCTTAGTTTTTCCAGTAATTTAATTGTCTTACGAAAGGCCACAAAAATGAAGCAAAGGTTCAGTCAGCGGTTTGGCCGCGATGACGCCACAGACAGACAGATTTACTTTCGCATTTATAATATAAGTATAGTTTTCTTTTATAGCTTGATACTTATCCCTCCCTATACACCTTATATGCACTCGTCCCCATAAGTCCGTACATCAGTCCTGCTCACTTATGACCATTATTATTACCCTACGTCTAAACAAGAAATATAGGCGTTGGGGCGTCATACATTCGAATCATTTTTACATTTTAACACTTTTTAAGTGTTATTCATACACTATAGGATATACATTTTAAGAAAAGTTTCTCCCTATCCAAGTCTATGAATAACACTTAAACAATATTAAAATATTAATAATAATAAAATATTAATAAAATAATCTTTGGCTAACAGAAATTTGTAAAAATCTCTCCGCAGAGATGCTAACAGCAACAATAAGTTGTAATAAGTGAATTTGGAACTGGATATAACGTATGGCTTAGTGGTCAGAGCGCTTTCTAACACACAAGAGTTCAAGTCTCATCTCATCTGCCATCTTGAATCTCACTCCCATACACTCTTCCCATTCACTTGTCCAGCACGTATCTCTCGAGGCAGTGGAGCAGCTCGAAGCAGACCTCCGCTAGGATGAGGGCTATGACCATCCACTCGAGACGCACGTGGTGCCTGTCCGCCGCCCACGAGGACACCAGCTCCAGCAGCTCGACGCAGTGCGAGAGACGCTCGTTGAGGACCTGGAAGTCGGGGGATACGAATCAGAGGGAGCAAGGCTATTGCGATGGAAAACACGTTTTGGAAATCATGGTAGGCTGAATTTGTATGTGCTGGTTGTGAATTCGATTTTTGGGAGAAAAATAATCAATAAAAATAATAGAATATTCATACATTCATACATTCATTACATTTGTTTTTTATTCTAATTCTAAATTGTATTTTCTTGAAAATGAAAATGTGAATATTAAAATTGTATATATATAATAATATAAGAGTGTAAATAACGTTTAAATTATTTTTTTATTGAAAAAAGGAGGCAATCGAGCAAAAGAATCACCTGATTATAAGTGGTTATAAAGCAGAAGTCTGTGTCCTGATTTGAAAACTGTTTCGCCCTGTTCAGTACCCCGAGTTTTCTTGGTGCCTAAACTAGACTTTATTCCGATAGGTCAACCCAAATAATTCCAATACCTTAATAGTACAAAAGGAAATGCCCTGGAATTTAGGCGCTAAAGTGAAGTGGGATTTTTTAATCAGTGAATGAGCAAACTTGTGTATTCAAGGGGATAAATTGGACGAGGTTACATCTGCCCCATTCCGAGACTTGTTAAAAGGTGGACCTAATCTCAGACCCAAGTTGTATTCTCTTCCACGTACACTCCCTCTTGCTAGTGTAAAAGGCATCACCCGTCATCTGCATAGCAATGAATACTGCTGGAATGCATCATGTCATTGTTATGCAGAATTAACATCGTGGGAGATAGCACTGAACTTTGAGGTACTCCAATATCTGTTTGATCTCTGCGTAAATACATCACCTTAGATAGTAAGGAACCTTGAATCGTAACTCCAACAAATGGTGTTTAGAATACAATTATTTATTGGACGGCTTCCAAGAGGCGCGGTCTCGAATACATTTCATATACGATGTATCTATTTATATATATATATAATATACTTATTCTCGTCTTATATATGTACTGTTATAATAAAATATAGACAATATATGACTTTAAAATTATAACCAGTCATATTTATATGACAGTTCGGTGTGTTTTGTAATTTTCGCGTCAATATATTGTACACTTTGTGAAATTAATAGAGAGCCGAAACGCTGTGATCACAAGACATAACCCAAATATAATTTTTAAAATTCCCCCATACGTTTGGTATTAGTCAAATGCTTGTGTACCGGATTATCGCTAGGTACGATGAAATCTCCTCTGTTTGTGTCAGAAAAAGATATGGCCGTCCACGTAGTTTTATGAAAAAGATGATCAAAGCAGTAAGGGAAAAAAATCGAACATGTCCGAAAGCAAAATGTTTTATCTCGGGAGATGGAGAATAGGGTGATAAAATCAAAATAACTACTTAAGCGGTACGCAAAGGGACGTCACAGATTTTCAGGTGTACGAATGAGAGCATTTCTACAACTGAGAAATATTTTAACACAAAAATGACCGTATTTGTGCTGAGAGCTCTAAAGAAGCTTCCCAATTAGTCAACAAAGTACAACGTGGGCATTATCCGACTTCAGTGATGGTATGGTGCTGTGTTAACTGTGCAGGAGTGACTTAGCCATTTTTTGTGAAAAAGGTATCAAAACATCGACATAAGTGTATCAGGATACCATTCTTGAGAATCTAGTTAAGTCCATTCAGAACGCCATGTTCAATAATCAGTAATGGTCCTTTCAGCGAGACTAGGCGCTAGGTCAATAAGCTCGACCGTTCTGAAATTCATCGGAGCTAAAGACTGGCCGTCATGTAGTCCTGATCTTAAACCACTGATGATGATTTATGGTCAGATTTAGAGAGCAAGGCTTGCTCTAAACGCCATGGCAATTTGGAGTTCCTAAAACAATTCATTCGATTGGCAGTGAAGTTTCCCATAGACATAGTGCGTGCTGCTACCGATAAGTGGACGCAACGTTGAAAGGACTTATATATTTTTAATGGTTTTATATTAATGTTAAAACTAAGATTCTGTACTAGTAATAAATATTACGTACAATAAACTTTGTAACAATATATATGGCAAGACTCGGTGTATTATATAAATTTTCATATAACATACTAGCGACCTGCTTGCGGCTTCGCATGCGTTAACTACACGACTAAATTATTTCTCACATAAAGCACAAACTTTGCTTAAATATATAATTAAAATAGTTGTAACTTTTTTATTTATTGATTGAAATGTAAAAAAAGCACTAAATGTTACGAGAAGTTTACCAAAATACATTAGTCAAACTACATTTAAATCGATTAAGTCGTTTCTGAGATTAGCGTGCACAAACGCACAGACAAACAGAAAAAAAAACAAAAATCATTGTTTTGGGTTCTATTACATTGATAAATGCCCCCAGTAACATTTTTTCTCATGTATCTTCCATTTACAGAAGGGAATCAGTTACATTATTATTAATACATATCTTAGCTGAAATATCTGAAATATATAGCAAGATGATAGCCAGAGAGAACTTAATGTAAAGACTCGTTCTCCACTTTTCACCCCAACTTGAGACAATATGTAGACACAAATTAATAATTTAAAACAAAACTTAAGTCTCACTAGACTGTAATATAACACATACATACCCACTATGTAGGTTCTTGTAATATTTTTATATTAAATTCGTACCCTTGACCTACCCTAGTCCTTCGTGGTATAGTGAAATACGCTACAGTGTTAGAGTACAATCTCTCCAACCTCTCCTCCTCCCAGTAACAGTCAGGAGTGTCCAAGAGGTCCGACTCCACGTTCAAACGGTGACGAAGAGAAAACAACTCTCCTAGTTTACGTACTACCTGTGAAAAAAAATTAAATCGTAAAACTATTATATTTTTTTATTTAAATAGTATGTTTATAAACGTTTCGTAGAAAATTACTATAATTATCAATGAAATTGAAATTATTTATTTTTGTGTCTTTATATGTGAAGACTCATGAACATCCATAGAAATCTATAAGCCCACATGAATACCTCCTTCTTCTCCACTTTCGTGGCGCCCTCCTTCTCCATGAGCACGGTGTGTGTTCGTATGGAGGTGGCCAGAGCTTCCAGCCGCGCTTCCCACGCGCCCAGGCGAGCTGACTGGGCCATCGCGTGACTGCAAGATCAACATTTATACTATAATATAGCTGTTATTCAATAATTTTAAATTTTAAAAAATTACAATGGTATAAAATACTAGCGACTCGCTCGCGGCTTCACCCGCGTGAATTACTGTAACTGTTTCGTATTTTCGGCGAACTATTCGTAAAACAGTTAAATTTGTCGAAAAACAAAAAAAATGGGAGAAAACTTTTCTATGTTCATCCCAAGACCTTACCCAAGCCAAGTATGTCCAAATAAAATTTCATCACAATCGTTTCAGCGACTTGGCCATGATGATGTCACAGACAGATGACCTGAGTTATTTGTATATGATGATATTTGTATGGATGTTATAAAAACTGTAACTTGTTCTAGGGCTGACATAACTGACATTTTTATCATAACTGACAATTCGAAAGGAGTTATAATAGCCTATTGGGAAAAGTATATTTTGATAATGGTAGAATTTCCCCAAGTTCCCAAATTATAGTTTTTCCAAAAAAACTATATTTTTTGTTTATGTTTTGTATTGTATGTATGTAGCATACACTAATAATGCAATAACCGATTTTTTTTAAATACAAATATCCTTAAATTGGATTTTAACTTAAAGATATCACAGATAATTAAATAATTCCCAAACCCCATTATTATTTAATTTATTAATTCCCAAATCCCATTCCCATTTTAAACTATTCAGCTTCAGTAAATTATTTAATAAACAAAAGTAAATAATATATATTATTATTTAAAAAAATCGTTATTTTATATAATGTCATATACATATAATACTTTTTCAGTAAAATGAAAACAATTGTTAACATTATTTCCAGTAGAATTAAAACAATACATACCTAAAAGAATGTTTCTCTAGTGAATTATCAGCGTCAGGCACTAGTACGAAGCAAGATTCTTGTAAATAACATCGCTTTCTAAAACACAAAAGCAATGAAATTATTTAAATATACATTAATAGAAGTAAAACAATATTTTGTTTATTTTTTATTATGAATAAAATAAGATTAATTGATTGATTGGTTGAGTAAGCCATTGACTGACTGATTGAGCACCAGTCAAACTGAATTAGATTATTTTATTGCAGATTCAAGCTTCTTTCGCATAACCAAGTAGTGAGATACCTAGAATCAAGATACTCTGTCTCCACGTTCCACTTGAATTAGAGACATTTTCCCCAAGTAGGAATCGAACCCACAATCAATCACAGTTACTGCTGCATCCTATTGCACCACAATGACCTCAAATAAGGACTGATTACTATATTCTCTTACCACAAGAATGTATGGTCTAATATATTTATTTAATATAATACTTACGCATTAGGTTGGTATTGATAAGTCATAACTTCCCTTTCCTTTTTTACAACATCCCTTGGGTAGCTCTCTTCTTCAAATCTGTAAATTTTACAAGTACAATATAACTTTATTTTTTTTACATCTTGTAAAAAACATATTATTACTGATTGCGGCTTCATGCTTTTTCCTGCATATCTGGGTAGTCAGAAATACCTTAATGTCAAGACACTCCTTTCCACAATTTCCGCCCAAAATCAAGACGCTTTTTCTGAGGTATTAAGTCAGGGAAATAAACATATTTTAAATATAATCATTCTCCTGAGTGGGAATCAAACTGACAACCAATAGTGTTTAGAATTCAGTGTCAGAGGTCCCACCACCACAATGGCCACATATATGGATATGTTTTCACTAATTAATATATTTCTACTGTAACATGTTAAAAAAATTAAACAATATTATCCTAAACAAAAAACAAAGTAAGAAACCTAGAGAGAGAGAAGAGTATATTTATTATGAATACAGACACAAATTTTTCTCTGTACCCTATCATAGAATTTTACATATAATACTCACGGCCTTATAAAATCTAAAACATTATTAGCTTCCAATTCAGTGCAATTCCAAAACACAGCAGCTCCTTCTTTAAAGAATATAATTTCCCGAGGCTCATCTTCAATACTGTACACTGGTGTTGCCACCACCACATCACCTATTTGTTGTGCTTTTAACCTGTTAATGACATGAAATTTTTAATGAACTTACTTTTCATTTTCACACTTTATCCCAGCCACTCCACTCTTGATGTACCATGTCACTTTGACATATGTTGAGTTGCTTGCTTCAACATGCTTTATCTTACTTGAGCAAGGAAATGAGATATATTGAGTAATATAGTGTAAATCTCTTAAGTGGGGTTCAAACCCACAAGCACCACATTTACAGTGACATACTGTTGCACTGCACCACAAAGACCTCTTCTACTAACTTAACTATTGAATTTATAAAAACTCAAACTTTTTTATAAAAAATACTGTAACATTTACTAAACACAGTTCTAGTTTTAAATAATAATAATATTATGCTCCGTTGACTAAGATATCTTGATATCTAAAAATAAATATTCAAAAGAAGTTAAAAATTATTGAGTTACATTTTAATTTTAATGTTTAATTTTATACTTATAAATTGTTAGGATGGTTACGGATGAGATAAGTTCGAATGGTAATAAAAATATCACAAAAATATTGTTTTAGGCAAAATCAGATAACCTATAATCATTTATAGTAATTCTTATATTTAAAAAAATAACACTTTTTTATAAGATTAAGCAAAATGAGCTAAAATTTAAAGTTGCATTACTTAACATTAATGTTACATCATATTTGTGGAAAGTAAATAGTTGTTGAAAAACCTTACGTTCCCGGCTCATACAATTTTTGTTGCACCAGTCCTTCCTTTAGACCTTTTAAATCATAAGAATTAGCTGTGGCGTAAGCCAAAGTTAAAAAATGGCCTTCCTTGTTAGATAAATCTTCCAGTATTGCCTTTTTATGTACGGTCTTCTTCTTTAAGAGCAAACCCTTGTTATCCACAGTCATAGTTGTAGGTTGTATATTATCAGTGGAATGATTTCTAAAATAATTCCACTGAAAATTTTCTGGCTGTCCCATACGAAATAAATCATTTTTCTTTGGGATAATATAATTTCTCGCCGATCCTTTCAAGTCAGCTAGAGAATTAGTTGCAACTCTTTTAAACGCATTACGGAATGTCGCTTTTGCGACTCTTGATATAAATACCGTCATAGCATATACTTATTTATAATTTAATTTACATTTATCAAATATAAAGCAATGTAAAGGTATATTTGAGGTTACGCGAATAATGTTTTTATTATGACTTTAACTGACATTTATGGGATATGTTGACATCCTTAATTTTTTTATCTAATATCTACCTCGAAGTAATTTGATCCAGGATACTCAAATGTAATATACAAAAAGCAATTGTTCTAGGTGTCATTTGTTATAATAATCGCTCGTTATATCTCATAAATAAATTATATAAATTATTTACATTTTAATGTATAGAAATAATCTAAAATAGAAACATATTTAGCTATGTATTATAATTTATATTAAAATAATAATAATTCTTATAATATAATAGAAGACTTGAACAATGTTATCTATGGATATATTAAACTTTATGACCGTTCTGAACATTTCTGTTTTTGATAATCATGTATTAAGACAATATTTTACCTATTCTAACTTTACTAATCAATTTACCAAAGAATACTGAAGTAAACTTTTAGTACATGATTTTTGTTCCTATTTATGCATAAAGTAATTGATAATATAAATTATATAGCGATACATTAAACCGTGAAAACAAATATCAAGAAGTGACATTAAGCTTGGTGCGTCCTTAATGACTACGTGTTGTACAGTCATGTTAACAATTTATAAACTAACAATGTATATATTTTATCACTAGTCTTCGATTTTTATCTTTTTATTTGAATTGAATTAGGCTATAATAAATTAAATATACCTGTACTAAAGGATACATTTATTATTAAAAAATAATTTCTATATATTTATTTTAATCACTAGAAAAGTCTTCATCTGATGAGTTAGTCTCATTTTCACTAAAATGTTGTTCCTGTTCTTCCTCTGATTCACTATCACTTGGGCAAATAATGAACTCATTAGTTAAATCATCAATGATTTGATCACTTTTCTTGTATTCTTCTTCAATGTTCTTCGCTCTGTCGTATAGTGCCTTCCATTCATTATTATGCATACTACTGATTTTCTCTTCTACAAGTTTCATAGCATTATTAATATCACAAAGAACATTTTCTTTGGCTACAAAACCTTTTATGTCTACCCAAGCCATTTCCAACGGATTAAGGTCTTGATGATTTGGTGGAAGACGCAACACTGTATGGTTATATTCTTTAAAAACCTTATCAATTTTGTATTTGTTTATTTTAGTCTTATGTAAGCAAATTAATTTGTATAATTCTGGTTTGAACATATGTACGTTACAAGGTATACCCTTCCCAATAAGCCAAGATATCATGTCCGATTTCTTAGAATTTGAAGTCGGTGGTGGGTCGTCAATCTTTTTATTATGTGAAGCATTATTTATTACTACAAGTGAATTGGGCTGGAGATCTGGTATAAGCTGTGTACGGATCCATCTTTCGTAGTTCTCATAATTCATTGTTCCTTGATAGTCACCAGTTTTTATTCCTTCTTTGAACATTAAAAGACACATTCCTGTGTCATATTTGGCGTTTGCGAAGACAATACGAGGATTTTTTGTAATGGTCTTTTTAGATCCGTCTTCAGACCATGCCTTTAGAGTGCCATAAGATACGTCGATGCAAGACTCAGCTGTGTAAACTATAGGTCTGCCATCAGCACGATATTTTGATAACTTAGCCAAATATTCGATACGCTTTAGACGAATATTAGTGTGCTCAATCAATATCTTTTTATTATCTTCAGTTCTCTTGTACTTAAAACCCAAGTTTTTTATGATTCGCCTCAAGCTTGACGATGATCCTTCGAAATTTATTTCCTTTTTCAATATTTTTATAAGTTGCCTAATACTGGGTAGTTTGCCTTCAACTATATGGAAGTTGTGTACAATCCGTCTAATTTCTAATTGATCATAACAATTTATCCCAGTTATCCACTTTCTTCCTAATCTTTTCTTTCCAGGAGTACGTAGAGCTAAGCTGGAGCTAGATTCGTTTACAAGTGAAGAGATTCGTCGTATCGTCCTTTCACACACACCTGTTGCCGCCGCAGTCCGTTTTTGCACACAATTCAAATTAAACTGAAGTCCTTGCTCAGATTCCTTTTTCATGAAGTTAAGAACACTGTATACCATTTCCCGTGTCTGACTGCGCAGAACTTTATAGCGTCCACGCGGCATTATACCTACAAGCAACAAATACAATTAAAGAATATAAAATAAATATAACTATAGTGAACGCAACTGTACTTCCAAAGCAAATACGTCCACACTACATGAAAGATACTTACACAAAAATCAAGATGCATGTCATCGGTTCGACGGTAACCCCCTTGTACCTCCCTCCTCTCCCCCTCACTGTCATGGGCCTCCCCTCTATAACCGTTTTAATCTGCGCAGATATGTGTAATGATATAAAATAGTATTGAGCGGACATAAAGTTTGAGACGTTGAATACCTTTATTTTTAAATATATATTTTTTATTGTGTAAAACGTTTTAGAAACTTAGTATGTATTCATTTAAATCCGTTGACGCGTAAACACGCGTTGCCTGAGCAACGTGTATTAATTAGCGGTTTATACAAAAATAGAACTATCTAAAAGTAAGTCAGTTATGGTATTGTGTTACATTTATTTTATTAATTCTATGTATCTTTGAATGCAATATTAGCATTCTGCTTCGAGTGAGTATGAAAATAGATATAGTTTTTATAGAGAAGGATTCTGCACTCCTCTTTAAAACTACGAGTATAACTGTGCCGTACATGTCTGACGACGTATATGTATATATATATATACTAATAGCAAAAACTTTCTACGTACCCCTCGACATATATAGATTAAATGAATATAGTTTTTACTTACCTATCTAACAATACAAAAAATGACTTATAAATTATTATTTAAAATTAAACTAATATACAAAATAGATAACTTCACAGTAAAACACAATTAAAGAGAAAAAAAAATATTTACTCTATGTCATGCTCAAGCTTTATAATATTGATTGATATAATATTGAAGCAATATAAAATGTATAAAATTGATGAAATTCTTAACATCACATTGAGTGTGACAGCATTTAACTATATAAGCGCTGGTTGTTTCCATGCACACTCGGGACTAATGTTTATATTTAAACTATTTTCATTGTCTCGATTTCGGGCGATGCGTGGAGATTGGATCGGAGTCTTGACACTTGACACTATACTACCCTGCTATGCGGGAAAAAACAACGCTGAAAAAAATAATTCAATTCTTAAAATCATGTTAATTTATTTAATAAAAAAGGACATTATAGTAAAAATAAATAAAGGAGAATCTAAATTTTTTTAATCTTACTTATTCACCGCATTTAACAAAGAGAACTGACTGTTTAAATCATTTCTTCATTCCATGCCTATTTTAGAAATACAGATACTTATTAAAAGAAACCTTGCCATGGAGTGGGATTTACAACCATCACATGTACAGTCAGACACTGCTCCACTGCATCGATTCTAAGTTAAATATATACTAATGGTTATTTTGATAATCATCAGTCAGTAATGTTATACATGTACACATTTAAAAGGTGAATAAATCGTTTATTTATGTTACAGGTATGTGTATGTATAATAAAATTCCACAGATAATATCAGACTTGCACTTGAACAATTTAAAATTAAGATTAAAAATATATTATTGAATGAAAGTATATATAATTCGGTCACAAATACTATTTTATTTTAATGTGTGGAATTAAGTGCTGTTCACTCGGGAGGCTAATGATAGACATGAAGTTATTGTAAAACTACATTTGAAATGTACAACTGTTGAGTTTCTCTGTGGCTCTTCTTAGCAGAACTGCCTTCCGAGGCGGATGTACCTGCCGCTAGGACTGACAACACTGACATTTTATGTTAATTGATGATTCGTAAGTGCCTGTGCCTCAAAATTTTTAAAGAAAATGTTATGTACTATATATATATATATACACACGTCTTTAACTATAACTAATCCAATAAAGCAGAGCCGTCCTCTTCACAGAACAAGGCGTGAAGCTTTCTAGCGTACTCCGGCCCCACTCTGCGGGCCTTCGCCCCCGGGACCGCGGCGCGGGACACGCCCAGAGAACTCAACTCACTCACACCATCTGATTGAAACGACTGAAATTGGACAAAATTTAAATGTAAAACGATGTCATTTCAAATTTTCAATACATATATATATATATATTTATTTATTATATAAAGGTATTGAATTGTAATGAGGCTATCGTGGCGCAGTGGGACAGCGTCTGGTTCTAAATGCGGTGGAGCGTGGATCTCGATGACCACTCGGGGAATAATTATAATGAAGCAGAAAGTGAAGAACAGAGGGCCTATGCGGCAAATGCGACAAAATTAAAGATGGAGAAAAATTCCTTATGCAACGCAAAGCAATGCAAAGAAAATTTAGTATTGAGACACTCCATTCCATTTATTTTTAAATGTCTAATGTCATTACACAAGTAATATATTGTTACACAAGTAGTATTTGTTACACAAGCTTACTTCATATAATTCCAAAGGAGATTTGTATCTAGCACATATAGCTCTGGATGTTTCCAGACTGGAGTGCGGCAATATCGCTAACATTTGCTGCCAAAGTCTACCCAGACCGTGGCCTGAAACAATATATTTATACATATAATATAGATGTTTTAAAATAATCAAATAATTTGATTGAATCAAGATTTCTAAAACATTTTTAGAAATCATATTTTGAACGTAGCAGGGCTCGAACCCGCGCCTTTTGGTTACCGTCTAAAGTTGTGAAAAGCGTATCAGAATCTCGACCCATGACAGTAAACAAGAGGTGCGGGTTCGAGTCTCACTCAACGTTTAAATCGTTTTCTAAAAATGTGTTTTATATGCCAGGTTACACACCTGACACCCAACAACACAAGTTTGTACTTAATATATTTTCAGTTTCGCAATTTAGTGACCAAAGCGCGGCATTAGGTTCCGCCATCTAACACGCAATGCTTTAAATATATCACGCTTTTTGTTAATCATATTTATATATTTGTATCAATAACACAATATTTATGTAATAGGCAACTGTGAGCGCAGTGGGACAGCGAGTAGCGAGGTTCAGTTCCTCACTCTGGTAAAGCACACCACGCTAAATGAAATACGAGAACGGAACCTTGCTATGCGAGAAAAAAACATTATTATTATTACCTTATTTGCACACCATATTAAATTGACAAAAACAATAAGTACGTAAGACAAAAAAATAGAATGGACAAAAGGCTAGCTACTTAGATGGCTACCCATCTGTTAAGCTGTTATATTGATAAACGGTTAAGTGACAGACAAATTAAGCATACAATACAATAATTATTATATAGATTTATAAATAGATATATGAAACTATAGCATATATATTGGTATACTTACCATCATTGTTTACTGCAACACATTTCTTATTATCGCCACGCATGTAAAACTCAGCTTGCTCGTCTAAAGCTTGTTTGGCTTTTCTGTAAAATATATTACAGGCTAGTATAAACTATTATATTAAGGCAGTGTCAGGCAAAGCGAGGCGTTGAGTTCTTTCAATCAACTCAATTCATCATTTCAATGTCTCGGGTGAAAATTTAGGGTGAAACTGTAAAAAAAAATATAAAGATCTAATGCAAGAAAGACATACTTATAAGGTTCCTCAGCAATAGCTTTGGTGAACTGGACGATAGTCAATGCCAGGTCATTGGGAGAGTTCACTACAATGGTGTCACAATCCGCGCTTACTAACAAATCTGTAATAATATTTTTACAAATTATTTAAACATTAGAAAGTAGCTGGATTCCAACCCATGCCACTTGTGTGCCGTCCAAGCGCTCCGACTAAACCTTACGTTCTACCCGGCTGCTATCTGTATTGAAAAATTCTTACAAATTTCTACTAGCCAAATATTATTTATAGATGCAATCGTTTGGCTAGAGAACAAAACATGACTCGAACCCGCACCTCTTGGGAACCGACCGAGTTAGTTAGTGTTCTTGACACATAATACAATTTTGTATTATACTGTGTGCATATCATTTTTAAAAATATTAAAAGAGCTGTTATAAATATTGAATTTATCTGCAAATTTGGTAGTGCATTGATGTTTAGATTTTATTTAATGTCAGTATAATCACTTACGTCAGTCTACTTATATATCTTGTTGAATGTATTCTTAAAGTACATTATAATAAATTATTACTTTACAATTAATTACCTGCAATAGCTTTTTCTAATTCAATTTCTGATATCAGTCGTTGACTTCTAGCAGCTTTACGGCCAGACGTTCTGTAAAATTTGTAAATACATATCTATTGACAATATAACACAGTGGGACAACGTTTAGCTGTAAATTTTATATTTCAATATTTTCATTTCTCCGCGGGCGGGCGAAAAAACTAAATAGTTTAGTCGTGTAGTTTACGCAAACTGCCTACCAAGAAATACAAGCCGCTATTTTTAAATAACTTACTTAAAATAATCCTTAACACCAAACAAAATAAGGCTCAATTTACATCCCCCCAATTGCACAGCTTGTGTCAGATGCTGCGACAGACAACGAGACACTACCAACTCCTCCGCATCTTCAACTCTAAGAATATATAGACCGTGTTCACATTTTACTTTGGATGGAGTAAGTTGTACCTGCAAATTTTTATTATGATTGAATATATATTTATTAAGGCCACTGTGACACAGTGAGACAGTAAAGCAGGTGTGACTGTAATCGCGATTGGTTGTGGGTTCGATTCCTAGCAGAGGGAATGATCATAGTTTAAATATTATATTTTTCCACTTTAATGGATAAGACAGAGCGCGGCGATGAGTTCCGCCACTCAACCATAATGCCTCGGTTTTAGGGCGGAACTTGGATTTTGACGCTAAGTTGTCACTGATTACCCTGCTATGTGCGAAAGTATAGCAAATGTGCTGTGTATGTTTAAATAAAAGTTTAAAATGCACAGAAATAATTATAAGTTTTGAAACAAACATTTGTTTGCTATTTTGTTTTAATTTTTCTTACATATATTTTATCATCTATATCTTTTTCCTTCTTTCTATATGAACTATGACAGTGACAAATTCATACTACTCCGTCATCGTAGTCATCGTAATTTCCGTAAAAAGGGATGCAAAGTTTTTGCTTCACATATTAATATATATTTCAATATATTATATATTATATAATTCAATATCTTCCTTTGATAACATAAAATTTAGCTTTAAATATTTAAAACAATAATAATCTTATTAACTTTCAAATTTATTTTTGAACTTCAAACTGATTATATTGATTTAATAGTGTATTTGAAAGTTAATAAACTAAAGTCATGAAAAAGAAAAGAAATTTTGATTTTCATACCTAAAATTTCAATAAAGAAATATCAATAAACTACTTACAAATCCATCATTATTTTGCAATGTGGGCATAACAGTTCTCGTCCATAGAACTAAAGCTGTATCACACATAGTGGGTGAAGATTTAACTTTAATGCCACTAGCATTTGCTTCCCTTTGTATGTCTGCACAGTACCATGAGTTGAGTAAAGTGGGATGCATTTCTATAGTCATATACTGTAATTATTCAATTTTGTGGCATTGCAAAAGAGTCAATTTGTAACAAAAGTAATATTTTTTAATTTTATTTTCTGATATTATCATCAGTCAGTTGTAAAACTATTAACAGTTGTGTAGTTATAATGGCTTATTAAGAAGACAACCCCCGTTGAAATACATCTTGGTTTCCTTGTTTTACATAAAGAAAATGAAGCATGTAACTTCTTACTTTAAATAAAATTATTTGACTTTGCCTTTAATTAAAAAAATATTCTTTTTATTATGCCTGTGCATTCCATTCCTGACTATTAAAAATTAAAACAAGCACATTAAATGCAATGTCTTGTTAATCTCTTCGAAAAGACTGACTAAACTGTAAAAAAATCTATATTATTATGAAAGTGTGAGTGAGCCTGAAGTTATTTGTATGATGATATTTAAACCTTTCACATTGTAAGTCTTAATTATGTTCATATATAAATACACATATAAGTAAGATGATCTGAACTTTAATAAGCTTTGAATATTATGAAGATAACAACTTCAAACCTTCATACATTCTCCAGGTTTATATATTTTATTTGCATTTTTTATTGCTCGTTTCTCTTCTGCCAATTTCTTTTTCAATTTTTGTCTTTCTTCTTTATTACTCTTTGCAGAACCATTGTTTGAGTTGCCTGAAATATTAATTAATTATATAAATAGCTATAGTAAAACTTAAGTCACTTCGTTTACAATAAAATTATTATTGAAATTATTTTACCTTTTTGTCTGCCTCCTTTTTTCTTATTAGTTACAGGGCTTGTATTTGATCCGTTTGTTGTAAGTGTTAATGGATCCGTATTTGAATCTATAAATAAAGTAGTATTAGTTATTACGTTAGTCAATAAAATATTTATTTTCAAATTCCTAATAAAACATAAAAATACCATCTCCATCTGAATATCGTTCCACATTCAGTTCCACAGCTACGGGTAAACTAGATGAAGAATCATTCTGAGAGTCATCATCAGAGGATAAATCAATGATGTCAGTAATCATGTCAATATTATTGTATGTTTCATAAATTAGTGATGAAAATTGAATTGTAAAACCGCCAAAACAATTTTCAGTTTAACTGTCAAATTGTGATGACAAGTACAATTTAATAATTGAAAATACACAGATAAGAAATAATAATACGACATTCAATCATTTTTTCTACTGCATAACAAACAATATTTTAAAAAAAGATATTGTATTAAAAAACAAAATACAAAGATCTATAAAATATATGATTAAATATATCTTTTTGTTTTTATTTTTAATAAATTTCATTTACGTTCATCATACATGAAGTTTATTAATAATTATCATAAAATTATATTTCGTTATTTCCTTTATAAAATAAAATATAAGCGTCAATACTTAACTTATTATAAAAATAAATATATGGAATACCTATATTTTTTATTGTTACTGAAAGAATACTATTATAATTTTGATATTGATATTATCAATTTTATAACATTCTTTTAATTAATATTATTTAATATAAAAAGTTTGATACCTATTCTATTGCATGTGTGACGATAAGTCGAATACACTACTCATTTATTGATTTCACATAAATCTGTCATATGAATCATACTCAATAGCTCTGACTTACTTCTTGCAAGTTGCGACTTGCGATATTGTGGATGACTTTTACAAACTCTTTGTTAGAAAATGAAAGCGTCAGCCAAATAAAATAATTTCTAATGTCTGATAAAAAATTATAAAATAATTTCTGATAAAAAGCATTATTATTTACCATTGAGATCTCAATTAATACGTTTATTCTTACACATACATTACAATACAACACCTACATTCTTACATTACAACACCTACCAGGTGTCAGACAGTATAAATAACTGATTTGAATGATTATTTTAAATTTTATGTCTTTGTATGTCTTTGAAAAACAACTCTGGTTTTTTGGATCAGAAATATTAATTTTGAGCCGATGGTGGTGCAGTAGGACAGCATCTGACTATAATCGCAAATAGTTATATATTCCATACTCACTCGGTGGAATCATCATAATAATTATTTTAATTTCTCCGTTTTAGTCAACAAGACAAAATGCAGCGTTGAGTTCCACCACTCAACACGTAATGACTAAAATTCAGGTGAAATGTGAAGAACGGAGTGTCTTGACATTAAATTTTCTCTGACTACACTGTTATGCGGGTAAAAATTTAAAAAAAAATAAGTTTGGCATTTTAAATCTTTCTTAATATTGTTTCAGGTTTAATTTTTAAGCTTAATGTGAGCTTTTCTTTTATTGTATTAGCATTGCTTTTACCTTTATATAACCACAGAGAATCTATTTATAAGTTATTTCGTTCTCTACATTCATGATTGGAGGCGAACTTGAATACGAGACATTTTATCGACTCAAGTTTGAACATAAAATATAAAAAAATTCCAAGTAGATTTTAAACTCGCTATTACCGCATCCAATCAGAATTTCGCGACGCCGCACGCCGTAATTAATCATTTTATCGTATTCCTTAGTCAAATTATATTATCAATATTATTATAAAATCCTTAAAAAACTCTAATATTTTTTGATAGGTTATAGATAGATCTCTTATTAAAATATATATAATTTCATTTGTCACACATACATATTTATAATTTTCACATCACATTGCACTTACAATTGTATATGTATTTGAAATCTTGTTATTTAATAAATATACATAGAATTAACAATATAAGTTTAAGTTAAACGCCAAACATTCAAAAAGATACGATATTGCATAAATTTATTTATTTCATACTATTAGCTTACAAGAGTTTTAGCTGGAATGAAGTCTGACACAGTTCGTTCCCTCTTCAGACATCATAAAATAAACTTTCCTTTACAATTAACATTTCATTAAGTTATTGATATATATGAGGTAAAAGTTTTATTAAATTACGATTATGTATAATTGTAATATGTGTTCATATAAAGACATAGTGTCTGGAAATACCTAAAGCTTGTGCCCTTGCGTTGCCCTCAACGGATTGTTTCGACTCGGTGAATTAATTCAAGCCTTTTGCAATCTAAACTCTACGTGAGATATGAGCGACGGTCATAGAATACGAAATACACGTTTTGTGATGTAATGCCTCTAAATGAATTGTTTCCAGCGGCTACGTGATAAATATATTTTTTTTTGTTTTATATTTATTATTATAAATAAGTAAGTAGTAGATAGTTAAACGATCTAATCTTTATATTGTCATTATGAATATGATATTATACGTTTCTCTTTGTATTGAGCTTAAAGTCTACATGTATAAATAATATTTTAAATATATACATTATATAAACACATATTATGTTGAGGCTGTTGAATTGAGTTTCGAAACACTGTAATTATTTAAAAAATATTTACAGTGTTATGATGTTAATATACTAAAGTATGAATAATCCTTATTCCAATTTATCCTTACTTGCATTTATATAAGTTAACGCCAATAAATAATAATCCTCTGAATAACAATTACTATCGCGAAAAAGTCAAATTAAAAAAATATATTAGTCGCACTTCGCTGCTCTATGTCGAAGGGTTCCCTCATTTTCCCTCCCACCTTCAGTCGGTCTTTGTTTACGAGGGCGTTCGGGCGTTGCTCCGTATGTGCTCCATTTAAAAATATAACTTATTTTACCGCGTTCATTTCATAAAAATTATAACATAAAGCAATAGTGATTTATTTAAATCATTCATCATATTTAAATTAGTCTAGCAATTTTATTATTTATGTAAGTATGAAATCTATAAATGTATGTAGTAGGTGTAAAGGAAGTTTTAATTGCTGAAGAGGGTTTAAAATACTTACTATAATAAAATAAAAGTAAAGAATGACGATTAAAACTTTTTTTAACCTATTATGTAATTAAGTACTTACATATTTTAGTCGCGCTCGCGTTAAACCAAACAAATAACATCCAAACCAGTCGCAGCGAAGACAGAAAATAAACAAACGGGCTGTATGTAAAAAATGTAAGACGTGTTCGGAATTTAAAAAAAACACAAAAATGGATTGGCGCGAAAAACTTTTCGGCCGTGTCCTCGTGAAATGCGATGCACCAGGGACTAAAAATGGGAAATTTGAGAATATACCAACTTTGGAAGCCTTGACTGACTGCGTTGAAGATGGAGAGGGTGCTGTGTGTGGAATTTACTTCTCTTTTGCCAATATTAGTGATACAAGTGACGATTTTGGGCTACGCTTGGAAGAAGTATATAAACAAGTGCATCCAAGATTGAAGGTAGTGGAGGTCGTGCTGTGGGCTCACGTTGGAACACCCGAGGGTCCAGTGGAAAGGGAAGTTGGCTTTAGACGAAGTTTGACTGGAAAACCTTGGTTCGCTGTGACTTTTCACGATGTAGATATTAAGGTAAGCCATAAGACTTTAATCATTTTTTATCTTTAATAATTTTACTCATTAATATTTTATTTTATTTTTAATAATTCTATTACAAAATTAATTATAATCGGGGACAGTGTCTGATTGTATACGCTATGGTTGTGGGTGCGATCCAAGTTAGGAATGATTTGACTTAAATTATTTTCATTTTTCCGCTTTGGTGTAGTGGACAGAGTGTGGCGTTGAGTTCTGCCACTAAACTTCGGGCAGAAAGTGGAGAACAGAGTGGCTTTACACTCGGTTCTCTCTGAATACCCTGCTGCTTAGCGGGAGACAGCGTGAAGCTGAAAAAAATCTATTTAGAAAATATTAAAGATCTTAATCAAATAAGCTATTTTATATTTCGCACCTGCTTATTTTTATAAAAAAATACAATCTAAAGCTTAAACAAATATAACTGTCTAAAGTGATTTATTATGGGTACATTGCCTCCATAATATCCCCTCACAAACTATCCCCAAAAATTTGTAAACCCTTACATTATAATAGCGTAATCAAAATTCTAATTCATATCCCAATAACAGAAATTATTCAATTTTAAAAGCGGCTTTTGTCTAGTTAATTTTTGTATAGTTTTATTATGTATTATTTGATGTACATGTACACAAATCATCTAAATTTGTTCATATAATAAAAATATAAGCGATCGCTGTCTGTGCATAGATATATAAGAATAAATACATTTATTATTGGAGGCATATGTCAATCTAATAGCACCTAAAATAATAAATATATATATATATTTTTTTCAGTTTGTCTGGGTCTGTCGTTCGTGAACGCTATATTTATTTATTATGTTATTTTAATTTAATTTATACATTTAAGGAAAGTTTTGACTTAAGTGAGAACGCGGGTGGAAAAAAACGAAATAGTTATAGTCCTGTAGTTTACGCAGGTGAAGCCGCCGGCGGGTCGCTAGTTAGTAGTTTGTAATAATTTCTGATTTACATTTACATTTGGTACAATTTGATAAATGATATAATGTATTTATAATGTATTTATCAAATTGTACCAATGCGGAAACGGGAGGTATTTCCATCCAAAAAGCAGTTTGACCATCGACTCATGACTGTTTTATAGCAGGGGGTGGCCAATCTCCCTGAGAGTCCGAGCTACTGTTTTTAAAAGAGCCGCAACAAATTATTATTTAAAAAATAGGCAAAAAGTATTATTTCTTTTTGATAAAAATACAATAACACCAAAACTAAATGGGAACTCAGGTACATTTATCGAGAGCCACAGATAATTATTTAAAGAGCCGCATGTAGTCATGCTTGACTGTACACGGTGTCTGAGCTCAAATCAAAATCGAACGAATGCTTAAATTTTAAAATACATCGGTTACATTGGTCTGAAAAGACAAACTTCGAAAGCTAGGTATTATTTTTATGAATACCTTGTAACGAAATACAGTACCTATTTTTTTTAATCCGGGCACATGCTGAACTTTTTTAGCAATTAAAACGGTTAGAAGTCAAATGCAAAATATTTTTATATTTATAGATCTGTAAGTGAAACTGATAAGTATTAAAAGCAGGTTAATATAATCTTACCTATTTTTCACTTACACGTTTAGTTAACATCATTTAAATTAAAAATATAACGTATTTAAATATATATTTTTGGAAGCGCTTTTAAATCGTCGAATAAATTTAAAGTTACTTCCGGCTCCGAAGGCAATTGTGCTGAGAAGAGCAGGCGAGAAACTAAACAGTTGTTTTTTTAAATACAATGGTAATAATGGCTAATCTGCACTAAACTCAAATGATATTACTTCCACACATTTTTATCCTTTAAATATACAGGGTAACAAGCTTTATTTATAACATTGTTTTTTAGTGACTTTAAATGTCTGCAGTGGCAAGTCTAATAACTTTCATTCTTTTATCACTTTCAGTGATAAGGCCACCATTGCACTGATATTTGCTCCGTGAATTAAGTTAAGTTTCAATAAGTGAAATTTTCAGTACTTTTTTTAAAATTATTTGCAATAATTTTTTTTATTATTATTATCTTAGAAGAGTTGTGGAATTTTATTATAAATGCGTGTAGTTAATAATTATTATATAAGAAATAATAAATACGTGTGTATTAAATATAATAATACACTTGCGGTTGTAAGAACCGCTAGACGCGACGCGACGATGCTGTTACATCTGCTATATAAAGTTGGCTGTCAACTAAGCTAATTAAAATTTATATTTTGCATGTTTCGTGCACTCTCTTACTCTACTCAATAGTTTTTTCTCAAGGAGACAAAGAACTGTGGGTTTGCTAGCGATGGCGTTTTAAAATATATTTTATGTAAGCCTTCATATGATTTTTTTCATTAATTAGATTAAGATTTTGTCGTGGCGCAGTGGGACAGCGTTTGACTATAAACTTGATTGGTTGTAAGTTCGACTCCCGCTCGGGGAAATGATTATATTAAAAATATTTTTATTTCTGTTACTCTGACTAACCCTGCTTTGCGGGAAAGAGCGTGAAGGTGAACGAAGATTTATTTACATATAGGTAATTTTTAGTAGGTGGTATATTTATTTATGTTTGATGAAAAAACCTTAGTTCTTAATATTTAGAGGCACTGCGCCTCGATGGCCGCAAGAAACACTAGAGTATGTATGTAAAATGAATGGCCGTTAATATTGACGACACAAATAGAGAGTGGGCGTCCGTTGTCACCTTTGTCATACCCAAAATTTTTATAAAGGACTTCACTTCCACTTCATATACACACTTCCACTTCATATACATTCCACAATTTCTATATAAAATATGCTTGATTCTCAATTTATTTATACTAATACAAAAATCTTATAAAAACTAACTCATTTCATATATATTTTTTAAATTTAATATTTTTTTTATTCCTATATACTTCAGCTTCACGCTATTTCCCGCATACCAGATGTCAGAAAGAATCTAGTGTCAAGACACTTCGGTCTCCACTTTCCGCCAAAATCCGAGACATTGCGTGTTGAGTGGCGGATCGCAACACCGCGCTTCGAATATAGATGACAAACACTGTCATCTATATTCTATCCATTTAATAAAAATGTAATAGATCGCTGTCTGTACATGAAAGATATATACAAAAAAAAAATTGTATGATAATATAATACAATATTTTTTATAATATATGTATTAGTGTAATAATAGAACCCAAACCCTGTTTGTGCGTTTGTGCACGCTAATCTCAAAAACGGCTTAACCAATTTAAATGCAGTTTATACTACTGTATTTTGGTACATTTCCTTTAACATTTAGTATTTAATTCATTTAAATCGTTAGATAAATAAAAAAAGTTACAACTATTTAAACTAAACTTTTAGCAATGTTTGTGATTTAAATGAGCTGGCGAAAAAACGAAAAGTGTTTAGTTGTGTAATTTACGTAGGCGAAGCCGCGAGCGATTAATTTATAAAATTATAAATGATGTATGTATATATATGTATACATCGGCAAAAAAAGGTGAATTTACATCAAAACTAGAACAGTCACAAAAATATCTGTTTTAAATAAGTATCAAACATACGACCTCCAGTTAAAATACCAAATAAGCTCATCATAATGTAGCCATTGTGGTACAGTGGTATAGCACCTGACTGTGGTTTCGATTCCCACTCGTGGGAATGAGCATAATTTAATTATTATCACTTCTCCACTCTGGTGACCAAGACAAAGCGCAACATTTAGGTCCGCCACTCAACACGAAATGTCTCGAATGGCGGAGAATGTTCTTATCTTGATATTAGGATCTCTCTGACTGCCCTTTTTTTACATGAGGAAATCCGTTACGGATGCCAATTGGGGATTCGGACGGGTTATGTGGGACTCCGGTCTGGCTAATGTAGGCTCCGTATATCCACTATAACCTCACTGTAGTACTCCTCAACCGCCACTAGTCAGTACCTCGGGAATTGCCTCAGTATTCTGTGAACCCCGGCGGCTCTCTGACTACCCTGCTATGCAAGATAAACTAAACAAAGATCGTACAAAAATAATATAATAAACTACTAATTTTACGCCATTTAATACTAACACTAAAGAAACATCAATATCAAATCCAAATAACTTCTTATCGAAACCAAGCACAAATCGTAGGCTTATGACGTTTTTATGGAAGCTGTAAAGTATGAAACACCCCAGCCGAGGGTGTGGAAGGGGCCATCCCTCACCCCTCCTATCTCTTAATGTGGTAGTGTGGGGGTGGAAGTAAAGGAAACCATAACTTACAGGTGCAATTTCATTAAAATGTTGTTTTAGATAGCGCCTTCTGTTTTTATAATGGTTTCCAATTTTTTATAAATAATATTCTAATATTTAAGTTGAATCTATTTATTTGCACGTAACGAGATTTTGAGTAAGAGAAACTCTTAGTGTAAGGTCACTACGTTTTTCGCTCGTTTTATTGACAATTTGGTGACAATTCAATACCGATGTTTCTTTAACTGGATCCAGAAGCTATTTTAAATACAAACATTTCCCCTAGTGGAATTCGAATGTACAATAATCGTGTGCAGCGAGGCACATCCCAACAACGACTCGTCGACTCTTATTACTGTCTAAGAATGTCTGAAATATCACCTTATAGTCATATAAGAGAAAACTCAAAAACAACTTAACCGATTTTAGACTTGTTTACCTAATGAAAAATACGTTTTAATTTTTAAAAAATCAAAAGTCGCTTCGGGAAGTATCTTTTAATGATTATATATTATATTATTCAAAGCCTTGCTGTTTGTATACTATACTTTTTTATGACTAATCAAGGCCCCTGGACTATTCCAGTATATTTTATAACACTGAGTCTATAATACATTTAAGAACGATCATTATTCAACTTAATTCAAATAGTCAATCAACATGAGAAGAATTTAGTCATGATGTCATTCTACTCGCAACTTTGGTACAGAAATCGTATAAATAATTATTATACATTCTTTTTTAGCTTCAAGCATCTGTTAGGACATAACTTTGTCAGGTGGCTATCAATTTGTGGTAAGTTGGTTAACTTTGGCAATTAATTGCAACCAGACCTTGGACAGGAATATAATTGAAACATAGTATATAGGAAATCGAACCTAATACCATCTTATGTACTGTCAGGCATTGCCACATGCACCACAATGGAAAAGTAATATTTTATCTATCTCCGTAAAGAACCAGGGCGAGGCGCTAGTACCAAATAAAAATGCTAAAAGTGCAAAAAGCAATGATCTTTAGTCATGTACAATATTATACACGTATAACATGTGCCTATGTATAATTATACAGCAGTCAGACTGACCCACGCGTACGCCAATAACGATTAATATTTTACACGCCGTCGGCCGACGATGCACTGTGCATTGCACGTACAAAACACGATTTTTGTAATAGTAAGTACCTAGGCACTACGTAATACTTTTTTTAAAAGTTTTACGTGTAGGTATATGTGTTTCAAATTCAAGAATATGATAAAACATTCATTTTATAATATTAATAACATAAAACGATGCGTCGTATTAAAGTTTAAATTAAACTAAAACTCTAGTGTCAGCATACTTCGATTTCCACTTTTGCCCGAATTCGAGGCATTCCGTGTCGAGTTGCAGAACTCAACGCCACGTTCTGTTTTATTAGAGCTGGGAAATAAAACTATAATTAAAATAAAATTATTCATCCGAGTGGGGACCGAGTCTACAAACAATCGCGTTTACTGACGTTCCCAATGCACCACGATCGCCTCAAAATAAAGTACTGATGCATTGTGATGTACTTAGTAAAAATTATTTTGTCTATCTAATAGCAGGGCAGTCTGAGCCGATAGATAGTATGTGCTTCTACGGTCCGAAATAGGACATTGCATTTTGAGTAGCGGAACTCAACGCCGCAGTTTATAGTTAGTTAGTAATACTTTTGTTTGAATTTAAGGAATGAAATGTTACTACTACTCTATGCCTATGCCTATGAATATGTAATGTCATGTCATGCATACTCAGAATGCGTAATTGGACATGATAGGGGCATGTATAATACGAATGCAATTTAAATTTTTACGCAGGGAGCACTTTGAAATTGCTTAGCTTTCCTTTATCGCTAACTTGAGGCTGCTTTAAATCGCATATATGTAACTTTGCTAATAAAAGTCGTATCAAAATTTGTTAAGCCGATATCAAAATTGGTCCGAACTTCTAACATAAAAATACACATATAGACACGAAATAACAGTAAAAAATAACTTAACAAAATTAAATTTGTGCATTTATAAGGTAATTTAAGTATTAAATAAAAAAATAATACTGCTTTGGACTTTTCCAAAAGGCATAGTGAGTCAAAATTATTATAATTTACTTCTCGCTATTTATATTCCATACACTGTAGTCCCACAACGATTAAAATATCACACTTGGCTAGGCGTCGCCGCGTGCACGTGTGCAAAATATCCAAGCGTTTTATAATTATACTAATAAGCGCAAAAAAGATCATTTAAAAATAAACTTAGCTTGCATGTGTAATATTGTACTGGTATATTCCTGAAGTCAGATAACTATAAACTCCAGTTTATATGCCGTATATATAACTACTAGCGACGCGCTCGCGGTTTCGCCCGCGCTGACTATAGCGTGCCTGTTTCGGGTTTTCGGCTGCCTTATTGTAAACAATGACATTCCTGCAAAAACTAAAAGAAATAAGAGTAAAATGTAGCCTATGTATCCCAAGACCCTCAAGTGTCTATATAAAATTATTATTATAGTATTACAATCGGTTCAGCGGTTATGCTGTGATGACGTCACAGACACACAGACAGAGTGAGTATGGATTGTCCAGGACAGTTACATGCGTATGCAAGAAGCAATCGCTATTTTGTTTTAAATGAAAGCGTTTTCTAGAAGTTGTATATTTAAAGTTTTTTAAGTTCAGATTAGGTATACAAGCCGTGGATTTTTTTAACTAATCCTTATACCTATATACAATATTATATGTTTGTATGGATAACGGCGTTATTTTAATTAATTTAACAAGATAAAGTGCAGCGGTGAGTTCCGCCACTCAACACGCATTGGCTCGATTTCGGGCGGAAACTGGAGAAGTGATTCTTTGACATTAGTACTAATTCTCTCTAACTATAAGTCTACTATGCGGGTAAAAGTGTAAATAGATATGGGCCTGTTTGTATTCGATTTGAAACCTTTAATGTACGTCTTACGTATGTCTCATGTCAGTTTGTTATCTAATTAGGGGTCGCTTCGTTCAGATTGTCAACGTTTACAATTCATAATTATATATAATTTTAAAAACTTATATAATAATATAATAACAACGAAAGTGATTATATAAAGCTAGTGTATTAAATAAACTTAGAAAATCAAATGTATAGTTGGCTAAGCTTTCGAGATCTAAATCGAATATCTCAAGATTTTAGGGCAGGATCTCGTCTACGAGAGATGTGATTCTTATCAGGATAACTTGTGTTATCATCTACCACATGTAATACACCTTTATCCTTTCTTCAACTGCATGATGTTTCCCGAACAGCGGGCTAGGCAAAGGCAGTGGTGTCGAGGCATCCACTCAAGGCACTCAAGGCATTCAATTTCCACTTCTCACCTGAATATAAGTTTAGTGGAGCCAACACCACCCTTTGTTTTACTAGAGCGGGACATTGCAAATAACAATTTAAATATAATCATTCCCCCGAATAGTAAATCGAATCCGCAACCAACCGTATTTACTGTCAGACGCTGTGTGTCACGACGACCTGTACATTTATGAATTTAGATTATATATAAAATGTAAACATATTCGCATAGCGGTTAAAGCAAATTGTTAATTTAAACAGTCCATTGCCAGGCGCTAATAATTTAGTAGGACATTTGTTAAATCCATGTGTACTTAGTTTGAAATCGTAAAGTGGGAATTAGTAAATTGTGTATATAAATTATAATTAATATTACACATAAAGTATAAATATGTACGTACAATGTAGATAGGTGTGGCGGTCGTTATAGAGCGAATAGTTTAACAGCAACGGTTGCAAGTTCAAATTTTACTCGAGTGAATATTTATAACATAATCCAAGCCTAGTCTTGTAAGGCGAATTCCATTTCGTTTGACAACGTATTTGTATATAAGCTTTAATTAAAACTGTTTTTGCCGGGCTAAGAATACAATTTAGAAAAATTACAATAACATTAAATAAAGCCTTTGTATTGTGTGATTTTTACATTACATTTCAATGATACTATTTTCAACGAGACTGTGGTTTCCTGTGACCACGAACTACTGTAGCGTTCGAGATGTTGGAGTTTAAACTAACCTACATCAAAAATGCTTTAATATCTTTACTTTTAGTCAGTTAGTTAAGTGTTTGTATTTTGGCATTAGAATCAGTACTCTATTATCTTTAAATGGTAAAACTTTTGACGCAAGTAATGTTTTTTGATATTATAGATAAAATTACAAGATTTATTACAGCTTTGTGTTAAAATATACACTGTTTTATTCTATATTGCGCAAATCATATCGTATGCGTATACATATCGGCTAAAGAATTCGCACAAGGAACATAGTACTACGTTTTCGGATTATGTATTTTTTCTCAGCCATTGTTCTGACGCGATGCATATTTCCACTAAACGCTCAGTTAAATATAATATAATATATTTAATTCATTTAACTGAAATGTATGTGTGGAGATAGAGGGAATTTAGTAGATATAACGTAATGAAATATCAGTAAAGGCGTTACGATCATTTTGGCTAATTTTTTTCAATAGTCACTAAAGTTTTACCACATCAGGAATATCAATTTTAGTATAACGCCCTTTTCTATATATGTTCCAGGGTAGCTGATCTATTTTATAGATTCACATTAGATGTCTAAGTCATTTGACTTTTATATGTGAACGGAAAATACCCAACACTCAAGTTCCACATAATTTTTGCTATGTTCCAGGCATTTGATTTTAATGTGTTAACGAAATATATCCATTATGCTCAACAACTTACTAACGCGCCATTTATTTATTTTCTATAAAAAAAAAAAAAAAAAAAAAAAAAAAAAAAAAAAAAAAAAAAAAAAAAAAAAAAAAAAAAAAAAAAAAAAAAAAAAAAAAAAAAAAAAAAAAAAAAAAAAAAAAAAAAAAAAAAAAAAAAAAAAAAAAAAAAAAAAAAAAAAAAAAAAAAAAAAAAAAAAAAAAAAAAAAAAAAAAAAAAAAAAAAAAAAAAAAAAAAAAAAAAAAAAAAAAAAAAAAAAAAAAAAAAAAAAAAAAAAAAAAAAAAAAAAAAAAAAAAAAAAAAAAAAAAAAAAAAAAAAAAAAAAAAAAAAAAAAAAAAAAAAAAAAAAAAAAAAAAAAAAAAAAAAAAAAAAAAAAAAAAAAAAAAAAAAAAAAAAAAAAAAAAAAAAAAAAAAAAAAAAAAAAAAAAAAAAAAAAAAAACTATTGTATACAAGGTGTAACGAAAATATTTTGAAGTAAAATCTTATTGTTGTAGTCCGTTTTTTGGAATTTTCTGCCGTCTTAATTTTTACCGACACCGATTTTCTGGCTCAGCAGCTACAGACCAAGAAATAGCTATATATCTCTTGTGTGTGTGTCTACGTATGCTTTACATTTTTAGTATATATTATTTTGCCTTTAATAATACATAAAATATAGAACAATACAAAGGTAGAGGCCATTGTGGCTTAGTGTGAATCGTTCGACTGTATACGCGATGATTGTAGGTTTTCCAATCGGGGAAATTATTATGAGAAATGAATTCTCCGCTCTGGTAACAAGACAAAGCGCGGCGTTGAGTTTCGCTATTTTAACACGCAATGTCTTGAATTCAGGCGGAAAATGAAGCTGAAAAATAAAATCATACAAAAAGTATATTTTACAACAATAAAGTAAATAAAAACTCTATTGTCTCTCTAACAAGTAATTTAAAAAAAAACTGCAAAATGAAATGAAGGTAAACTTTAGTTTTCCCGATTCATTGTCCGTAATCGGAGTCGGGTCATTCGCTCCGTACTCTATATGAATAGAACGTGATATCTAGAATATTTAAAAATATATTGTTATTGTCCATAATACTCGCATTGTTATAGGCTTTTGTTAAAAAAATGAATTCTTAAAACATTTCTATATTTTTTTGTACCTCAAAGCTAAAGTTAAAACAATGCAAGATTTTTTTACTTGAAACTAGTGCTATATCAAATGCATGGTATTATTAATTCAATGTATTTCTAAATTTAATGCATAATGCATATAATATTTGCTTATATATATAATATTTTTTAAAAGGCAATATGTCAACTATGATTTTATTAATATTGTTACAGTTATATTGCATTGTGCCATTATAGTGTTAACCTGGCCGTTTCATTTCTCTTTTGCATGTGATGTTTACCTTTAAGTGTTATTAGCTTTAAGACAAATTTACTGGATATATATATATATAATGTAGCAACCGTTGGTAATCTTAATAAAATAAATAAAAACATAAGAATAAATAAATATTTTCATTTTCTGCGCTTTTTGAAGAAGTCTTTTTGTCGAATCAAGGCATCGTGGTGCAGTCAGACAGCGCTTGCCTGTAAACGTGTTATATTGTGGGTATTGTGGGTCCCGTTTCCCATCGGGGAAATTTAAAATATTTCGATTTCTCTGCTCTGGTACCTGAGACAAAACCTGGCATTGAGTTCTGCCACTTAATACGCAATGTCTCGATGTTGGGCGCAAAGTGGAGAACGGTGTGTCTCAACACTAGGTTGTCTCTGACTATCCTGCTATGCGGGAAAAAGCATGAAGCTGGATAAAAAGCATAAATAAGTGTTTCGCCATATAACCAATGTCACAAATGTCAAATTTCATTTTTCGTCTGCTTAATTTTTGTAAAAAAAGATGCAAAGAAGAATTTCGAACCCATAACCATCGGGTTTAATCAAGAACCTCCGCCCATCTATCATTTACCTATTTACCAAAAGAATTAAATGTCGAATTATATAATCATTTTTATGCAAACACAAAGCAGAATACTAGTATGTTATTACGTTATCTAATGGACAATCCCCTAAGTACATACTACATACCCATTGTTACAGGTCATTCGCTTTATGCATATGAATGAAAGCGACGCAAGTGGAGCAATTCTAGAGTCGACATTTGTAATATCTTAAAGCGAAATACGACTCGTTTTCCCCTTTTAATCCTTACGGCCTAGTTAAGTTGTATGCTTATTGTCCTGGTTTTACCAAGATTAAAAGTTCTTGTTACTCTCAGCTCTCAGCGAACAAATAATACGTACGGCTATAAGGTAGTTTTTATAAAGCCCCGCTAAGAGTCTGCAAGGTAAATTACGATGGAATGATTTTAATTGTATTTTTGTATGTATGAATAAACTAAGTTATATATATATTTTTTGCTTCAAGCATCTACAGTATTAGTCAGAGGGAACTTCGTGTTATAGTTTTCCGTTTCCCGTCAATTTTGAACCATTGTGTGTTGAATGGTGGTTCTTAACGCCACGATTTATATTACCAGACTGAGGAAATTAAAATATTATATTTTACTTTAATGTAATTATTCGCTTAGTAGAAATTGATCCCATATTCATAATGTTTATATTTTTTGAAATATTAAATGTTGATTTATATATCAACAATACCCTTTTCTCTTGCAACCGCCCATGAGCGACGACAAGTTTCATCAGATATTTCAACTTAAATAGACATTTTTGAGATGTAAATTGACAATAAAGTAAAATTTATTTTTATTTTCTATATTCCAAATAATGAGCAGTTAAATATTATTTTATTTGATTTAAACTTAACTATATCTTTATGAAAACGAGTCCACACATTTACCAATGTAAACTATACACTCAACCCATAAGCTTTTCTTCTATGTTCAACATTTTACGCGGATTTCAATTTCTATACAGTGTACAATCTCTCCGTTATTTTCCTGCCAACCAAACTAACACAGCGTGTCGTGTAACAGAATCAAAGCCTGTATTTCGTTTTAACTAGTAATTAGTTTCACTTCAACTAGATAGACAAGCACAAATATAACCTTTGGGATTTGAACGCGCGATGCTATGTAAAAAATTCAAAGAATTTTGTATGCTATAGTACCTATTTACATTCGTAGTACATTCCAGACTCCAGTCAATAGTGCAAACGAAACAATAACATCCTGCCAGACATGCAACGATGACTAACGATACGCTTTTTTGACCAGCATCGTTTTTAAAACTTTAAAATGTCAACTATAAGACCGTGGTATTAGGTTCAATTCCGCTTAATTTTGAATTTGTAATTTAAAAAGTAAAATAAAAAAGAAATATGTGAGGATTTTTAAACGTGACTAGAATATTAGGTTTTTTTAATTTTAACGTTTAATTTAGAATATATTGTAATGAAAACAATAATTATAATTTTAATAAACCGTTCACATCTTAGGTACCTATGAATATCATGTATATGTAGGTGAGTGAAGATGTAAGGTACGTATGTACTTAGATATTTATTTAGGTCACGGCTTGTGGGTTCGATTCCTCTAGCAAGACAATATAAGTAATCAATTGTTAAACATATTTTTAGAAAACGTCTAAAAATTTGACCGCACCCGGATTTAAACCCGCGCCTCTTGGTAACTAACAGCTGCGTCGAATAGCTATACCTTTTTTAAAAATATGTTTTTTAATTTCATACAGAGATGCTAACAACAAAAATTGGTTGTAATAATAAACGTAGAAAATGGCTTAGCGTTCTTTTTTACATTTTTTAAAGTGTTATTCGCACACTTAGGAAATTGAAAAAGGCATATTTAGAAAACGTATAAAAATTTTAACGGTTTTCAAGAGGCACGGGTTCATGTCCCGCTGCGTTAAAATTTTTATACGTTTTCTAAATATGGCTTAGCGGTTAGAGCACTTGGACGGTTTCCAAGAGTTATCCCCAATCCCTTGAAATTATTCAAAATATAGTTATTATACCTAGCCTAGTTAGATTTAACGGTAAAAACTATGTACATACATGTCTCTAAGAGAACACATGAGTAGAACAGAGCATACATAAAGTTTGTATGGAGAATTATTGCAAGAAGCCAATATTTTATAATGATGCATTAGAAATAAGTTAATTAAATGAATAAACAAAGTATTACACACGCTATCAAAAAAAAAATTACATACTATTTTATATAAAGTGATATATATACCTAAGTAAATCATACATAAGAAAGGCCTACATAGGTGTACATATATCACGGCACAAAAAGGAGGAGAAAGGAGGGAACAGATCTTCTAATATATTTCCATTTTTCTTTACAAAATTAAGATGATTTTCTTTTATGATTTGAATGTATTACTAATGCATTCTACACTTCTACATATAAACATCAACAATATCTAGTTTCACACTTCATCAAAGCATAACTTACGTAAAAATCGGTTCAAAAATTTTTTTATTCATTTTGTCACGCTTTTTCTTTATAATAATCAAACAATATTGGAAAATACAATAATACAGTGATTAAAGACGAATGGATCTATTAAATACAGTAAATAAACCCCACTATATATAAGTCGCTAGCGTCGTCAAACGTAGGTATATAATTAAAAATTCACAGAACTCAACAAAATTAAAAAATTGTTACCAAAGTAGAGACTTCAACAAAAATATATATTTTAAAAGCCTTAGATATCCGTCACGGCAAAATTTAACGAAGCTAAATTACAACAGCCTAAATCATTAGTATTAAAAATATATTAAAAAAAAATGTTCAAGTAAATATTTCTACGCCTACACTGTATTTATATAAGGTGAAACGTGAAGACGACCATTACGATAAACGCTTTCATTAAAGTTCCTTGCCCTATCTTATCTTTGAATCAAATTTAAGGTAAACTTATTTTTACTTATTAGCGAGCTTAATATAGCAAGTGCTAAGCATTGCTTGCCTTTGATCTCTTTCACACCTAGAATTTATGTTCAAGAAGAAAACCATATTACGTATATTATTTTAAAGGCCATCGTGGCGCAGTGGAATTTTGTGATACTGTTAACGCGATAGGTATGCGTTCGATTCCCAGTTAAGCGAATTATTCAGTTTCACGCTGACCGAGAACCTGATATCAAGACACTCCGCTCTCCACTTTCCGCCCGAATCCGAGACATCAGCGTGTTGAGTGACGGTTAACTCTACTCTACGTTTTGTCTTGTCACCACAGCGGACAAATGAAAATATCAACATCATTCCCCCGAGTGGAAATTGAACCCACAACTATCGCATCGCGTACACTAGGCAGACAACAACAATAACACGGATCAAAAGCGTTTAGCTGCTTTTTCAGTAATGTTTAAACGCTATAGCGGAGTAATGTCACGTGTTTGCCTGATCGTGATGGTTGAAAGTTTGAAAGCGCTGGCTCCTTCCACACATAAATCGCTTCAACAGTCTCGTTCCTTTAAGCGCGATATTGGGTTTCTTATAAAATATTTTCACCAAGACACTTAATAATAGTTTACTGCAGAATCTACTTTCATCATTTGAAAGTGCAACGTTGAGTTCCGCTACTCAACAGACAATGTCTTGAATTTTGACAGTTATCAGAGTACGGATTGTATTGAAATTTGGTTCTCACAGCTTCCCTACTATGCGAAAAAAAGCATTAGCGAAGCGTTAAGTGTTAAGTTAACGAAGCGTTAGCGAAGCAAAGCTATTATCGTCTCTCGTTATTCAAAATTTTACTGAATTAGGGATATAAGTTCCTACTATAATTGTAAATAACAAGTGTAACAAGTAAAAGAAATCCATACAAATACTTTAGTAAATTACATTTGCACCCCTAAGATGAATCCCGACGGGGTGGCGACTCAGCGTTTTTTCATCTCTTTCGACTCGGAAAGTTGTTTCTTGATCAACTACTTTAAGTAGCTCTATATATCTTTTTTGGAATTATCTTTTGTTACAAATAAATGGTATAAGAGTGTTTCAAATTACATCTATCTATATCTTATGTTATGCTATAATAAAACAGTAATAAAGTTTTGTCTTTAGTGTGTGTGTGTGTTTGTTTGTTTACGAAAAAATAATGAGACATATGATAAACAGATAAATGAGACAACAAAAATAGAATATTAAACCATGATATTTTAAATGTCTGTTTGTTTATTATTTATTTACTTGTACTTCATCATAGTTACTGATCGGATTTGGACAAAAACTGTTTATTGTGGTAGGCATTTTCCATTGATATATATACCAACTAGCGGCCTGCTCACAGCTTCACCTGCGTAAACCACACAACTAAACTATTTAGTTTTGTCGCCCGCCCACGTGCTCACTTAAATCACAAACTATGCTACTATTTTTAAATTGACTTAAATCATTTAATTTATTTATTTATTAACCAATTACAATGAAATAAACACTAATTATAAAAGGAAGTACAATTATCAAAACTGCATTTAAATTGGTTTAGGTTTCTGAGATTGGCATGTACAAACACACAGACAAACAGAAAAGAAAATTTAAAATCATTGTTTTGGGTTCCATTACATTGATAAATGCCCGCAATTATATTGTTTTTTTTTTCATATATCTTTTATGTACACACTTCGATCAGTTATGTTTTTATTATAATTATAGATTAAACATAACAATTAAAAATCTGAAAAATCTGATGAAGAATCGTGATAGACCAGCTAAACTTTAAGAAATGAGTAAATTTCGCATTTGTAAAACTTTTTGAGTATGGCGGGCAGTTTACGTTGGGAAATAAAAATTATTAAATTGAGGTCATTATGGCGCAGAAAGCTATGACTGACTGTATATGTGATAGATGTAGGTTGGATCCCCAATCAAATTAATACGCAATGACTCAAATTTGGATGGTAAGCGGATAATGGAGTATCACTGGGTCAATTTTGTCTTCTCATAATGAAAAATATGTAGCTCATTAGATGTGTATGTCTAAGAGACAAGAAAATTACCATCTTAAATGAAGTTATTATAATTTTGGGTCCAAATTCATTTTTTTTAGCTAAATGAATGACATCAAGTTGTAAATAGACGTAGTATGTCAAAGTCGCAGGCGTAGTTGCGGGCACCAATTAGTAAGAGTGTCAATAATCTACTAGGCAATAATTTCACTTAATAATTAGTTCGTTTATCATATCAATTCTATTTTATATATAATATTTTTTAACATGATATGTGTCGAATTCGGCCAGAAAGTTGACAAAGGTGAGTTTTGACAATCTTATGTGTAAGAGCTAATGGCTAATTATGCGAACACACGGCTAGCTTACTTTATCTTTAAAAAGATAAATATGGCGAATTTGAATTTTACTAAACTAATATCTTCTTGTCAGTGTTATTTTTTTAAAAACATATTATATATTTTGTATGATGATGGCAAATGACCACCTTACTATATAAAATGTACTTATTAATGTTCTTTGACGCATACTTTGTATTTAATGCGTTCAAAAAATTACAATTTACAAATTTCTAAAACGCATAGACATTTCTAAAGCTCATGACAATTACACCACCGCTATAGTCTCTCTTGGAAAGTAGCTGTGTTTTAACCTATTCCCACGAAAGGTGATTGCTCGGATCCATTCAATTACCGACACACACGCTCCATCACCTTAGATAGTAAGGAGTGGAGGAGGAGAGTATCAAAGGTGATGAGCGCGTGATTGACACCCAGCTCCATGATTATATAGCGATCAGCAGTACGGTTTTCGTCACGGTCGCATTGCTAGAGACCTTTTAGTGTACGAAACTCACCGCTGAGCTGCTATTGTGAGTAAAGGGAAAGCTATGGCAGTCAGCCTTCACTTCGCATAGGCCTGTGATATGCAAACTCTTTTGTCGAAGTTAACATCATACAGACTTCCTTCGAGAGATTATGCAATTGGGCAACCAGGTAAATACCTGGTTGCCCAATTGCAGTAAATACACAGATATTAAACAGATGCTGGAGTACCCCACGCTCCTATAAAATAATCTATGGGATTCTTCGGGTTGATGTATCGGATTAAGTCCAGTTTAGGAGTACTCGCGCCTCTTGGAAACCGTCCAAGCACTCTGACCAGCTCTGACCGCTTAGCCATGCGTTCTACATCCGGCTTCGCGAAATTGTTATATGTCTTTGCGAAATTCTGAAGAGTACAAGAATTTGTCAGATATAGAAAGCATGGTTAGCCGCCAGAGCGCTTAAACGGTTTCCAAGAGGCGCGAGTTCGAAACCCGCTGCTTCTAATTTTTTATACGTTATCTAAAAATAAGGATATACTAATACATTAAATGAACTAGACAATACAACTCTTCAATTTAATATTTAGTCTTGGACTAATTATATCAATTAAGTCTTAAATAAATAAATTTCTTATCTACAGTACCAATCTAATTTATTTTATTTTTCCTGTGTAGCAGGGTAGTCAGAGCGGTCCTAGAGTCAAGACACTCCGTACTTTACTTTCTCCTCGAACTCGAGACATAGCGTGTTGAGTGGCGGAACTTAACCCCGTGCTCTGTCTTAACAAAGCGGATATATGAAAATAATTAAAATTATATATATATAATTTGCCCAGTGAACCCACAACCAATCACGATCATAGTTGGTTAACAAATTTCGTTAAGACAGTGTGTCCTTCTAAGCAGTAAAACAATTGAGTATTCTAAATCGATAGCTTTTTAATAATTACGTACTAATGGTGTACACGCCTTCAAGTAAATATAAGTAAACTTGAAAATGTTTATAATTTTGAATTATTAAAGTTTTTAACGGCAAATTTGGCTCGGTTTAAAGAACGAAGCCAACTTGGCGTAGCCAAACAATATACAATATCAGCTCCAGCCCATTATCTTAAAATCATGTGGTAAATAAGCTCGTATCACAATACAATTTATATTAACCGTGATTAATTTCTGTCAAAATGCAAGCGTATTTTCCTTCCACGAGATATGTGCACAATGGAAGACATCACGGGCATTCACGACCTCGTTTCCCCGAACTCGCTATCTTGCAAGCATTCCTTACATCATATTTGTAAGCATTGTATATACCTACTGAGGTTTGTTATTTTATTAATATTAACTTATTTGAACACTATGATATGTTTGTATAAAAATAAATATATACACGGGTTTACAATGGTGCTACTAAAACTTACCTTGTAACTATACTACATACTTATATTTATTTGTGTATTTATGTATTGTGTATATTATCATATCAGAGGCCATCGTGGCATAGTGTGATAGCTCCTGTATAAGCGATGGTTGTGGATGAATAGAAATTCAGACTCGGGAGAATGATTATATTAAAACTATTTTCACTTCCGCTCTGGTGACAAGACAAAGCGCGGCATTGAGTTCCGCCACTCTACAAGCAATGTCTCAGATTCGGGCCAAAAGTGGAGAACTTTCAGCTTTCTGTACCCAGTTGATTGTCATTCAATTGACATTTTGAAAGTGTGTGTAACAGCTTATTTGAATAAAGAATATTTTTGTTTCATAATTAAAATTTTGTGATATTAACCCGGTGCTGATCCGTCGATTGAGACAACCCCTGTATATAGATTACAAATCAACTGAAATATAAACACATATTGGTATCAGATGCTGCGCCTCACTGAGATCAGATCGGTGTATCTTTAACATTTCATCATTGGTTAACGAGGGCGTCAATTAATGTGCTCTAGGCAGATCGATATGCATCAACATATATGTTATTATATGTATTATATGTCTATATGTGTATATGTCTATATGTGTATATGTCTATATGTGTATATGTCTGTGAACTTTAGAATTTAGTGTAGTAATTTTGGTCAAAATTATTACAGGTTGCAATTTTACGAATTAGGTACGTTTCCGTTAACAATTACGTGCTGAATGATACCAAATGCCTAACTTTTCAGCTCACACCATTTCCCTTATTTAACAGGGTAAGCTAAAAAGCCCGTCTATTTCTATTATACAGGTGACCCGAACGCTCGTTTCCCTCGTCTATAGAAAAAAAATGGGTATTTGGGTATAAATAAGATATAACAAAAAGAGAGAACTCAGTGTAAAGACCCTTTCGTCTCCTTCCCATACTTTTTACACTCCAATAGTAATGACAATGGGTTTTGTCTATTTAGTACATAGTCGTACAACATTCGTATGTTAATAAATGAAGGTAAATTCATATTTGTTTAAAACTTGCCTTCTCTTTGCAAAGATCGTTGGTATTGTCTTATAAACGTGGTACAGTACGCACGCATTATTATTACCTCAGAACTCGGTAGAACACAGAAAAACTAGTAAGTTGGTTTTCACTGTCCAATCTTGTAGACAAATTGCGTGCTAAGATCTAAACATTGTTACGCTTTTTCTATAGCGGGATATATTTCATAAGATATGTCCCGCTGCGTTAAAATTTTTATATGCTTTCTAAAAATATGTTTATCATCTAGAAATTCGTCTTACACTTGTCGTTCGAATTCGAGACATTATACAATCGTGTGGCAAAACTTAATGCTGAACTTTGTTTACCAAGACAAAATCATATTCCTGAGTGGAACGAATTACCTATTTAAAAAATAAATATTATTTAATAAAATTGATTTTAAGCTAACACCATCGATCACGTCCGGAATGGCTGCGAAGACGTCAAGAGCACAACGGATAAATATTCTAGCAATATAATTTTGATGGCATCGTGGCAAAGTAAGATTGTGACTTATGTGGGTTCCTCTGAAAATTATATATATATATATATATATTTTCATTTCTCCGCTCTGATACCTAAGACAAAGCGCGGCGGTGAGTTAAGCCACTCAACACGCAATATCAATGGCGGAAAGTAGATAAATCGTAAAAGTAATATAATTTTGCGACTGTATATTTTTGTGATATGCAAGAACTTTTGTAGTCTGTATTTACATAAAAAATATTGCTTAAATTTGATCTTAAATTTTACTTAAACTGAAAATCAGTTCAAAAGTAACAACTCGTATTTCATTTTATATCGTAATGGTTTTCTTACTTGCTTACTTTCAAATAAGTTATTTTAGACATCTACATTTCAGACCACTTTAAAATACACATGAATAAATAAAATGAAAGCTCAAGATATTTAAAGAGAGCACTCATAGCATCCCTCATCCCTCAGAATATTCCCACAGGTCAGTGAACTGCAAGGTCTTAGACGAAGGGCCCTTTGATAAGATCTTAAGTTGTTTAGTTTTGCTGGACGTCAGTAATTATGATATTTTTTTTATGCACCTCCCATAAAATTAGAGGGGAAAAATGGTACTTTTTGTAACATTTGTATTGGAAGAAAATATAATGCCGCGTTTCGTTTAATCGAAATTGCAAAATTTTTATATTATGCAGCTGCACGACTTTACCCGTATGTATAGCAGTGTGGTGTGATTTGAATCCATAAAAAAAATATTATTAGGGGCATTTATCAATGTAATAGAACTCAAAACAATTATTTTTATTTTCTTTTCTGTTTGTCTGTTTCTTTGTGCGCACTAATCTCAGAAACGGCTAAACTTATTTAAATGTAATTTCAGTATTGTATTGTGGTAAGCGTCCCTTAACATATAATGTTCATAAATAAAAAAGTTATGGCCATTTAAATTATAAATTTGAACAAGGTTTATGATTTAAGTGAGTGTGGGCGGGCGAATAACGAAATAGTTTTGTCATGTAGTTTACGCAGGCGAAGCCGCGAGCGGGTTGCTACTATAATAATAAATCTCACTGAGTCACTGACACATCACGGACAGCCTAAACTACTACGCGTAGCTGAAATATGGCTTATAGGTTCCTTAGGGGGTCTTTTCCGAAACTGCTCCGGGAATAACCAGGCATCTATCATTGAAGCAAACGAAATTGCGAGTTGTTACTAGATTTTTTTATTTATTTGGGGTAAACAAACGGTATTAGAGTAAGTATTACATAAAAAGCATTATAACTCGCAATGTCTCGAATTTCAACGCAATGTCTCGTAGTGGAGAGTGTCTAGACACTAGGTTCTCTCTTACAACCTTACTTTGTCGGTAAAAGCGTAAAGCTGTTGAAACATAGTATTAAAAGTAACACCAGTAACCAACACCGTTTGCCATAGATTTACTGATTAGAATAAAAACCGTTACAAAACATAGTTTCTCAGTGACAAATATAATTTAATATTCTGAACGCAGATTTTATCTCCATTAAGTAAGCAAATCACGTAGAATTTCAAAGTTACAATAGAAATAATATTAATTTTTGATTGCTTTTATAAATATTCAACCACCTAGGCGTAGTAAGAGTATGAGAAGGCAATTTTAAAAAGCACAGTATATATCAAAATTGATTCATTTTTAGATTTCAGTATGTATTTATTGTGATGAATAAACTCTATATTCGATGCACATGCTTCGGTTAAAGTAAATGGGGGACAAAGGTGCGGATATCAAGTGTATATATATTTGTGAAAATGAAACCTAGACCCCACACAGTCAGCCAAAAATATCCCAATTCCAGTTGTCACTTAAATCACAAACTGATTTCATTTATAATTGAAATTGTTGTAATTTTTTTATTTATAAACCAATTCAAATGAAATACTATATGTTAATTTAGTTAGCTTAAGTTTACGACAATGCAATAGTCAAAACTGTATTTATATCCGTTATGCGGTTTCGGAGATAAGCCTGCACAAACGCACTGAAAAACAGAAAAAAGTAACAAAAATCATTATTTGGGTTCTATTACATTAATAAATGCCCCTAATATATATATTTTCCACATTTTCAATGTACATTAGTTACAGTTTTATTATAAGTATAGAATATTTTAGAATAAGGCTTCCTAAGAATTTTGTGGAACGTTTTATACGTTATGCAAATGTACCTATTCTATACATAGGCCCAAGTATAGCGAGCAGAATAACAGCAGATTACCGTATGTAGATTACCTTTTACATATTAAAGTGGGGATAAATGTCGTCTAAAGCCCAATTTATACTGATATTACACATACATATCCATATCACTATTATTGTAAACCATTTTTGTACAACATTAAAGATTATATAGTGAAATATTTCTCCGTTTTTCTGTTTCTTTAATCATACAAATATGAGGGTTTTATGTGCTATGTTTCGTCTATTTCGCTTTAAAAATATAAATATTATATTTGAATACTTTAAAAAATTATATTAACATATGTATATTGTAATTGACTTCATTAAGTGACATCGAGAAATTTTGTCAGTCATTTTAAGCCCTACTTCTAAAAGAGTATATTTTACTTTAAAATTCATACAAAAAACCAACAGAGCAAACTTGAACACTAAAACCCATATACACCAATATTTTATGCATTGCTACGAGTCTAGGTTGACGTCTCCACAAGAGCCCTCCAGCCACGACCTCTCAGCTCGTTTACACCGCTTTCATACTAAACACTTTTTATGGCATATAATTAAACTATATGCTATAAAAGAGAACTTAGAAGTGAAATGTTAAGGAAGGGCCTAATATCGACCCAAATAGTACATTTTGTTACAAAATCTATGTATACACTCACATTTACCACATAAAAAAACAATATATGCAACTATAGCTCCGGAAAAACCAGGCTGGAAAAATATAATTCACATCAATTTTATACATAGAATAAAAAAAATATACATTGAATGGAGTGTCTTGACACTAGATTATCTCTGCCTACTTTACTTTATAAGCAAAACTGAGAAGAGAACAGTTATACATAATTTACCTTTATATGTCGTATTATACTCTAAAGCCTATACCTATATGCTGAAATAAACATCACTTGTATTTTCAATGTATATAAATAGTTTTATAATTACTTACTCCTGCAAACAAACATATACAAATGTACAAGTAGCTTACAAATGCAATAGGGAGATAGGGTTTTGTAGTTATAATCATTCCATAGGGTGTGCAGGTGAGCGGAACGACAGGGGAGGGAATCGACACTTACCTTCTTAATCTTGATTGTTGATGCCTTGGACGCTCTAAGCTAAGTCAAGCTAGAGGCAGTATATTGAATTGACATTTTGTCTTTATATATGCCACAATACCCGCAAATATATTTTTTATATTTTCGCATTTATAATCGGATGCTGTTCCACTGTGGCACAATTGTCTCATTATATTCAAAGGTAAACATAAATACTATTACTGTATGTATTAAATGAATGAATTTTCAGCTTCACATTTTTTCCCATATCCCATTTCCACTCAACACCATTGCTTATTACTTGAGGCATATTTAAAATATGTCCAACGAGACTCTTTAAGAATTCACAAGCACCGTATCTCGCTAGTGATGAGCAGCACTTAATTTGGACTTAAAATTCAACTTGCTTGAATTAGCGTTTTGAATATTTTAAAACTCCCCTCATATTTATGTTTTACACAAGAACCGTCTGGCGTGTCACTTTTACTAAGTTTTTAAGAAAATTCATTTTTCAAACGAAACAATTATATAGCCATAGGAGCGCAGTGGGATACCATATAATTGTAATTGCGATTGGCTGTGGGTTCGACTTCCACTCGGGGAAATTAATGTATTCAAATTATTTTCATTTGTCTATTGTCTATCAAGGTCAACATGCAAGATTTCAGGCGGAAAGTGGAGAATGGAGTATTGTGACACTAGGTTCTATACGTGAAAAAAGTGTAAAGATGCTTCATATCATAGAATAGAGTATAATAGCTAGATCGCGGGGTCAGACACAGCAAGCCATCTAAAATGCTATACTGTAAACTAATATCATGATACATTTTAGTGAATGCATTCTGATCTCAATTTTATTTTTTCTGCGACTGAAAGAACTAGAAAACTAATATTTTTATCCACCCAGTTATATATTTACATTCACATTGATTGTAAAGCTCTTCTTAGCGCAACCCTGCACTTTCCGTCCATAAACATTGCGTATTGAGTAGCGGCATTCAACAACGCATTTCGCCATGACACACCGAGGAAATATTTGAATATTGCTTATTTAGATGTTATTCGCGCGAGTGGAAATTGAACACAAAAGCCCAGATGCGCTACATGCTTTTTAAAAAATATATATATTTAAAAATGGTAACATTTCCTTTGACAAATGTAAGTTAGAAAAGACTGAAAAACGTATTATAAAACATTATCTGGGACAGTGACTAGTGTAGTGTAGTGTAGATCCTTGGATACGTAAAAATGCGCTTTGCCTTAGCAACGGGTAGGTATGTCAACACATGTAAAGCTTATTGCATTATTTAATATGTTTCTAATGCGTCAACATTTACTGTGTCTTGTAGAGAAGTAATACCAAGTTATAAGTGAATAATGATTTAAGAATAAGTTCAAATTTTTACCTTTATATATATGGTATGTATGGTATTTAATTATATGTAAGATTTACCGTAGCTTGGGCTTATACAGTAACTTTTACAATAAACATATATATACATTTAATGATATTAGAAATATTTCGACTTTAAAAATCTAAAACACACGCGTATAATATTAAAACATCACACAAAACTCATTTTAATTCCGCAAAAATCTTTAATTTCAAAATGCGGCAAAATGCCGAGCTACGAGTATAATCAGTGAGAATGTACCGACGTATTATATTTGTATAATATTTCATAATATCTTCTGCAACTAGTGTTCTTCTGCGGCTTGATGCGTTTATATTAATATAAATATATATTTTAAAAGTTTATGCCTTTATCTTGTTAGACATTCTTTATTTTTATTATTTGTGCACTGCAAGGATGGTGGGAACTTATACCACTCTTCAGCTTCACGCTGTCAAGACACTTTGTTCAGCACTCTCCGCCCAAATTCAAAACATTGGATGTTGAGTGGCGGAACTCAACACCACGATTTGTCTTATCAGAGCGGAGAAATCAACATACTTTTAAGATCATCGCTCGTAGTTGGGATCGAACTCACAACCAAGCCGAGCTGTCCGCGATGGCCTCAATACCACAAATATAATACCAATCTTTGTATAAATGTACAATTGTATAAACATATATAAAAAAGGGTAAAAATACATTTTTATTAATTTCAACTGCGTCTTTCTAAATAACAATATAAATTTTCCAAGCATAATGCTGATATCCTTACTAATACCACTATATCGAAAAAAACCGTTTTGATATCTCAATTCGACACGTACCTATATATTTATTTTATGTTAGTCCACGCATAATTTTTGATAATTCTTTTAATGTATAGAGTGTACTCCGAAGTAGGTCCCAACAAAAATTCTAACCGTAAGATTAGAAAAACAAGGGTTTATTGCATATTGGTATATTGCAGAATGGTTTATTTTTTTTGTTAAAAAGTATTACAAAATCAAAAATCATATTTCACCCACAAATTACCACGCGTAAAGACTGAGAATTTATATAGTATCTATGAAGCATATGTGAAATATATCTTTTCAAAATATATCTTCTTCCTTCGTTAAAGAGCAAAAGTCACCAACAATTTCATATACCTACTATATTTTTCTTCTGTTCTATTTCTATAACAAACACATAGCAGATCATCGGGACGCAGCGACAGCGTCTGACTGTAATCGCCATTGGTTGTGAGTTCGATTACCGGTCGGTTGAATAATTATAATGTAATTATTTTCATTTCTTCTTACTAGTGAATCGGACAAAGCGCAGCATTGAGGGCCGATACTCAATACGCAATATTTCAAATTCGGGCGGAAATACCATATATGACCATAAAGCCAAACCAGACAACGGAGACACACAGGTTCTCTCTGCCTGAGATGAAGCGTGAAGCCAAAAACGATATTAGTATAATAATAAATACTACTTGAAAGTAAACACTCAGTAGTGTAGGTCAGTTAGCTCTGGTTAAGATCAAACGCTGGAAATACACCGGCACGTTTCCGGCGGCGACTATTTATATTACACGTTATATGCTAATGCTTTCTTAAATGTATTGTTAGTTAATAAGTTATACTACAGTAGTTATTTTCTTTTTATTGTGGCTGATAAAAGAGCGACTTTTAATTCCGCCATCAATTTTTGGTTTTTTGAATAGACGGGAAATGTTAAATTGTATGAATTTTCTAAATAAATATATATAGTAGATTTTTTTAATTTTATAATATACTATTTTACTAGTTGTGTGTTTGAGTGTGTGAAATAAATTTTACTTAACATTTTTTAAAGTGTTAGTCACATACTTAAAAAATTGAACAATATCCAACAAATATCCAATAGGCGCGAAATCGAATCTGGCTGTGTTCTAATTTTTATACGTTTTCTAATAAATATTAATTATTAATATTGTCATTTATTTTTTATTTAATAGAATTACACGAAAACTTTGAAATTATATTGTCCTGTAAATTCATATATTTAACAACTTCTATATTTAGATTAATATTTCATAATGCTTTTTATATGCTAATAAAATAAAATAAAAAAGCTCAACGAAATGTGAACAGCTAAGCTATGCTACAATTATATACTTTCGAATAGTAAGAATTTGATGTCAATACTTCTGTATATTTTTGTCCAACCTTTTCCCGCATAACCAAGTAAACGGGAAACCGTCGTTTACGCAATTCGAGATGTTGCGTGTTGATTTGCGGAATTCAAAACTGCGTTTTGTCTAAACCTGAACGTAGGAATGTGAATTATATAAATATTAACAAACCCTCGAGTAGGAATCGAACCTACAACCAATCCAGTTTATAATTATGCACTTTCCCACTGCACCACGAGCCTTGCCCAAGTTTAACATAAATACGTAAATTATCATATACAGTGTAATTTAACAATATATAAGAAGTGAATCTATCAACGTCTAATACTACGTGCTTATACGGAATTGATTTATGAACCACTATATGAGACGTTCGGGATCTGCAAAGTGTATTGAGAAGTTATATATAAATAAACGCTTCTAAATTTGGTATAAATATATTATTAGACATGTTCACGTGTTTACTCTATCATGGCGCAGGTGGTTGTTTGACTGAACGATAGTTGCGAATTCTAATTCAATTGGGAAAAGTTTACTTATGATTAATATTAACACTGCTCTATTAAGAAAAAAGCGGGATGAAATCCGGTTGGAAAGTGAAAAATAGAGTGTCTTGACACTAGGTTCTTTCTACCTATCCTGCTATGAGGGAAAAAGCCTGTAAATGGTAATACAGTCACCGCTTAGTATATATAAACATGCTACTGTATATCGACATAAACATGCGGCTTTGTGGACAATGCGGGTGTTTTGGATGTTTGGTCTAATCGTTTTAGTACTAGGGCAGGGCAAGCGGACAGAGCTAAGCGACATGAAAGTTTTACTTTTTTTCACCATCACGCTTTTTCCCGCTTATCAGGGTAGTCAGAGAGAACCTATTGACAAGACACTCCGTTCTCCACTTTCCGCCCTAAGAACAGACCCATTACGTGCTCAGTGGCGGAAGTCAACGTCATGCTTTGTTTTAGGTACTAGAGTGGTAAAATAAAAATACTTTCAAATATAATCATTCCCCCGAGTGAGAATTGAACATACAACTAATTGCGCGCTGTGCCGCAGCCCCGCGATGGATTTTTTAAGTAAAGTTTTATATTGCATACATTTCTTTTGATATAAATAAAAGTTAGAAAAACTGAAAATAAAAGAATTGAATAGGAAATAAGCTTGGCAAATGTCAAATTTTACGAATAAACAGAGAAATTGCCTACTAATTGTGTTCTTAGAAAAAACCTACATTTCAAATATACCATCGGTTACTAACGAAAGTTAAATGTATATTCCCCGATTAATTGACTGAATCGTAACAGGAAACCATTGTTGTATTAAGTGCCTACATCCTTCATAAAATATAGGTTAACTTAATTTGCACATACACTTCAAAAGTTTTAATTAATAAGTAATTGTGTCGCTGTGTAGCGCAATTAAGACTATAGGTAAATATAGGTAGTACATTCATATTTAAAGTATTTCTGTATATACAAAGATAGACAAAGCGCGGCGTTAAGAGCCGCTACCAGATGTGCAAGGTCTCCAGCGGACAACAGAGTACAAAAAATAGGGTTTCAAATTTCATCAATATTCTTTACGACAGAGCTTTTTCAACCAATACCTATATTATAAAATCAAAAATCATTACATCACTTAACAAACATGTAATCCATAAAATTATCTTGAATAACTTTGTTGTAGCTTTACTTATTTCCCACATAAAGCAAGGCACCTGCCTTGAGAGAGATGTAGTCTAGTGCTAGAACACGTGGAGTGTCCTGGCACTAGACTACACCCAACTTTAATAAAAAAATCTTTTTTATCTTTTACAGCGACGTCTAACCCAAAAATACAGTATAGCAGTTGGCGTACCAACACTTGTGATTCGCGGTCGCGCAGTCAGAGATGCCCTACTCAGTGACCCTAAAGGCGAGAGGTTTCCTTGGCCAGCACCGCCTTTGGACGAAGTCCTGAGAGGAGTGGAGTTAGAGGGAGAACAGAAGAAGATGTATGAAGATCTGCCATCGGATGCTGTAAGAGTGTTCTATTTTGCTGCTCATTGGGTTAGTACATTTCAGCGAGGTTTTTACTTTGTCTATATCTTATTATTTTTCTCTGGGTGGCTGTTTAGTCCTCAAGGTTGGCTCTTAGCTTCCTATATTCTGCCCTGTGAAATGTTAGACGGAATATTTGCTTCACGGATTTACGGACGGATCGAGACTTTGATGTTACTCAACCATGACTTTTTCCTTCGTCAGCGCAACTTTTGCCGTCCACTCATCATAATAATCTAAGCAAAACTGTATTTGTCTCAGAACATGGCCTAGGTACTATATTACTAGTCTATTTTTAACTTATTAAAGTTATACGAATATTGTATGCATGGAAGCACATAAGCACATAATTAATATTCTTGTTTAAATTGGCAAACTCTTCAGTCATCAAATAAAATTTAAAGATAACACTATTATTGCCTACTAGATTTTTTTAAATCATCAATTAATGAGTTACAATCTCATTAATCGACAATATCAGCTTATTAGCTGCGCTGTCTCCACTCAATACGCAATGTCTCGATTTCGGGCGGAAAGTGGAGAACGGAGTGTCTTGACACTAGGTACGCGGGCAAATGCGCGAAGCTAAAAATATAAATAAATAAATATAAAAAATCTTAGCATGACAACATGAAAGTAAGTGACATCAAAAATATTCTCTTTCAAAACTCGAAAGACGTAGCTAATAAATACTTTTTCATACAAGTTATCAGCTCATAGCAGTTTGAGTTTACAACGAAGTTTGCTCCGTATCAACTGACGGCACAAGTTTGCGAGAATTTTTAAATATCTTTTCAGTTTATCGGAAGTTTTTAATATGAGAAAAATATGTCCTCTACACGCCATCGTGAATTAGTCTAACTAACAAGGCCTAATTGAATGTGGTAATATTTATAATATATGCTACTTGTTCTAATGTTTGTGGTTCCAATAAACTATACTTATACAATAGAATGTTACTTAACTAGCTTTTTCATTTTAAATGTATGTAAAGAAAAACCTAGACTATTTTTAAAATTATGCAGAAAAAATATGGCATACTACTATGAGTTTGACATACAGTTTTGTAGAAATTTTATGACAGATTACGAGTTGGCATCGAATCCATAACCATTGTGTTTACAGAGACTTCCCAAACACACCACATTGACGTTCAACATTATTATAAACTATATAATATTTATATGTAATTTGTCCACAGTGTCCTCCATGTCGATCTTTCGCACCGAGTTTATGCGCAGCGCTGTCGGCGGTGCGCAAGCGCAGGTCCAAGTACGCACAAACTCAGCTCATACTGGTGTCTAGTGACAGGTAAGATTCTTTTCTTGCATTTTTTTTTAATTTACGCTTTTTTCCGCCAAACAGGATAGTCTGAGAAATAGGTAAGAATAAGGTAGAAAATAGGTACTGCTTGTTGAGAGATCATACCACAGAGTGGGAATCAAATACAACCAATCGCCTTTATAGTTAGACACTGTCGTACTGCGCCACGATGGTCACTTTTATAACTATGAATTACAATAGTATAGTATTCAATATAAAATAAGTACAAAAATAAAATTGACCTAATAACTACATAGGTATCCTCTCTATTTCCTACTACTTGCAACTCCATTGCCTGTTTGCATTGCTACTTCGCCTTTATTTTGGAAACACTGATCGTTAAGTGACAACCAATTGAATGCTGAAGAGACTAAAAAACTAAATAAATATAAGATTATAAATGAAAATCGAACCTACAATCACGCCACGGTACTGAGTCAATATATATATACTCGCATATACAATATATTTTCTTGAATACTAATTACCTTACTAAGTTAGAATTCAGTATTAAAAGAAAACTCAACTCGACTTTATCTGTTAAACGAAAACAGAATCCAATATGCCGTAACTTTATTCGAATAGTCAGTTTGTTGAATAAAAGGCGAATTAAATTGTTTGCTTAGCTCCCTCCATTCACTTAGCTACGTATTGTGTTTTGTGCGAGAAGAATTACAACCGGCGTTTTTTTGTTTTTTTTAATATCACGTGTATATGTGTCACGTTATACCGATGCGAAGAAAACTAAGCCTAGTTAGACATTCATTCATCCTTCTTATTTTAAAATAGCGTTAATTAAATTGCGCTCAGTTGCCAATGACGGCTACGCATAGGCCATAGACGTACCGATTCGTGGAATAAAATGTCAATTTACTTCTGATATTCTAGCTAATATTTCCTGGGTTGTTTATTTTTATATAACTTCTGCATAAAACGTGTGACTAAACGCAATAATTGTAGGTTCATTTTTTTCTTTCAGCTTCACTTTTTTTTCCCGCATAGCGTTTCCCACTTTCCGTCCGAAAACCGAGACTTTGCAATGGCGGCACTCAACGCTGTGCTTTGCCTTAGGTACCAGAACGGAGAAATTAATTGAAACCACAATCAATTTTATTTACTGTCAGACACTGTCCCACTGTACCACCATGGCGGGTTCGATTCCTATAATATTTGCGGTGTTTATTTTTATTATTTTTCTGATATATTTTGTATATTTGACCTTGGTATACGCGCTTGGTATATATATCCTTCATCGATTAATTATTATAAGGTAGTCACGAATTTATTCAATATTGTTTACGGTCGTTATACTAACTCCATGAACTCCATTCATGCCTCCACTAGCATAATATGTTGGGAAGCCTCAACCTCAATATAGGAATAATTATTTATATATTTTGAGGCCATCGAGTCGCAGTGGAACAGCACCTGATTGTAAACGCGATAGTCGATGGTTCGATCCCCCAAGGAAATGATTATATTTAAATTAATTTCCATCCTCCCACTCTAGTGATACAACGCCCGGCTCTGAATTCTGTTATTCAACAAGTATTGTCGTAAAATCGCACGGAAAGCGGGAAACAGAGTGTCTTGACACTAGATCATCTACCTACCCTGGTTTTCAACATTGGGTTTCGCCTAATACTATTAATTTCATTTTTAGTTAATCATTAATAACATTTAAGAAATAAAACCTTTTCATACTATTCTATAATGCAGGTATTGTTGTAAAGTAACATTGTTCTATAAAGACTGTCCTCCACTAGAAAAGCTACACTATAGAGAGTTTTCGTTTAAACTAGATTTTCTCTATTATTGTTATAATGACGGGTTTCCGCGCTAGCGTAATAATGGACAATGAAAGTTTAAAATACAATTGAATTTATATTTTTGACGCGTCAACTTAAAATAGTTTACGCATTATGTTAAACTACAATATGTATACAAATAATAACGTTCTTTTTTTCTTTCCTTTTTTTTAGCTATAGTAATCAGTGAGACTTTCCTAGTCAGTTTGAGAATCACAGTTTCTTTCATAATTTCAATTTCAATCCTACCATTCCTACCCATTTGACACCATATATTATTTTGATATAATATAATTTATAACTGTATCTGACATAGAATGTGTCATAGATAATTTGTTTAAATACTTTTATAACAAATTAATTTAGAGCAATGCAAAAAATATTAGCCTTTCATAAATCCAGCGAAATTGTTTTGCGAATGTCATTCTAAAATATATTTTTAGAAAACGTATAAAAAATTTAACGAAGCGGTCGTTGCGACAGCAGTATTAGCATAACATTTTTATACGTTTTCTATAAATATGTTTTTCAATTTCCTAAGTGTATGAATACATAAAAATGTTAAAAAAAAAAGTAATTCTCGTTCACACGTGAATTAAGAATGGCTTACCTTAAACTTGGTTATTCCATAAAAAAAATACATGGCTACAACCATAATAAAAATATTGATAACTATCGTTTTATTACATTTAACAAAATTATATTTACACGTGTGCACGTGTGTTTACTAAATTGTGCAAGTCAAGAGACATTTCCCATATAGTGATCGCATCAACAAATACTCAGATCATAAAAATTTAAATAAAACGAACGAAAAAATGGTCCGCAAACCTTTTAAGCTCACACAAACATGCAAACATACATACATTTCTTGTTTATTTACACAATAAATGAACATGCTCTTAATACTTCCCACGCGATCTACGCACGAAGCAATTCCCTTCAAAAATAATTACAACCTACCCTCGCGAACACAATGGGGTCGGGTAATCTGAGCATGGGGAGACCTTACCGTAGACTCTGGACTATGGGAAAGTAGAACTTCCACCATGGGAATAAAAACCATAGAATACCATCTGATTGCAATACGTGACGCTTTGAAAAACACTGAAGTGTTGATACGATCCGACCGCGTCGAGAGTTGAATAGGTGTTGCCGAACACTCGGAAAATTTCGCCTTTCTGCGTTTAATTATATATTTTTCAATACAATATTTTGGTTATTAAAGCCATTTTGGGTGACAGCGAAATGGCGTTTTTAATTTTATGCTTTTATATCACATTCATCTTCATGTTCCTCTTCACGCCTGTTTAGGGATGCAAGTGATGAGATGGGGTGCATGGACAAGTGAAGTGAAAATGGAGAATAAAGTGTTTAGAAATAAGAGAAAAGTGGTGTTGTACTAGAAACAAATGAAGAATCTTCTACCTGTGCATTTAAAAAAAATTCAAGAATGAATTGACCATCAAGTATCAAATATTCTTTGAATTTTTTTTAATTTAGCAATTACGCAGACTTTGCAATAATCTAAAAAGAGGAGACTGCTATTGTTAGTCTACAAGCAAATCCAGTTTTTTCGTTTGACAGGCAGCAATTTGTCCTGACAACAGTATGTAGCCTCCACTTTCCCTCTGTTTAAAAGACATATCATATTGAGTGACGTAACCCAACAGCGCCCTTTATCGAACTAAATAGGGTACACGAATACGATATTTACCTTATCAGGAAAGGAACATTATATCTGTATTTGTATTCTTTTAAAAGCAGGCCATTATCAAGTTATATTCTAATAATGTTTTAACAGAGACTCAATTGTCGAAACGGTTTAGTCATTTGAAACCACCCTCGGGAAGTCCTAGCAAATAAGGTGTTCATGAATAGATTGTATAGATTGTGCATTGCATACTAACTGTTTCAATTGCACGCCCAATTAGACTAACAATTGTTACAAGGCACGAGGGTAGAAATATCAGGTCAGTGGGCAAGCGTTAATGCGCATTATTAGGAGACGCCTTAAGTCTACACCTGTGTCGCAAATCTCAGACGCTCCGCCGAGCTCGTCTCTGCAACACGATGGACACTCGTACGGTGAATCCATGGACTGCCTATGAGTTTCATCTCTTCTGCAAGATAAGCATGTTATAAGTTACACCGGACACAGTAAATAATAGATTTTGCCTCGGACAAGACTTTTTGACAAACTCGGTTTTCTTATACAATAAATATAAATACTGATTTGAATTGAGTTTCAATTCCCACGGATTTTCGCATCATTTGGATTCAGATTTCGGATTCGGTCAGAATTTCACGTCAGCAATGGCATTTTTGATCAATTTATAATATCATTAAAATACCAAAATACATCATTCGAGTTATATAATTATCTCAGCTTCATGCTTATTAGCTATTACGCCTCATTGTAGAGTGGGTAGAGAAAATTAAGTCAAGACATTACGTTCACCAATTCTAGACATTAGACGTTTTCCGTTTTCAGTTTCTGTTTTCGAAAATGGAAATGAAAATAATTTAAATATAAGTATTTTCCAACCGGAGATTGAACCCACAATCATGATGTGTACAGATTGTGTCTTATGGAAAATAATACCGAATCGTAATTCGGCTAACGTATCATATTATATATTAAAATACCCAACAAAAATAAGCAACACGTGTAAGTTGAAATTAATTTTAGTAATTCCATAGAAGCCACCTGGCGCGTTAGTTGCGAGGTACAATTTTGTAATGACTTTCAAAACATCTTCTCAAGACTTGTAGGGTTACTTCAAGCACTTAATGTTAAATTCCATATGTGCACAAATTACGTAATTTTTTTATTCGTATATAAATATTAGGTAAAAGGCATATACAGAGAAAACCTAGTGACATAATATACTGTTTGTTGCATTTTCAACATTGCTAACGCATCTATAATATGTATATTTTTTATCTTCTCGCTGGATTTCCGCCTAGCAGGTTAGTTAAAGAGAACCTCCTGAACTCGAGATATTGCGCTTTGACTTGTTCATCAGAGCGCAGAAATTAAAATATTTAATTTTGATCATATGGAAATCGAACGACTAATCGCGATTACAGTCAGACCATGTCCCACTGCGCCAGGCCATAGAATGCTTTTCATTAATAAAATAAATGTAACTCCACTATTTTTAACCGGTTTTATCGCGTATAATATTGGTATTCGAAAATATAATAAATTCTGCAAGAATCCAGGGCATTACACGAGGCAACTAAGAAATTGTTGGCGGTAGTTTGTTATAATAATTGTATCAAATGACAGACAAATGCCACCTCAGTCTACCTGTGACCACAGCCTACTGTAAAGTGTTCGAAACGTCGGGTTCTAAAATGTATATACGAATACGCGATTAATCTTTTTAAAGAAAGTTTCATTTAAAAATTTGTAATAACCGTGATAATCAAAGAACTTGTTATGTAACTCTACTATGTATGTGACATATACTTTTATAATATAAAGCGACATACACGTTACCAAGACAACGCATATTGTTGATATATATATCAACAATATGCGTTTTTCATATATATAATTATATATACGTTTTTTATATATATATATATATATATATATATATATATATATATATAAATCAAACTACCATACCACAAAAGCAGGTGCTTCGACTATTTCACATTACATTCAAGATACACTGCGTATCACAAAAGCTGCGTAAAACTTTATTAGCAGTAAAAATATAATATCCATAACTTCTTTATTCCTTTAGTTTATCGCTGCCATGTGTTGCCTAACCCTGAAATAACAATAAAAGTCGGTTATTATGAAAATATTTAAAATCTCGCTTGGTATATATACACTGAATATAAACGAGAATCAATTAAATTAACTTTTAATCTTTACATTTTTTATTAAAAATGTATTATAAATTCTCATAGTCGCGTTTTCAACTGTTTGTTTTTTTTAAAACCTGCAATTTTAGACTACTTCTGGAATACCAAATACTCAATTGGACTATATTCTTATCTCGTATTTAAGAGACCACATCCACATGCTAATTTATTGTAGGGAAGGGATCAGTTAGCCTAGGTCGTGCGTTACCAGGCCAAGCGGTTTCCAGGGTGCGCCACTTGGAGTTCACTAGCAAGACATCATTCAAGAGGCGCGGGTTCAAATCCCGCTGCGTTCAAATTTTTATACGTTTTCTTAATATGTCTTTTTCAATTTCCTTAGTGTGGGAATAACACTTAAAAATGTTAACAAAATATATAATTTGATAATTTAATTTCATTGAACAGAAGAATAAAAAGAAGATCGAATTCACGATTTTCAGTGTTCAGAGTCTCTAACCTCTAGACCATTATAGTAAATTAATGTAGTATTTTTACACGTCATAGATATAAAAAATAATAACGAGTATAAATACAACTTAAGGCACTATTCTTCAGTAAATAAAACAAAATGCCAGTTACTATCTCAATTAATTTAAATAAAAAAATGTCTAAAACGTCATTAACCTAGTTTATATCAAAAAAAAATAGTTAAACCAAAAAGCACTTAATATAATTTCCGGTTGAGTTAAATAAAAAGCGCGAACGACTCGACAATATGGCGGACCTGACGACGCGATTCTTCCCCTCACTTTAATTGCGCACTTCACGTGCCCAAGATTTAAATAATCTAGGATTTATTAGTTTTGATATTTTTGCGTTTAAATTGATATTCAATGGTAATTATTTTTATGGAGAAGGCACAGACTACAAGTTCGTATTAGTAATATTAGTACTTTCCTTTAGCATTTTCAAGCAAATTCCGAACGTCCTTTGCCTTTGTTTTAGTTCTGAAAGATTCTCCACTTTCGGTCCACTTTTCAGAAGTAGACGTGATAGGCGGCGGAACCGAACACCGCGGTTGGCCCGCACAGGAGTCAGTTATACTGTTAAAGGTTCTTACATCGAATTCATTTAGGAACACGAAACCTGTATCACGATCAAATCAGGACCATGGCGTCAAATATAGTAAAGAAAAAAATTAAATAACTGGCCCAATACTTCCAAATATAATCTATTTTCATTATTTTAAAAAGGGGCCAATCGAGCTGAAGTACCACATAATAGTAAGTTACCTTCACCCACCACCACTATGGACATCTACAACTACAGAGTAGTAATGGATGCGTTGCCGACCTTCAGAGTAAAGGTGTCTGTACACTCGACGCTTGATAGCCCCCCAAATAGTAGCGCACAGAAAAAACCTCAAAAGGAAAATCATTCCACAATTTGTATGCATTTTGCAATATATTTGAATACTTATTATTTAACATTCCAAAATCTAAACGAATCTTTGCTATAATTAATGAAACTAATTAAAAAGAACTTCATCAGTTTTATAAACTCGTTTTTCGTCTCTTGCATAGTTAACCTACTTTTTCAACGAATGAAAAATATAGCGACTTCTCGTACTCGTATGTGCAATTGAAACGTTAAAAGCAGGTCATGGCAGTAGAATAACTACAGGTACCTGCATAATCCTAATACCAGGGCTGAAAATTCATGAAATACTTTCTTAATAAATATCTACAACACTTTCACCAAATAATGTAAAATACATATCAACAGTTTTGGTACTACATGTAATATAAACGGTTGATATGATATTAAATTTGTTGGAAATGAAATTATTTTTACCAGATTTATCACGTATATTTTGGTATTCGATAATACGTTTTTGAATCCGGACGTTCAAACACTTTAATTTGTTAGAACATTGGTCCGTGATTACAGGTAGGTAGTTTACCTCTTTACTAATAAAAAATCCAGTAATCAATTTAAAATTTAAAAACAATCAAAATTACTATATTCACATTAAATGTACCTATAATTATACACCATTTTTATAAATTACAGACAGAAAAATGTTAAAAAAAAATAACTTTTTCGATAGAAGGTGAAAATTAATGAGCATATAATAAGCTCATGTACATTATACCTATATCTATACTATTATATTATAAAGAGAAAAGATTTGTTTGTTTGCTTGGATTTAACTCAAAATAGATTTGACCAATTTAAAAATGTTTTTCACCATTAGAAAGCTTCATTTTCACTGAGGAACATAGGCTATATTTATAACAAAAATATTAAAGGATCCATGAAAGTTTTAATGATGTAACCAAAGGTGTAAAAATATATATATGTATTACAATATTAAAGAACCTATAAAAAAAGTCCTCCATAGCACATGCCTATCTCCGACGGATAGCTTACAATAACTGCTTATATAACAAAAATTTTAGAAGCTTACTTAACACATATACCATTAATATACATCTAAATAATTGTTTGTTAGAACGGAAATTTAATATAGAATATTTGTGCCCTTAACTCTAAATAATTAAAACAAATATCTTAGAAGATATCGCAAAATTAAAATATTCGAGCGATAAAATAATTGCGGGCGCTGTAGTCATACGGTCTGGCCCGGCGCAATATATTTCTCATTTCCTGCTTCACGACATCCAGCCATCGATCCCTTGGGGGGCGTCCGGGAGGTCTAACTCCAGGGGCAGACATCTCAAGACATATTCTTCCGACACAGTTCTTAGGCCGGCGCGCAACGTGGCCATACGTCACGGACTAAAAAATTAATTCGAATGAATGTGTTACGTAAGCGGTCAGCTCCGGAACGATACACATCCACCTCAGCATCTTCATCTCTGTGAGGTGAAGCTCCTGAATGTGCCGATACAGTGCTGGCCAACATTCACTGCTGCATAAATAACCGGTCGGCTTAAGCACGTGTATACTGCAGAATTACGCCTTTGATTAAATTGATTTCTGCGGTGGCACACCACACGTGAGACCTGATGCCATTTGGCCCAAGCAGCGCTAATCTGAGCTTGGACATCGTGATCGATGCCTCCGAACTCATGCGAAACGTATCCAAGGTACCTAAACTTGTATTTACGAGTATGTGAATAGTGCTAGTCTAGGTATTCGGTCTACGTCGCATTTAGCTTACAACTGTTCTCAAGCGAACTTTTCCAGAGGTTCATCCTCTGCCCCAGGTTCAGCCGGCTCTCGTCAATGAACGCTAGGTCATCGGCGTCATCGACATATATCATCAGCCTTGGAGGATGGTCCTGAATAATAGCCGTGACAGTATCTAGCACTACATTAAACAATAACGGGCTCACAGTGAACCCCTATAAAAATCGGAAATCGGAATCTGCAGTGACGAGGCACATAGTCACAGGCCTTCTGCAGATCTAAGAATATGACATAAAGAGCTCTTCTTTTTTCTCTGTACGCCTTCATCAGAGTTCTAAAGGCAAAAATGACGGCCGTGGCACCTGACTGAAATCCATATTGCAATCAGACCACAATGTTTACAAGCATACGGTCTTATTAAATCATTAGTCTTGCCATTAATATTCTTACAAGAAAAACTTTATATTATTGTACGTAACGTTTATTACTAATAAAATATGTTAGTTAAACACATTAATATAAAACCATTAAAAACGTATATAAAGCTTATTCGAAGTGGTCTCAACTGCCTGCAAATACAGTCGTTTAAACGTTGTGGTTATTTATCAATAGCAGAACGCACTCTTTCTATGGGAATATACTTCACTGCCAATCATATGGATTATTTTATTGACTCCAAATTATCATAGCCTTTAGAGCTAGTAATCAAGTGGATTAACATCAGGTATACATCAATATGAATTTTCTTTTTTTTTGTTGCTTGCTACCGTACACACGTACAAAACGTACAAAAACTCCACGGTTGCTTCATCAATCTGCATTATTTGAGACCTTGTGGCCATAATATGTTGAGCTCCGAGCATCATACCACATTGGGACTCCATAAACAGCCATTGGGCGAACTATTCCTACGTAAAGGCCTAATACGCTGGTAGTGGCACAATCTTTGCAGCTAGCTATCTAAAAAAACCCGAGAAAACGCATAGTTGGTTCCACAGTTATAGATAACTCACCTACTAGTAAATGTGTGCCTTGATGATCTCGAACTCTGTTTCACCGGATAGGTGATAATATATTAGAACAAACATTTCCAAAAACTTCTCACCGCCTAAAACACGTATGCATTAATTTGAACAAGAATTTTTTTTAACATGAACAACTGAAACCAAAAATATTTTCCTAACTTTGTTTTCCCAGTGTACCCAAACTTAAACTGCACTCATTTCAAACTCAGTCAACAATCCTTTATACTCGCTCGACATTTTGCTAACTAATTGGCACTACCACGGAATGGAACCAGCCCATCCTAAACTCCCTTTTTGTCACTGTTCCTACCAACTGTCCTTTACTAAATTAAGGTCAATATCAAAATGTAGTTATATTGTGTTGAAATCTGCCACTAAACACGCGGTATCTCAAATTTGTAGGAAAATTGGGAGTGTCTTGATACTAGGTTCTCTCTGGCTACGTGTGAAACCGTGAAGCTGTAAAAAATTTTGCAATAGGCAGAAAAAAGCAGATTACGTTAGAAATTAGAACTTAAAATTTCTCAAACATTTTTTTATATATTCCAGATTATTTTGAATTATAGAAGAATATACATAACACATTCAGTGCACAAATTGATGAATCACTATATTTATTATTATATATTATTGACAATTATTGTATAATTACTACAAACTAGGACTAACCTAACCTAACTCATCGTTTTGTTTAAAATCCAAAGAAATGTCTACGTTTTATATGTTCAAGTACCTTCCGATGAAATATAAGCTTATAATCAAATGCTACCAAGACAAAAACTTTCCTAATAACACCATTTAACTATAGAAATAATTGCAGATTTTAATATTACTTAAAATTATATTCCAAGTGCACTTCGTTTTAAATTTACACTAATGATATTTAAATAAAATACAATTTACCCCATCTCTTATTCTTTCGCCATGTTTACGAGCTAACATCGTGTAATGGCAATTGTGAACAATTTCTTCCGCTAACAATTCGAAAAGCAGATTTAATTAAGTTTGTTTTAGACTGAAAAAATTTAGTTATTCCTACAGTGGATTTTAAATACTTTTTATTATTCAACATAGTTATATATTATAATAAACGAATATTTCACGTAATTACAGTTTATAAAGTATATGAAGAAAGCAGTTTCACGTTTTTTCCCACAAACTTAAGTACATACAAGACAATTGGTTGAGTCGCTTTCCACGCGATGCTGTTTAAACTCAGCCACTGTCCCATTGAGACACTCTGGTCTGTATGCTATAATATTATTGGTGCAACTTACCTAGTATATATATTATTTATAAATAAATACAATAACATGCTAGTCCTTATACGTGATATTATATAGTATGGACATGGATGGATGGATATGTAGATCACCGGTTAATCAATACTAATATTATAAATGCAAAAGTATCTTTTCGGATTTTTTTGTATTACCAGAAATTTTATTGTTTTGCGATAAGGCCACCGAAAATATGAAACAGCTATAATTTTACACAGTGGACGAAGCCGCCAGAGAGTCGCTTGTAATATATAAAGGCACTTTCCACTGCTTTTTAGGGGTGAAGCTTTTCCGGATTCTTATGGAAGGCTGAAAGTAACGCAAAAAGTATAATATAAAATATTGTATATCTACATAATTATTACAACATATTCTAACATTTTGTTCACATATCGCCCATATTTCATATTCACTAGGCATGCAATTTTCGCTGCATTCAACTTAACTATAGACGTAGTTTTGTACCTAAGCTTTTAACGCTCCAAAACAATACACCAGTAAACAAGCAAATAGATCGTATTACAATTTAATTTACATAACTGACATAATAGCATTTAGCGTTGGCCCTTCGCGTGACCATTCCCTTTTAGTATCAAATTACGCGTCCAACGGACGTGAACTAGTGACTTTTATAAAGTAAAGTGTAGAGGTTCGACTCTTGCTTATTGTAGCTTTTTTGGTTTCGGTTTGTGAGTATACCATAAAAACAATTATTTATACCTTTATTCTGCATAGCTGAGTGGGAATAGAGAACCTAGCGTCGTTACATTTCGTTCTCCGCTTCCCGGCCGAATTCGAGACATTGCATGATGAGTAGCGGAATTCAACACCGCTCTTTGCGGCACCAAAGTACTTTGTGTTTCATTTCTAGAAAATAATTTAGAAAAATATCATCCCGTCTAGTAGGTATCGAACCCACAAACGTTTACAGTCAGAATCGGTCCCACCGCGATGGCCACTAGATATACTACTTGTAATATAATATTTTTTACTACTAGAGAGTAGAAAAAGTACATTAAATAATGCATCTAGAAGCTCACTTCAACACAAATTACTGTTTTAACTTGCGCCTTAATCCTCCTGAAGCTGAAGGTCCTCTCTAGAGTTATGTATTGAATTTGAATTAATAAGCCTACGTTGTCTGTCCGTTTGTCTGTCTGTCACAGGGTTGTACACCTGAGATTTTTAAATAATATTTCACATAAATGAAAATCTTACCTATATTTTACAACAAGTCATGATTTACAAAATCTAGTGTATTTTATTTTTTTTGCGACTAGGCGCGGGTTTGAATCCCGCTGCTTTCAGACTTTTGTACATTTACCAAAAATGTTAACAATTAATATAATAATAACATCAAAGAATATATAAAACGAGGCCATAATGGCATAGTGAAACTAAGTTTCAAGAGCCACGTGCTACGTGCAAACGCGATTGGTTGTGAGTTCGATCCCCAGTCGGAGGAATAAATATATCTAAACTATTTTAATTTCTCTGCTTTGGTGCAAGACCAAGCGCGGCGTTCACTTCCGACACACAACACGCAATGTCTTTAATTCGGGTGAAAAGAAGAGAAGTTCAAACTTTACAATGGCGAATTGATTATATTATCTACTAGCGGACCCGCGTGAACTATAGCTGTGCGTATGTTCGGCGACCTTTTCGTAAAATAATAAAATTCATGGAAAAAAAAATAAAAATGGGAGAAAGAAATAGGCTATATTAATTTCAAGACACTCAACTATCTAGAGATATAAAATTCTTACATTATTTAAAATCGGTTCAGCGGTTCACAAACAGACAGAGTTACTTTCGCATTTATAATATTAGTATGGATTGTCATAATAAACTTTAGATTGTATCTACAGAGTTAATAATAAGAGAGAATAATATTTGGAGGTTTCTTAGAGAAGAAAAACAAAATTCTCCATCCATCGAACTGCGCAAAAAAAAACGAAAAGCAATGTAAATTAAAAACATTAACACTAAGATAGTCTACCAAGTAAAGTTGTAATGCACTTTAGAAGGATACGTATCAACCCTGCTTCACCCTTTCCATTAGTACCGAGTACCTGTCGCGACTGTCTACTGACGTCACAAGGTTTATATAAACTTATATATTGTAATCTATAATATTTCATCGAGGGGGGGAAACTAGTAGACAGCAGCGTCTAGATATTAGCTCGGTGGTGTGTCTAGTTTTGTTGAGTTAGTGTACTGTGTTCTATCTATTATAATAGGTGAAGAAAGGTCTGAAACTAGTGATAAATATGAAAATTGTCTGTTATTTTCTTAGTAACGGTATAATTGCAGTATACAAAGCACTTTTTTTTAACGTATTTGCATTACACTCATCTGAATCTATCTATCTATATAAGAAAGTTTTGCAACGCTATTTTCCCTTGACCCACTTCTTGCCGTCGTATCTGCTTGAAAATTTGGACACGGATCTAGTTTAATGGCAATATAACGGTTTTACAGTAAACCTTATGTATTTGTCAGATCCACAAGTATAACAATCAAATAAATCTTGAAGCAAGCTTCGCCCCGTTCAGATGAAGTCTTCAGGGCTAGCATCAGATGACTCCCAAATCGATTATGAAGCCACAGGATAATATTTATATCGCGCGCGCGCTGTTTTGTGTTTTCTGCGGCCTATTAATATAATAATGAAATTCCTGAAAAACAAAATAAAATTAAAGAAATAAGAAGTTGTGCCTATGTTCATCTCAAGACCCTCCAGTACCTTTATATAAAATTTCATCACAATCGGTTCAGCGGTCTGGTCATGATGACGTCACAGCGATACAGATAAAGTTACTTTCGCATTTATAATATTAGTATGGATATAGTATTGATTTGAAAAACAAAGTATCTTAACACAGCGTAAACTCAAATAATAATCAGTAATTTAGCATATAATTCTATATTCAAAATTCATTTATTTTATAAAAGCCCAAAGTACCTTCTGTAAAACCTATGACTTCCCAGTACATCTTAATATTTAAAACTTCATACGAAAAAAGTCCATATTGATCTATTGTAATACTCCATTATAAAATTCCAGTACAAAATTTACAAAAAAGACTGCTTAGTGCAGTGTTCGTAGAACTTATCTGATATGATTTTCTATCATAATTTTTATCCAAGTGAAGAACGGGGAAAGTAGAAAATGTAGTGTCTTAACACTCAGTTCTGTCTATTTTTGTAAGCGGGAAAACGCGTAAAGCTAATTTCATTTATATCCAAAAACAACTCACATTACATATTAACAAATTTCACATACATCTGTTTGCACGAAACTAACCGACCTGCTCTTAACAGTGACACTCGCAAATAAAATGAACAAAACTTCCTAAAAACTGGGACATTAATCATCTTAATGCCGATTTCGACACTGAAAGAGCATTTCATTGCGAAAAGCAAGGAATTTTAGCAAAAGACTGTCTGCGGTGTTTGACTGTGCCTGTGAGCCGAGAATTTGGATGCTTTGTGAGATCTTAGTATTAGACAGAGTAGGTGTCTGGCATATACACGGTTTTTCGTTTGGTGCTTGAAACCGATGGTGTTGTTTAAATCAATGCTGAATTGTAATGTTTATTAGTTCATATGAAAGTAGGGGACTATTTGTATTTTTTCTTAGCTTCCTTCAGACTAGTGCGACTATGGGAACTGTGATTTCAACACGTGTCTCTAAATATACAGAAAGTACAACGGAGTGGTTTATTATCGATAACTTGATGGAACTTAAAGTTATCATTAAAAAAGAAATAAGCAATTAAAGAAATATTAAATAGAGGACAAAAATATCTGAAAATCCAGAAATTTCCCATATACTCGTATTTGTTTTCCATAGCATTTTCTTTTATTACCAAACTTTACTAAATATGTAGACGCTAATATTTTGCAAAGAACAATATGTTAAAACGGACAGCAATAAAAGTTAATGAATAAACAGTGACATGAGCCAATCTATCCCTTGTCTTCCGCCGCTGAACTACCCAATAAGTGACAGTGAAAAACGAAGGCTACACTTGGATTTTCGGGGAAATGTAAAATATACTAGTAGCTTACCCGGGTTTTGTAAGAAAAAAAAGTTTATTTTTTGCAGCTTTCCGCATAGAGAAGTGGTCAGCGAGAACTTAGTGTCGCGGCCCTCCGCATCCCACTTTTCGCTCGAAATGTGTGTTTAGTGGCGGAAACGTGTCTGGCTAAACCCACAGCCATTTTATTTACAATTAGATGATTGTGGGTTGTATCTCCACTCGGAGAAATGATTACATTCAAATTATTTACATTTGTCCACTCTGGTAAGATTAAGAATGTGATATAAATCACCTAGCGTGCAACGTCTCGAATTCTGGCGGAAAATGACACCAGATTCCCACTACACAAGCCTCCAATGCAAGTGACGCTTTTGTCAACGATACAGAAATTATTGCAAAAATCCAATTTATTGTAGATAATTAGGGACTAAATTGAAAATGTACTTTTAAGTAAACAAATTTAAAAGTAAAGAACCTAACAATACTATAAAAAGAAGGAACATCTTAAAGTTACCACTCGCAAAAAAACTTGTAACTAGATAACGCCACACAGGTATGAGTAATGGACTTACCGAATATATACTGAAAATATTTTTGTTTCATTCCTACACTAGATTTTGTAAGATTGAAGTTTAAATAATAAACTTATATTTTTATTTATTCTTCTTTATATTCATAACTTTATATATATTTTTAAATACAAAGCCATCGAGGCGCAATCGGTCAGTATCTGAGTGGAATCGCGTTTGGTTGTGGATTTAATCCCACTCAGTATAATGATCATAATTTTTTTTTTATTTCGTCTCTGGTGAGCAGAACGTTGAGTGTCTTAAAGTGGAGAACGGAGTCTTTATACTATTTCTCTATAACTAACCTGCTATGAAGTTTGACTTTGACTGCCCTGCTAAAAGTGTGAGATTAAAAATTAAAATTGAATACAAAATGAATGCATTCGTAATCCTACTTACGACTGTCCTACGCCATTTGCAATATTCAAAATAAATACTAATCGTTTTTCAAATCTGTCATTTTTCGTGATATGACCCGCCGCTTAACATAGAAAGAGCAAGAAACTGTTCAGAGTTTGGACTGAAAGTGATGAAATTAATAATCTGTCTCTAAGTTATCTCTGCCTCACAAGGGATGCGTGAAAATATTATAAATTGTTCTTATTTTATTATTGCTAATAAAAAGCTTATAATAAAAAATTTTGGTGCTACATTAGTTAAACAATAACATAGAGACTTATGCATATTTAAATTGTATCCAAAACCGCTTAACAATGAAAACTTTCTATTACATGCAACATCTATTTAAAAAAACTCCCAACAAACACCAGCCATAAGCTCGTGAGATATATAAAAAATAGGAAAAAGCATAAAAATGTCACCCCTCTTCCCATTGAAACCTCCCGACGAGGGCGCAATTAATAGCCTTCAAAGTCCAACTGAAACCCTTGTAATCAGGATCATGACCCTTTATAAGTACGTAAGTCTCATAAAGACCTAAGACTGCAATACTGTTGATAAAAATAGCAAAATCGATAGCGGTGGGCTTTCCGCCGTTTTGAATTGTGGCGTGTGAATATTTCCATAATGCATTTGTTGCATGGAAAAATTCATATAAGATTAGTTTTAGATACATTTTAGGTTGATATACACTTGTGATGAATGTGTACATCTCACGATTTTAGATCCGAATTTTATTTATATTCGCTTGAATTTAGATTCTAATATTAAATTCTGTGATACTGCTGTCAAAATAAGATAAAAAAACTCAAACTGAATGCATTACAAAGTTCATTGATTATATATCTATTTTTGAACGTAAAAGTTACACAAAATGCAGACCGGTTAAAAAACTACAGCTGGGCAACGACGAAAACTTTTACTTTAGCAGGACACAAGTTTTTATTTGAATCTAACCACGAACTGACCGATCGAATCGATGTACGTCATATTACAGCTTTGACAAAGCTATTACGCAAATATACAATAGCACAAAGGGATTCGTAAATGGCCAAATTCGAGCATTCCATAGATTTCAATTAAATAGAATAGTCTTATTCACCTTATATTTTTTCTTTTTTTGGACGAAGAACAGATTTAGTGGTTTTAGTAGTACTCTGTTTTACTATTTCGTCCATATATATGTGACAAATAATATTATATATATAAATATGGCTACTAGCCCGTCTTAGTTATATATAGTAAAGTGTACGTCAAACTTATGAGAATATATGTAATATTTACTGTATTAATATTTTATATTTGTGAATTACAAAGTAATTCCAAGAGACTAGACAAGAGATAGTTTTACTTGTATTAATTTGGCGTTTTATAGAAAAACCATATTGTCTATCCGTCTTACAATTACTGTTTATACATATATAACAAAAAAATTCTAATAAAGTATACACAACTGAACCCTTTTTCCAAAATGTTCCAATAAATTCACCACGATCAGCCTTACTTAGCCAAAAACTTTTGGCCCAAAAACTTTTAACAAATACTACTCAGAAATCTTTTTGTTTTCTTTTATATATTTAGTAAGATGTCTTGTATTATAACTGTAAGCCTGCATTATTACAGATCTTTGACAGTAGCTGTTCTAGATACATCACAATACTTTAAATGCAGGTTTTTATTTATGTATTTAGATTCATCAGTGATAAAAACATTAAATTACATACAAATTAAAAGTATGGATTAAATCTTAAAGTAAATATTTTTAAGATGGATACAGCATGCATTAAGATAAAAATTAACAAATTGTGCTTCATAGATTTGAATGAATACACAAAACATTACATTAAAAAAAAGAAAAAAAACCAGCTTTTGTATACTTATCATTTCGATCCGTGGTCATCGTGGTGCAGTTGAACAGCATCTGGCTGTAAACGCGATTGGTTGTGAATTCGATTCCCACTCGGAGGAATGATTACATTATAAATATTTTTCGTTTCTCCGCTCTGATGCCCAAGACAAAGCGTAGCGATTGCTGCCTGAAAGTGAATAACGGAGTGTCTTGACACTAGATTCTCTCTGACTAGACTGCTATGTGGAAAAAACATGAAACTGCTTCTTATCTATATATAATAATATCTTCTAATATATATATATTGGATTTACGCTTTTGCCTTATAGTACGGTAGACAGAGAGAAACTAGCGTCAAAAAAATCCATGAGTATCGAGTAGCAGAACTCAACGCCTTGCTTTGTCTTACCACAGCGGAGAAATGTAAATAATTTAAAAATACTAATAAACAGCTCCCCGAGTGGGGACGAATCCACAGCCGTCGAGGTTACAGTCAAACGTTGTCCTTCTGCGTCAGGATTTATTACTATATTATAAAAGTAATCTTTCAGATCAGAGAGAACTTTGTAATAACATACTCCGTTCTCCACTTTATTCCTGTTATAGTGAACTTAATATTTGAATTGTTCAATCTAATAATAATATATAATAAACTCATATGCACTCAACAAATGTCTCGAATCAGGCGGAAAGTGGACAATGGAGTGTCTTGACAGGTCTAGGTCTCTGACTACCCGTCATCGTCAAAATGTAAAGGAACAAAATATATAACCTAAAATTGTCAATTTCTTTACACATCATACCATCTTCTTTTTATTGAATTCATTTCATTCCCTCGATACTATAATGAGACTTTTATTACCCTGTTTATTTGTACAGACGAGTTTGCACAATCGAGTGTTCCTGTGGTCAGCTAATAAAAATAATTGGGTAGGGATCTGATGAGGATGTTATTATTGGATAACCAATCAGGCTGAAGGGCTCTGACTATGGGCATTTAAAGTTTTAAGTACGAACGAGCATTTACAAAGTATGAGAACTAAAAAGTGAAACCTATTCTGAATTATGTTTAATATAAATGAATATTGAAGGAAAGATTTAAGACCCATTTTCATGAAAATTATACGAACGGTGTAGTATGAGTTTTGACATACTTAAAGTGTGTATGTATGTATAGAGAAAAAATGCATGCATTACACATACTTTAAATTTATAAAATATTATAAAACACTACCATGTGTTTGTAGTACACTTTTTGTATAGTGATATATTAATATAGCTGATGTATTAATGTGAAAATGTAAAGTGTGTGAATTAAACATTATTTCTGTGTATTACATATTACATACAACTACGTGTATATAAAAACCTCTATATCTTTTATCAATTTAGCAACACTAAGCTTAAAACCAGTGTAAATCAACACACCAACTCTAAATAAGCAAGCGTATTCTAGGATTTATAGTTTCAATAAACCATAGACGTTTCCCTTCCCCGGATTACAGCTACCCTTCTACGTTTTATGACCTTATTTACCCGCCCGGGCGTAACTATGCGATAAGGTCCGGATATAAATTAAATGGCACTTGGCAGATATTGGCATTCTAATTCCGTCTGTGAACATTTCTTGACATGAAGGTACCTAATGTCTAGTCATTAGTATATTGGATTACCTAAAGCGGCTTATATACAAAGTGGCACAGTAGGGGAGAGCACTTACATACACACGTATATACATTTATAGTAATATATAGTAACTATTCTAAAGTATGTTACGATAAACACCACATGCAAAACATTTGTGTGAGAAATTTATAGAAGAAATAACAATAGTTAAATTCACCCAGTCAAAAATTATACAATAACCGCATTCAAGTGAATTATCTAAAGCAAAGATAAAAAAAATACAATATATTTGCGTTTTTAGATTCTATATATGAGCCTACTCTTGAGTTTACGAAGTAATTCCCAAAAAATGATAATTTTATGTTCATTAGCTAGATGACTCAAGCGAGGCACTATAAAATTAGAGCTGTTCTACGAACGGGAGGCTGAAAAAGTTTTAATGAATTTCTAGGGCATTTATATACAATTTTAAACATAAATAATGACAAGAGATTGAGACAATTGTACTGGTTATTCAATAATTTATGTAGGAAGGTTAAGTCCTTGTATTTCACTTCTCTCATTTAACGATTGAATTTGGTTTATAAAAGATTGTATTTAAATAAGCAGGTATGCTTTCGGAAATTCCTTCAGATACTGCTAAATGCCATAGATTTTTTTTCTTGCTTCAAATAGACACATCGTCCAAGGAAACGTTGCAGGCGTTCATATCTTTTCTAATGACATCTACCCATCTCATATTCGACCTTTCTTCTTCTTCTGGACAAAGAGATGATCAAATTCATGGTGACATTCCCGATATACTTCTGAGTGCAACTATATAACAAAAATGAAAAACTACACATATAATATGATAACTAACAGACGAAAAAATACCTAAAATATGCCTGAACGTATTCTTAAGATACATTATTAAAATATTGTCGTATCCGTTTTGTTAATCTTGGGTACAGTGTTTTGTTCCAACACTATCCACATGATGATTCTAAAATAACAAATTAAATTTACAAATGAAATTAAATCGACGCTTAAAATTATTTTCTCGCTATCCTGGTCATTCATGCTGTGGAAATATTGTATTAATTGCTTCCGGATATAAATTTAAGGGGGAGGATAAAATAGCGTTACAAAATTTTCTTGCCTTCACTGATTTCATTATAGATAGACAGGAGACGTTAATAAAAGCGTGTTAATTAGCAAAAAGTGTTTAGCAAAAACGACGATTCATGAATCAAAAAAATATTGTTAAACCTATTAACTGAATTCACATCCACGATATTATTTATAGCTATGGACACACATCATAAGGCACAAAATAGCTCATTTAGCTTCCTTTTACAGCGCGTGTAATGGCGCGCGAAAGAAATATGGCGGGAAAAATATCTGTCATTATACTATACGTTCCGTTTTACAGAGTCTGAAAGGGAATATACGAAACGTTTTAGCGGTTTTCCTCTATTGTCATGTGTTGTAAACTACTTTTAGATTGCGGCTTTGCGTGACATTAGCATTGAGCACTTTTTGGGTAAACAAAAATTATTTAAACTCGCGTCGTCATCACCGAACGCCTAATGTCGAATATAGTTTAATGTCAATAGATGTAAAAACCAGAATGATGTTGATAGTATGATTATAAAACTAAAATTTTAAATCTTATACTATAACTCTAAGTTATAAATTTTCACTTCTATCGACAGGCCCCTATGGCCTTACATAAATAATGAAAAACTAGCACTTCGTTTAACGCATTTGACCTATGTTAAGAAGTATTAGATATTCAACACCACATTCTATCCAACTAGATTTAAACGATAAACGGAATACACTTATTTTTTTTTATAGTTTTTTTCTGAGAGGACTTGAACGCACACCCGTCGAGTGCAGTAAGATAGGACTTCACTCAGCCTTAACAACGTCAATTTTGATAATATAGTCGCTGAATACTACGCAATTTATACACAACTGCTATTACTGTACCATTCAGCTTAAAAGCCATTCGTTGCGAAAATAAAACTTAACTTTGTACAGTTAAAAAGAAAAGAGAAATAAAAAAATTATTATCCGACTCAATATTTTCGGCTTGCAAAAGAACACAATAGCAGAGGTTAGCACGAATCTAAATGAGGGGCTCAAAGTGCAGCTTAAAGAGGCCAAAAAAATTTGGCAATACAATTTTAAATGCCCTCGCAATACTGCGGGGGTATAGCGGGTTTTATCGACGTTACTATTGTTCGCACAGTTGAATCAAAAGGCAAGGTAGCTATTGATTTACGCTCTGCTATTTTCTGTGTACAAATGTTTTTTTTATGTTCTTGTAAGCTAAACTTGGGTTTCTTGTAAATAACTCGGTGAGATGTCTCATGTCCGTTCTTTTATTTTCGATTAGACTCGTGGAACAACTTACGTGAACATGTGTGTTACAATATACATGTGTATATTGTATAATATATAAATAATTCAACATTCTAACTATAATCTAAACTAACAACCATCAAGTCCGTTCAAAGAGCCCCAACAATGTCACGATAGTGTCATAAATTAACTTCTTATAGACAGTCCTTAAAAAAGTAAAAAAAAAAAGTTATAATTCACGTATTAGCGCGCTCCCTGGCGCGGCGCCTCCGTGCCATTCGTTAAAAAACTAAACTTTTCACATTACACCCGCGTCGCCAACTTTTATCGGTTAACTGGCTTGGTTTTCCTTTTATGTTTGTTTGTATTACATTATTTCATTTGTAAATTTTCCGTGTGCCATTGTGGTATAGTGGATGTTATGATTTTTTGCTTGTTATGCAAGTTCGATAATATATATTTTGAGCGCGCTTTTATTATTCTGTGAATCTATGTAAGAAAATGATAAAAAAATTTTTGACGCACTTCCTGCTACCTGAAAATCTTCTTGAAAATCTCTTCTTGAAAATTGGCACTCGAGTGCAAATCCGATGACATTGCAATATTTTCATATCATCAATCTGATGACCTTGCAGTGATGAGCTAGAAAACAAGTCTTGCTCATTGCTCAACAGTCCCTCATAGCTTTAAACTTGACTAAATGTTATATTTTTACATTTTGCCAAATTTTTGGCAAATGGATCTGTATATAAATTGCCTACTTTCTATTCATTTAATTAGGTACATAACTAGACAGAGAAACATCCTAATAAAATAATAAATCTTTTACCAAACGATTTAGTTACATCTTTTTTGTAGATCGTGGCGCAGTGGGACAGCGTTTAACTGTTAACACCCACTCGAGGGAATGATTATATTAAAAAAATATTTCTCCACACTGGCACCTAAGGCAATATACGTAAAGTAGAGAAAGGAGTATCTTGACACTAGGTTCTCTCTGACTACCCTGCTATGCGGGAAAAAGCGTTAAGTTGAAAAAAATCACAAAGACATTTAGGTTTTTTTATCAAACTTTTAATACAAAATCCCTTTTTATTCCTAACATTGTACCCGTAACACTATGATATTTAAAAAAACATGGAATCCTAACTGTCTTAAATATATAAGGCTAATTAAGTCAATGTTTATAATAACATCTAATTCCAGCCGTGACCCCACGCGTTGGGATTACCAAGATTCTCCTCAAGTCCCCTCGTTATATTATACGACTACGCTTTAGAGTAAAGTACATGAATTTAGTGTCTGGGGGAGTCTGTTTTATGACATTTTTGTATGGAAATAACAATATAATAATTAAATTTAAAAAAAAAAATTTATACACGTAAGGTTTTCTGAAAACAAAAGTTAGCAGATTAATGGCTGCAAAAATTGAATAATTTTTAGAAGAAAATATCTCAATGAAAAATCGTGTCTAGATGAAAGAAATGTAGACAAAGATACATGAAAAACATATAACAACTGTATCCAAATTTTGGTGTAGTACCTATATAATAAAACATGGTCGTAGCGCATTGGGACAGCGTCTGACTATAAATTCGATTGTTCTGAGTTAGATCTCCACCTTGATCCATGATTATATTAAATTATTTTCACTTACTCGCTATGGGAACACAAAACGCGTCGTTGAGTTACGCCACTTAACACGCAGTGTTCCGAATTCGGGTCGAAAGCTGAAAACGATTTTTATAACTACTTTCGAACTCTTTTAACGGTATTTATGCCAGGTCTTTGCCTGCCTTGCTATGCGAGAAATGTATATACCCATATAGATTACTTAGTTACAGACTTCAAAACATTTGTTAAGTTATTTTTTTTTGTGAAACAGATCAGAGCAATCCTACGCGAGGACACTAGCGTCTATATCATCTGCCAAGGCACTGTCTGTGCCATGGTCTGTCAATGAAGCGCGATTGGCGTTGCCTGGTGCGCTGGGCGTGGCTGGCATCCCCGCTCTAGTCATAACTGATGGTACTGGCAAAGTCTTAACTACGAACGGCAGACAATATCTTGCTGCTGATCCGTTGGCATTGGTAAGTTGTAATTAGTTTTGTATACACCATACATATAATAAAAATGTAACTGATTTCGCTGTCTGTACGTGTTAATGAAAATAAATTGGGGACATTTATCAAAATATAATTATTGGGGGCTTTATCAATATAATAGAACCGTAAACAAGGATTTTTAATTTATTTTTCAGTTTCTCTATTTGTCTGTGGGTTTGTGTACACTAATCTGAGAAACGGCTTAACCGATTTTAAAGCAGTTTTGACCATTGAATTTTAGTAAAGTTTCTTTAACATTTAGTGTTCATTTTATTTCAATCGGTTCATAAATAAAAAGTTACATTCATTTAAATTATAAATTTAAGCAAAGTTTGTGATTTAAGTGAGAACGCGGTCGGGCGAAAAAACAAAATGAAGAAAAAAAAAAAGTTTTCCCTTCAATAGATTATGGTTAGGTAGTTAATACCTATTATATACTATTTTTTTCCTTATCGTATAGAATTTGTATCTGCGCTTTCTTTAAATTTAATTAATGATTTTTTTTATTCGTCGATCATTTTTATAGCTTTAGTGATAGTTTAGTTATACATACTTATATAAAATATTTTGTAAATTAATTTTTATATGGTACACGATTACAGAACTTCCCGTGGGCCCAGCGCCCAGTGTCGGTGTTGAACGAACAGGCTCTATTGAAAATGGCGCGTCACCCCGCTGTTGTACTATTTGTTGGTAAATACATATTTACATACTAAATAATTATCGAAATATCAAAAACTGCCAGACGTACAAAAATGAAAGGTGGCTGGTAAGGCGGTGGTTTTTAGTTAGTCCGCTTGGAACGGACTTTGCGGCTGGGCCAAATTATAGGGGTTATAGAGTGATTATAGAGGGCTCTCACAGTGTGTATGAGAGTGGTTAATTTTTTGCTGCAAACTTTAAATTTGACAGTGAAAAATACTGAACTCAGTAGGCTAACATTTAGCATGTGGATTGCTCGGGGTATGTAGAGAAGCAATAAGAGAGTTTTACTACTACATTCTTACGGAACGGGTACATTTATTACCTGCCACGTCACGGAGACAGTATATGCGTTTTGTTTGTTTCAAACAAAACTAATACTAAGTTCATCATCAAACTAATACTAAGTTTTGGATACCAATGTTGCCATTTATATCCAAAACTTAGTATTAGTCTGATGTAAAAACTCACTAGAGTGGTTCTTTATGGATGTGTGGGATGTTCTAAGATATGTGTTGAGGTGACAACTCACGGGGGCACTGCAGTAAACATTTGCTTATACTAAATCAAACTTCTAGTCCGATTTGGATGCGGCTTATAAATTCGTATAATTTGTATCGATTTTGTATCTGTGCTATTTAAAAAGTATGAAACAAAAAGTAAAATTACATTTTTTAAATACTTTGAAAGAAAATTTAAAATATTAATGGCAGCCTCCGACAGATTCGTCCCCGTCGTCTCTTTACATAAACTCTTTTAGTCGGGAGTTTCTCAGCTAATTTATCCTTTTATCAAAATAATATTTTAATCGTGGGTTAAAAATGTGATTGAGTGCCGCGTTATGGGTTTTTTTTTTATTTTTGTTTTTGTAGACAAAGTTGTGGGTGACTACTCGTATATTATACACATCTAAACCTGTATACAATAACTGAACCAACCAACGAACTTTATATGTAATATGATTCGTAAGTCGTTGTCATATATCAATCCACTTTCGCCCTCCACTTCATAACCTCCACTTCCACTTGTCGCCCTCTTAGGTAATATTGGGTGCTGGGTAACAATTCCCAATGCCAATGTCTATTTATATCTATTCTGTCTGTCTATTTAAACTGTGAAAACATATTATATATAAGAAGTGAATATAAATATTACGTTTATGACATTTTAACCCACAATCATAGTATTCAATTTAGATGACTAAATGAAATATACACTAGTATTTTTCAACTAAGTAAATTACGATCGGCGAACCCAAATGTAGAATTAAAAACATTCTTGATATATACAAATAAAAAACAAATATTTGAACGTAGCAAGATTCGAACCCTCTCGGAAGCGCCTCTCGGAAATGAAGCCTAGCACTCTACCCAAATTAAATTACCGTTCCTCCTCCGATCTTTTTCGAACCTATAATACTCCTGTTCAATTTTTTTTTGAAAATCAACAATTTTAACGTAGCACAATTTTTTAAATGTTTTCTAAGGGCAAATAACACTTTTATAAAATATGTATAAATATGTACACTTGCAGACGACGAAGACGGAGAGATCGAGTTCTCCGAATCCGTCCTGATGCCATCCGCCGAATCCTACTACGAGGAGTGCAGCATTCAATATCCAGGGTTTTGTCCCTATCAGAACTCCTCAGACGACGAGACCATGGACTTTGACTACATATCCAAGAACTCCAGGATGAAGAAGAAATCCTTTAAACACGTCATGTTTTATATCGGCATCGATGGTACAGATAGCGCTGATATGATAAGGGAACATATTGGCTTAGATGATGCTGTTCCACTTTTAACAGCTATAGACTTTAATAAACAGCGCATGGTCACCATGAAGTATGGGGACGAAATCACAACAGATTCCCTTCAGAATTTTGTCGACGCTTTTTTAAGTGGCAATGCTGATTTTAAGCCGTTAAAGCCTTATTCTGAGAAATGTTAGATTTGTAACTATCTATTAAATTGTCTTGTCTTTTTATATGTACGTAATAAGGAATAAATATCCCCTTAATGTAGTAATATATGTGACATTTTCATGTTACATATATTGCATTCGTCTAATGTTTGTCTTAAAATGGGGTAAAAGAAATCTCGAAAAGTACTTAATACAAAAATAAATACATACTACTCCTTGAAATTATAATATGTTTGAGCGCAATATAGAACCCACGTCTATTTCTAATATTTTTTTTTTGTTTTTAAAAGCGTCTTCACTTCTTTCTTGTGTAAAGTTCTGTACGTCAGTTATCTTAATATTATGTTAGACTTCAATAATATATTAACTCAAATTCAAACAAAATATTGCATATTTTATATTAACTTTTTTTTATTAAATTCTCCAATCTAACTTCAGTTCAGACGAACAAGTCTCAGCACGCCATATGACATTATGTATCTAAAATAAAAAAAACTTTAAAATGTTAACAAAGGCAATAATAATAAAGTACAATTTAAAGAAATTGCTGCTTTTTCACATTTGAACTCCTTGAAAACCAATGACAGGAATATTACAACGTGTATGTAGTTGTAAGCTATCGCAATTTTATAGTTCTCCATACACTTATGTAGAATTATAGAGTAGAACAAACATTGTTACCTAAAGAACTTCTTAAGCACTTAAATAGAACTTCTATTCCAAAGTGAGGAATCTGTATTACTAATATTAGTCCTGCTAGATTTTAGACTTTTATTGAAATACTTTATTTTGTATTCTGTGTTTTTAAAATATAAGCTTAATAATGCTACACAATTTTTTTTATTAAGGCGCAACTGAAAACTGCCAATGCAAGTATAGTTCATTATATGAATTATATGGTTTTTTTTGTATTTATTTGTAGTTTCGAATGAATTTAGATTATTTCTTAAGATTTTCTGATTGGAATCTGTACTCAGTAGATTTAGGACCGTAATGGCCTTAGAGTGTATGATTATATTCAATGTCAATTTATTTAAAAACTCATAGACAAGTATAGGATGTTGTATTTAATTAAGTTTATATGATAATAAAAAAGAATATTGTAGTATTTTTCATAGAGCAAACACTAGTACTACAAGAAATTTTAATTATTCCAAAAAATTTCAAAGGTAAATGTTTTATTTAAAATTTAAAGATAACTTTGATAACAAATTCAACAGACAACTTTCAATAATAGTAGAAGTCATCTAACATACAAATTGTAGAATTAATAAAATATTTAAAATTTAATTTTGTTTTTAATTATATAAAAATAAAAAACGGCTTTTAAAAAGACAAAAAAGCATGTTAAAAATATTCAATGTTGTCCTAGTCCTCCTGTCAAAGACTTCTGCTTCATTCTATATAAATATTGTTTTAGATATTTAATACTTAAAAAGTTGTGTTTGAATGAAAAATGTACAAATTCCACTATTGTACATTTATTGAACAATTATTATTTTTTCGCTAATTTTTACTGTCTGCTCTATGTAACATTATCAATAATGAAGTCAAAGATGTCGCTAGTGTAGTATTGTTAATTTATTTTTGTAGTCACTTAGTTATATTTAGAAAATTAAATACTGTTTTATTTAATAATCTCTGTACTACATATACCATATGTTAAATAGATTGAACCGTAGATTTAGTGTTGAAATTAGATTTTTACTTTTGTATCTGTGATCAGTTTGTTTTATAAGAATAATAAAACATTTGACGCATTTTCAATAAAGTAATATGTAAAAAAAATATTGTGTACTTTTTGATTCCTCATATTCCTCAAAAACATAAGGTGAGACATATCATGTATATATCAAAATATAACATAGAAATTGTTATCAAGGTCTAACCGTAAATTTATATAACCGCAAAGATGAAAATACTGTTTATAATAATGAACTTAAATTCTTTTTATAATACATAAAATTAAAAGCACTTGTTATTTTTTACATAAAATTTAATTAATCGACAGTTTATTGTCTATTCCTTTTAAATATTAAACCGTTAAACAAAGCTTAACATTGCAATAAAACAATTATTATATGTATTAGAAGACACTGTAATCAAACAGAAATACTTATAGATAGAAAAAATATTTATAAAAACAAACATTTTTTGGTTAATATTACATATAATTAATTAATTGAAACTACCCAGTAATTGCTGAAAAAAGAGCCTTGTGATGTGAGTGTAAATTAAAAACTTTATTATAATCTGTGACAACCAAGCTTGGCCATAAACAATTAAAAAATCTTTATCTGTGATTTTATCGTTTTGGTAAAAGCCGCCGACGCCATTATTGTGAAATATAATTTTAAGAGAAAATTTCACGTGCTTGAACCGTTACTATTGTTTACTTTATTACTTTCTATACATTAGACGTCTAAATCATGGCTGACAACGACGATCTTCTCGACTATGAAGATGAAGAGCAGGCAGATCAGCAAGCGACGGACGGAGCGACCGAAGCGGCGCCAAAAAAAGAGGTTAAGGGATCTTATGTATCCATTCACAGTTCAGGATTCAGAGATTTCCTTCTAAAACCTGAGATCTTACGAGCTATCGTCGACTGCGGGTTCGAACATCCTTCAGAGGTGCAACATGAATGTATACCGCAAGCCGTTCTGGGTATGGACATTTTATGCCAAGCCAAATCCGGTATGGGGAAAACAGCGGTTTTTGTTTTGGCGACGCTACAGCAACTAGAACCCTCCGAGGAGCATGTATACGTTTTAGTCATGTGTCACACAAGGGAACTCGCCTTCCAAATCAGCAAGGAGTACGAGCGCTTCTCAAAGTACATGGCGGGAGTGAGGGTGTCAGTATTTTTCGGAGGAATGCCGATCCAGAAAGATGAGGAGATATTAAAGACGGCATGCCCACACATTGTGGTTGGCACACCGGGACGTATCTTAGCTTTAGTCAACAGTAAGAAATTGAATCTGAAACATTTGAAACATTTCATCCTTGATGAATGTGACAAAATGCTGGAGTCCCTAGACATGCGTCGCGATGTGCAGGAGATCTTCAGGAGTACGCCCCACGGAAAACAAGTTATGATGTTTTCTGCTACCTTAAGTAAGGATATAAGGCCTGTGTGTAAGAAGTTCATGCAAGACCCCATGGAAGTGTATGTGGATGATGAAGCCAAACTAACATTGCATGGTTTACAACAACACTATGTGAAACTGAAAGAAAATGAAAAGAATAAAAAGCTATTTGAGCTGTTAGATGTGTTAGAATTTAATCAAGTAGTGATATTTGTAAAGTCTGTTCAGCGCTGTATAGCTTTAGCTCAGCTTCTTACAGACCAGAACTTCCCCGCTATAGGGATTCATAGAAATATGACTCAAGATGAGCGTCTTTCCCGTTACCAACAATTTAAGGATTTCCAAAAAAGAATATTAGTTGCCACCAACCTTTTTGGTAGAGGAATGGATATTGAAAGAGTCAATATAGTGTTTAACTATGACATGCCTGAAGACTCTGATACTTACTTGCATCGAGTGGCTCGAGCAGGAAGATTTGGTACCAAAGGCCTGGCCATCACCATGGTGTCAGATGAAAATGATGCAAAGATTCTTAACGAAGTTCAAGACCGCTTCGATGTCAACATTACAGAACTACCTGAAGAAATTGAATTATCTACATATATTGAAGGGCGATAAATTTACTTAATACCTTATTTCCATTAAACATCAAATCAAATTTACTTAGTTTTTGTCACCTTTTGTTTGAAGTTGTTTGAATTGAGTCTACAGTCTCCTGTAGTTTTGTATGTAACTAAGTAACAACTGTAATACAGTTCTAATTAAAGAATGCTAGATTTAAGAAGTGATTAAACTGACATTTGATATTGTGTATTTTTTGTTTTAATTTACTATTTATTTGTTACAATTCCATATTGAGAGATGAATTTGTGCAAGTTAAATATTTAAAATAAGAATAAGTAAATCATGACAGATGCTCTTTCGCTATGTTGTTTGGGGGTCCCACTTAGTGGTATGTTCCAAACTTATAGGTGCTTGGTGAAGATGACAGAAATAAGTTTAACTTCCTTAAACTAAAAGAAATTATAATTATAACATAGTAAAAATATTACATTTTTTTTTCACCTTCATGCTTATTTGCATAGCAGGGAAATGTGCAAAGAGGAAACCTAGTGTTAAGACAAACAAACCCAGAAAGAACCATTGTATATACAGTCAGATGTAAAACTTATATTAATTTAATTGAGCAATAATAACAACATTCAGATAAAAAGTAAGTTTTAGTAAAAAAAAATCTTCAATTATTTGAAAATTATAATAGGGTCACATATTTGTCTTTGTAATGAAATAAAACACATGATTATTCAGCAGGTATTTATAAAACTATGTAATGGAATATTTTATTTTATTACACATACAAGTTTATTTCAAATTCCACACCATAATGACATTCTCAAAACATATTTATTTTATTATACAAATTTAATATTTACATGTATTGTTCTACATTTTTATTTTAAGTTGGATTTTAAATAATAAGAATAATTAGCTAATAATAATTTTGATTATTTTAATTAGACAAAAACAATTATACAAAGTTTTTTAACAATTTTTTACATATTATTCTTTTGTATGTTTGTGTGTAAAAATTTTTTCATGAGTCAATCTTGTAATCAGATCTAAAGCCCACTTAGGCTGATCTCCAGGGACCATATGTCCAGCATCCCTTACCATAATCTCAACCAGCTTGCCACCCTGTTTCACATATCCCGCTAACTCTCCGTCAACATACCACTTGTACCTGTTTGCAGACCTGTACTCATCAGCTCCAGTAAAATTGAGATTCCTTAAGTAATTTAGGGTCAAAGGATAGGCTACAATAATGTCTAATTGACCATTATATACCACTATATGGTAGTGGTCTAAAAGTTCAGATATCCATGGAGCAACTGACTTCATGACATCTTGCTTTAAATGTTCCTCAACTTCTTTTCCATCGTGGAAGGTCAGGTTACCAACATGAATAGACTTTCTAACAAAGCTACTTTGGATCATGGGACCAAAGTCATCCTTGTTATAGTCCTTAGTGTGCAAGAAGTTGAAATAAAAATCGAAACCAGTCATGTTGTAAAATATACTCTTACTATTAATCATATCTCCATTAAGTAAGGTGTCAAAAGCATTGAAAGCTTCATCCCACTTCTCTTGTTTAATAAGATTAATAGCCTTGCTCTCAGCATTAGCAAATATGCTGGCCTGATTCCAATCAATTAAGCCAATTTGATACAAATATTTACTGTAAATCAATTGATGTTCGGGGTCGCTCAACCCATTACCTATTGCTAGGGCTTTTAAGTTAATCTTAATTTTAGCAGTAGGATTCTTCTTATAGATTGTGTAGGCCAAAGATGGAACATACTTGCCAGCATAGGATTCTCCTGAGATGAAAAACTTATTGTTTTGCAATTCAGGGAATAATTGGAAGAATTGTATTAAGGTAGAATATAGCTGTTCTCCAACTTGAGTTTGATTGATGCAATAGCCTTTGGAATCATTGGTGAAGCTGAAGCCTGTTCCAACAGGATTGTCTATATATATAATGTGATGGCTCAATGCCCAGTTGTACTTGCGCCTCTCAAATCTCTTGTCATGGACTCTAAGAGGACCATTTTCAGTGAAGAGGCCATACAGAGAAGATGCCCCAGGTCCACCTTGAAGCCACACTATCACTGGAGCATCTTTCTTGTTACTAATCATAGCGGGGAAGTACCAGAAGAACTGGTTAGAATTATATTTTTTGTCCACTGTGAAAAAGCCGGCATAGCTTTTAATTCGTAAGCTTTCTGTGAAAGGCACGCGAGCTAGTAGCCGGCCTACAGTGAGATTTCCACTTTCAACGTACGGAGTGAGGAACAGAGGACTTCCTGGGTCTCCTCCATCTGGTTCTCCAAGATTTATTTTGGGATACCGATGAAATAAGCCCTGCACTGTTGCCAAATGAATAAGTAGAGATATCCAAAGTAAGGTAGTCATCGTGCTTGATGCCGACTCTGCACTGAGACTACTGAATAGTTGAGTACTAACTACTACTGATTAACTTAAAAAGTATTTAAATAGTATTAAAAATTATTGAAATTTATAACAAGTTTTGCCTTATCGGTAAACACTATCCGCGTATTATCTTTCCATTTGACCAACAGCCTAAAGGTCACAATAACAAAGCAAATATCGTGTGGTTTAGTAGGTAAATGTTTAAATTTAAAGCGCAAATTTAAAATTCAGTACCTATAACAATCAAATTTATCAGAATACACTCCGATAGCTCACTGTTCAGTAATAGACATATTAAATAATATTAAAATATTATCAAAAAATATTTTAAGGTACACATAATTTAAAAATGTTCTGTAATAATGTTCAGAATATTATGATAATATTATTTAATTCTAATACTGAAATTTCTGGACGTTAGCGACAAATGTTGGAAGGCTAATGAACTTTTGACATTTCAACATAATGTTTTGTGTTATTTGTTTGTTTTTGAGTGTGTCACGATTATTGTTTAACTAACATATAAAACATGAATAATTTTAACAATTATTTATTAACTATTTTTATACTATTTTCTGCTTCTTTTACTTCCGTATATTCGATACATTTCCCTTTTGTTTACCCACGAGTGAAACTCGAGGCTAAACCTGAAGGTGATGCCGGTGACCCGCTTATTCTCACGCCATATATAGAAAAAGGCAGTATTAAACAAGCCCAAAACCTTTCTCGAGTGTTGATTGCAGAGAAACTTGACATCAAGAGCCATGCAGGCTTTTTAACAATTGATAAAAAATATAATTCTAATTTATATTTCTGGTACTTCCCAGCTTTTAATAAGGATCAAAATGCACCCGTCGTGTTATGGCTACAAGGAGGTCCTGGAGGAAGCTCATTATTTGGACTTTTTACTGAAAATGGTCCCTTAGTTGTAAAAGAATCTGGATTTGCAGTAAGAAAGTATCACTGGGCTTTAAAATATAACTTACTCTTCATTGACAATCCTGTAGGAACCGGATTTAGTTTTACAAATGATGACAAAGGATACTGCACAAATGAACTTTGTGTTGCAAAAGGCTTATATAATAGTCTACAACAATTCTTCAAGCTTTTCCCACATTTACAAACAAATGAATTTTACATTAGTGGCGAGTCTTATGCCGGAAAGTATATCCCAGCTTTAGCAATGGAGATCCATAAAGATAATTTGGATAGTAAGCAGAAAATAAACTTAAAAGGACTTGCGTTAGGTAATGCTTACTGTGACCCTATCAACCAGATGGACTATGGCAACTATTTATACCAACATGGCTTGATAGATGACAAACAAAAAAATCTATTTATCAAAATGCAAAATGAAATTGTAAAAGAAATAAGTAAACAAAACTGGGAACAGGCTGGCATACTCATGGACACTTTAATGGATGGAGACCTAACTAACTTCTCATACTTTAAAAATGACACTGGTTTCCAAAATTATTACAACTTTCTGGTACCAACTGATATGTCAGATATGGATATTTATATAAATCTATTAAATAATGACAAAGTTAGGCGAAGTATTCATGTTGGGGGACTGCCTTTTCATTCTGGTAAAAAAGTTCAAGCACACTTAGCATATGATATATTAAAATCAGTTGCTAACTATGTTGCAGAACTGTTGTCATACTACAGACTTTTATTTTACAATGGCCAGTTAGATATCATAGTAGCTTATCCTTTGACTGAGAATTTTTTGCGTAATTTAAATTTCTCATCTTCAAATGAATATAAGATAGCAAGACGGCAGATTTGGAGGGTTGACAATGAAATTGCAGGCTATGTTAAAAAAGCTGGGAATTTGACTGAGGCATTAGTAAGAAATGCTGGTCACATGGTGCCTCATGACCAACCTAAGTGGGCTTATGACCTCATTTCTCGCTTTATAAGTAAAAAAATATAATCATTTATGACACTATTAAAAAACTTAGCTTTACAATTACAATAACTCATCTTAATTTTATTACTAACAATTTAAGCATTATCCTTAGGGATATCAGCATTAGTGCTGCTAGATGCGGGAAGGGCAGGACAAACCATTGTGGAGATTCTTATGTCCAGCAGTGGGTGTTGAACAGCTCAAACAAGGATTCAATCAGTATATTATTCTGGATCTTTTAGGGGCAAGAAATCTTTGAAATGTATATCCAAGTTTTTTTAAGTCTATCTATATTTAATTAACTCGTGTGATATTGCTTTTATTTGATTAAATTATAATTTTGTTATTGTATAGATAGAAGTTGATGTAGTCATTTGTGATATAGTATATATTTATATATGTTTTTTTTTTATTTGAGCGCTATACAGTGCTATTTTAATATAAAAGTTTTTTTTATTTATCATTTTAGTATTTTTGCCCATTTTATAATGATTTATTCTCATTTTCATATTAAATAATTTTTTTGATATACAAATTTTGTTTTATTGAGACACATGATGGTATTGAATCTATAATTTTTTTTTAAAAAGAAATCTAATTAAATTAGAAATGTTAAAAAGAAAGAACCTATGTTTTTCTATCGACATTTGAAAAGACTTATAGGAGCCAATTTACTTTTTTAAATACTAAAATATATTAGAAGTTATGTGTGCATAGCAGGTGGTCTGAGATAACCTTGTGACCAATAATCGAGATATTGTGTTTTGAGTGGCAAAAGTCCAAGTCTTTGTATTAGGTACACGAGCGAAGAGAGAAATGAAAATAATAACAATATAATTATTCCTCTGAATGGGAATCGAACCCATAACCAACCGATTTTTACATGACGTTATCCCACAGCGCCACGATTATCTCTAAAATATTAAGAGATAGATTAATGATCAATAGTTGTCTAATATCTCTCCCTATATATATATTTGCCGTTTACTAAGTGACTGAAACGTGACAATGCACGGCCGAAACTCGTCATAACAAAATGGACTCACCCAGAGGGTGTCCAACTAAATATCTGACCGATATTTGTCCACTATCGTACCCTATCCAATCCATGAAAGAGGTTAGTGGGTAATCGCTCTATTAAGGCTCTTCACCACTCTTATACTTGATAGTAAGGAATCACTGGTCACGGCTAGAGCGTCGCCGTTAAACGACGAGCAGAAACATCGCCTTCTAACTGCGAGAATTGGACAAGGGCTAGTACGTACGTACGGGCACGGCTAAAGTAACAAGTACCCAGACGAGAACTACGCTTTGTAACTTGGAATAATGGTCTGTAACTGGACGATGCAGAGAACTCGCAGGTGTACTCATGAGGCGTCGTGTCCAGTTTGCGTTCTTTCAGAAAACTCGCTGGAAGGAATCCAACTACGTTGAAATTCTTATACGCTTATTACAACTTATATTTGTTGTTAGCATCTCTGTAGAGAGATTTTTACAAATTTCTGCTACCCAAAAATTATTCTACGAACAATCGTCTGGCAAGAGAGAATGCTATTTATTAAATATATATTTTGTTAATATTTTTTAAAGAGGCTTTTTAAAGGGGCATTTTTAAAGAGAGAGAAGAGAGAGAGAGAGAGGTTTTCAAGAGGCGCGGTTTCAAATCCTGCTACGTTCAAATTTTTATACGTTTTCTAAATATATATTTTTCAATTTCCTTAATGTGGGAATAACATGTCATTGATTATATCTTAATTACTTCAAAAAAGAAAGAAGGCGAAAACGTAAACCTACAATCACGTGGTGGTAGCTAAATAGACTTTACTGATTTTTGGCAGAGCAGAGAGATTGAGAGTCAAAATCTATCGACTAATACCGAAACGAAACCACTAAGAATGGTGGAATAATGACAATATGCAGGAGGTGGCAGAATACCGCCCAAACTCGAAAGGAACCCGGCAACAAGAGCATAATCCGACCGGTTCAACATACGGCAGCGAATGTTGGCTAGCAAGCATTGTCTCAGCAAACTCAGGGTTTCATCTCAGGAGATGAAGATGCTGGTTGATGCGTGACGGGCTGACCGCATTCAAAACGCGGGGATGTAAGTCTCGGTGGCTCAAAAGCGTCCTCTGAGATGTTAGCATGGCCACGTTGCACGCCGATTCTAGGACCTATATCTGGAAATTGCTGTACCTTTCTAGAATACATGTGTTCGGGAGTTGACCTCTGAGGTCCGCCCGAGGCTTATGGCTGGATGTCGTGAAGCAAGATATAAAACAATGAACTTACCACTCAGGATGTTGAAGATGAGGATAAGTGGAAGGGAGGAAGTCCAAGTTGGAAGGCAGAGCAGAAAAGAAATGAGTTTAGGATGAAAGTCATAATATAGTAAACAAAGGCAAAATGAGAAAAATTATTAAATTGAACGCATACAAATTTTCGCGCGAAGAAACTAGTCAAAGTTGACAGTTTAAACTTTGAAAGGACAAGTTTGACAATTTTTCTATAGTGTTTTTAGGCAGGTGTTATACTGTTATATTCTACAAAAGCATGATTTCGTAGCATCATTTTAAATTTAAGCTTGACTAGCTGATAAAATGTTTATAGAAGATATCAAAAAAGATTTTTATAATGTTCTCCTAGGCTATGTGAGTATAAATTTGCCTTAAAAATGTTTTATATTGGTTAATGTTATATTATATTTAAAACTATTGTTCCAGAGGGTTTTACTGCTAGTACATTACGATGTTGACTCGATATGTGCATGCAAAATACTCCAAGACTTGTTTAAATGTGATAATATTTCGTACACTTTAGTCCCAGTAGGGGGTATATCAGAATTAAAAACGGCTTACGATGAAAATAATGAAGAAATCAAATATGTTGTGCTGGTTAACTGTGGCGGGACCATAGACTTGGTTGATATACTACAGCCAGAAGAAGATGTTATTTTCTTTGTTTTGGACTCGCACAAACCGACTGATATTTGTAATGTCTATAGCGATGGTCAGGTCAGTTATTTTTAAAATGTTATTTACCAATAATATTTGCTAGTGCTTGGTAAAATGTCATGATAATAATGTAAAACTGTATTTTCGTTCATTTTAGGTAAGGCTTATCTATAAGGATGAAGAAGAGAACATTCCAAACTTTGATGATATATTTAAGGATGAGGAAGATGAAGTGAGTGAATTTTTAATTTAAAACAGTTAAATAAAAATAAGTTAAGAGTCAGATTATGAACATATCTAAATATTAAACTTTTATTATTATTTTTAAGTGTTGAATAGGAAATTAAAAATTATATTGGAAAACATAACAATTTGAATGTAGTGGGATTGCACCCGCACCTCTTGCAAATTGTCTAAGTGCTCTGACTGCTTAGCCATGAATTCTACATAAAGCTGCGTTGAAATTCTTATAATGTTCTTACAACTTATTTTTGTTGTTAGCATCTCTGTAGTGAGATTGCAGGTGTAAGATATTTATTAAATATTTACTACACACTTATTTATTACACACTTAGATAAAACCAAAAACATATTTTAAGAAAATGTATAAACAGGGTTTCAATGTTTATACTTATCAAAAATTATGTTTTTATTCATATTAACTTTACAGTTTTTCCTGTTTATCAGGGTAATTAGAGATAATCTAGTTTCAAGACACTCTATTCTCCACTTTCTGGCCGAATTCCAAACATTACATGTTTAGTGGCAAAATAGAGTAGAAAAATGAAGATAATTAAATTATGATCATTCCAACAAGTGGAAATCAAACCCACAACTAGTCACAATTACAATTAGATGCTGTCCCCTTGTGCCACAATGGTCTAGTACTTTGTAATACAAATATATTATATTATTAGTTTTAACTACAACTTTGTTAAAGATAGTGTTTGCAAGTCTTAAGTACAGTAAAATAAAATTTGTAAATAAGTGAGAGAAAAACAATGTTTTCTTATTTAAGGAAGAAGAATCTGAAGGCAGAGAAAGTTTAGAGGCTGTAGTAGAAAAGCGAAGGGAGAGGAAAGCCTGGGAAGAGCGACGTCACACCCTTATGTTTAATTATACACAGTTCTCTTATTATGGGAAACCGGTAAGTAATATTACTTAATTTTGAAAGGATCCTTAGGAAATCATTTAACACAGCCAAAATTATACTAGTGAAATGAATATTATAAAGATATTATTGTGTTTTTTTATTTTTTAGAATATGCTATATATATTTTTTTAAATATATAAAAACTTTAACATAGTGGGATCTGAGTTTCTTACACTCTTGTTTAGGTTTCAAGTATTCTGATCGCAAAGCATAATTTCTATATAGAAATATTTTTTATATACCAAGCATGTAAATAACACTTTAAAAAGGTTAAATAATAGCATAAGTTAGTATAGATACATTGTTTGTTTTAGCAGAACTCAATGCATCACTTTGTCTTAAGTACCAAAGTGTTTCTCTCTGACTACCCTGCTTTGCAGGAAAAAGTGTTCAGCTGCTATAAAGTATTATTGAGCTGTCAATTTTATAACACTGTTCTAAATATACAAGGACACATACACTCAGGCTACCAATCTCTTTAAAAATATATTACATTTGTTGTTTAATTATTATTAAAACTATTTATAACATTTCAGAGTGCATGTGTAGCTTTAGAACTAGCAGTCCTAGTTTCCCGGTGCTCCCCATCAGTTCTATGGAGCGCGGCAGTGGCTAGTTCAGCTCACTCCGCCTTACATCTCCGGTCACCGGCTCGTGCTTTGTTGGATGCGGAGCCACTGCACAGATATGTAGCTGCTCAGAGGCACGGAGATGATGTTTACACTGTGAGTTGTGGTTGATTTATGAGGGTAGGCAAAAGGAAGAGTTAATTAAATTAAGTATTGTTAATTGCAGCAGGGAAGTTAAAGAGAACCTAGTGTCAAGACTCTGTCTGACAGAATCTGAAACATTGTGTGGTTGAGTGGCGGAACTCAACGCTGCGCTGCGCCTTATGCCAGAGTGAAGGAATGAAAACAGTTCAAAAATAATCCTCTGCGTGGGGATTAACCCATCGCGTTTACAGTCAGAAAATTATGCTATGGGCTGCTTATGTAAATAAATAACATTATTTCAAATGTTGTTTGGTTATTACAGAACAATATTTATTTGCTTATTAAATTTGCTATTATATCAAAATTGATACATTTCAAATATTTGTATATAATTAAAAAAAAAATTGAATATATTTGTGCTATTTATACATTGGCATTTTTTCATGATTTACATAATCGAAAGCTTTAGACATATTGATGTCTAAAGCTTTTGATTATGTAAATCATGAAAAAATGTGGAAACGTTTTTAACTTCATTAAATCGTATCTTAGCGGCCGTAAACAATGAAAGAAATAACTAAGGTGAACATTAGAACTAAGAGAGGAAACAAATTATTTTCGGCATATAGAGAGTTAAAATTTGGTGTCCCTCAGGGACCATCCTTGGACCGTTGCTGTTCTTGCTCTATATAAATGATCTTCCGCAAAAAATGATTCATCCTATTGTTTGCAGATGATAGTACTGCACTTATTAATGTTTCGTTAAACAGTGCTATTCAAACAATAGTTAATAAATTATTGTGGTTAGAAACTAATAACTTAATTATAAATATAGAAAATATTCAGGTAATGCATTTCTACCAAAGCATACACTTATCACTCGTGTTCCTCAGGCGGCGCGCGTAGCGGTGGAGAAGGACGCGTGGCTGCCGCTGTACCGCAGCTGGTCGCTGGAGCGCGCGCTCGAGCACGCCGCCGCGCTGGCGCCCGCGCTGCGACTGCACGCGCGCTCCGGCACCGCGCGCCTGCGCCAGCTGCTGGCCGACATGGGGTACTTGCACTGACAGAACTGACGTTACTTCTGCTGATATGGAGTGGTGGATAGTCAATCAATCACATACTGACTTTAATGGTGTCTGTTCTGAACGTTTGGATGAATGGTGACTGACACGACTAACGAGACCCAATTTTAGCATAATTGTATGTTTGTAGTTGAATTTCACGTATCTGCTCTAGAAAGAAGTAAGTCGTATGACCACGTCATTTCCCACGATATTGTATATTTTAATGGCGAAACTTAACGCCGAGATTTGTCTAAAGAATAATTTAAACACTCGGTGACGCGTCGCGCTTATCATCAAAGCCACTTTCCGTTCTTTCTATATCCGGCTTTAAATATCTATCTCCAGATAGGGATTGAATCCATAACCAAAGTGTATTATACAATTAAACACCACTGAGTACGATGTCGGTGTATACATATTTTATTTAAGAAAAACGTGTATAATTTTGTACATAGTAGGATTCGAACACGCGCCTCTTGTTTACCGTCCAAGTGTTCGGACTGCTACGCCATACAACATCCGGCTAGGTTCTAAAATTTCATACGAAATTCTTACGCTCATTACAACTTATTATTGCTGTTAGTGTCTCTGTAGAGATGTTTTTCTGATTCCATTACTTTTCCCGATAGAACCCGCTTTGTTTAGCCCACGCGAACTATAGCTGTTTGGTATTTACAGTGGCCTTTTCGTAAAACAATAAAATTCCTGGAAAAACTAAAATGAAAAGGGAGAATAAAGTAGCCTTCAAGTCCATATACAATTTTATCACAATCGGTTCAGCGGTTGGCCGTGATGACGTCATAGACAGACAGATACTTTGAAACCCGCGTCTGTTGGAAACCGTCCAAGTGTTGTTGTTAGCATGAACGTAGAAAGGTTTCCAATCGCTGCATTCAAATTTCTATACGATTTCTAAAAATGTTTTTAAATTTCCTCCTCATGTAAATAACACTTGAACATGTTAAAAATGAAGAGTCACTTCAAATTTATACCATTTATATGGTCTCCAGCTTCCCTCTGCAACAAGCGCGTCAGGCCTACACCTCCATGGACGTGGACCTGCGCCACTCCCTGCTCTCCGCGCTGGAGACGGCCGCCCTCAAGCACAAGCTGCCCAACCCCACCAAAGCCAGCTTCCAGCTGCAGAGACTCCACGCGCCCGTCGTCGCCGCTTTAGACGTGGTTTATGCGATTATGGCGTTAATTGAAAATGTTATTATCCTTTTTTTTTTATTGTAACTAATAGATGCGTCAATTAAGCGTTGCCATAGCATCGTGTATTTCATTTCATGTCAAGAATTTATTTTTAAATTTATACACACCTTTGAGGCCATTGTAGCGTAGTGCTGTCAGCGTTTGACTGTATACGCGATGGTCGTGGGTACGATTCCCACTGCGAGGAATGATTATATTTATTTAGTTGAGTTCCACCACTCAATGTTTCGGATTCGGGCGGTGCGTGGAGAACGGAGTGTCTTGACACTAGTGCGGACAAAAGCGTGAAGCTGAAAACAATAAATATCATGTTCCAGGAAACGATTCCCCGCTCGGAGGGCTTCCAACTGGCGCTGTCCTGCCTGCAGGTGGGCGGCGAGAACGAGTCCCTGAAGCGAGGAGTGTGCGCCGCCAAGCGCTGCCTGGAGGCGGTTTCGCGCCTCGCGCACTCGCTTCTGTCCTCGCGCGGCCTCTTGCTGGCGGGGCCCTTCAACTACTTCATTGTGCAAGAGGTACCTAGTGCCGAGACACTCCATTCGACAGCAACCAGAGTGGAGCAAATGAAATAATTTGAATATAATTCCTCCGAGTGGGGATCGAACCCACAGTTATCGCGTATGCAGTGCGACGCTCCGCCACTGCGCTACGAAATCCTCGCATTTTTATGTCTCTTGATCTTTATCAAAACATAAACAAATATATAAAAGATACTAAAATACAATAAAAAACTCTATAAAACTTTTCTAAAATAAATGTTGTATTTTAGACTACATTTTTTGAGACTATATTTTTTGCAGCCACGCTTTTTCCCTCATAGTGGGGTAGTGCTAATTTCAAGATACTCGATACTATTAAGCTGTAATGATTCCACCGAGTGGGAATCAAACCCATAAGCAATATTGTTATTGTAAAAGAAATCTCATTCGAGGCCATCATGGCGCAGTGGGACAGCGTCTGACTGAAACCGCGACGATTATAGGTTCGAAAGGTTATAGGTTCTCCAGAGTGGGCTCTGGAGAGTGATTATACCGAAGTTATTTTTATTTCTCTACTTTGCGGCATTGAGTTTCGCCACTTCCGCAATTTCTAGAATTCGAGCATAAAGCAGAGAATGGAGTGTCTTGTTACTAAATTCTCAAAAAAATCTGTCAGACACCCTATTGAATTTAAAAATAATTCCAGGGTACACCAGAGTCAGCGACCCTGTGCGGCCCGCTTTGGCTGTCGGAGGCGGCTCGGTGGGTCGCCAGTTCAAGTTCGGGTCGACCACTGCTCGCTACGTCTTCCAAAGACTCTACGTGCCTACTTCTGGGTCTTCCACCTAAACACCAACAAGAGCCTAGGAAGTAAGGGGTTCTTATGGACTAAATTATAAACTACCTAATATATCTTAATAGAGATAGAAAACTGAAAACAAGTTTAATATAATCTTTTACCCTAGTAGGGTCGAACCCACAGCCAACGCGTTTACTTTCAGACACTACCACTGAGCCATGATTCAACTTCGAGTTAATTTAAGATTAATAAATGGAGTAAAGCTTCTTTTTCAAAATCATTATCAGAAAAAGTATGTAATTTGAAAACCATAAAAGTGCTCCGACCGCTAAGCCATACGTTCTATGTTCAGCTATAATGAAACTCGTATTGGCTAGTTACAACTGTTTTCAAGAGACCCGGTTTCGAATCCTGCTGCATGCAAATTTAAATATTTTTCATATACTTTAAATAATATTCTTTCCTTTCCAGTTTGTTTGGTGCAGCATTTGAACAAGCGGCTACTAAGAGTGGTGTCACCGTGTCCCTGGACTACGTGGACTCATCTATTTTAACACTGCCTTTGTCACAACGAGCCCAGTTCTTAGATGCCTTGACTGCTTTATTAGCATAATTTTATAATTAAGGTATAAAATACAAATTCTTAAAATAAATAAAATCATTGTAAAATTAAATTAATAAGATCTGGTATATTTCTAAAAACGTTCATAAATTTGAAGGAAGCGGGATTCGACCCCGCGCCTCTTGGAAACCGTCCAAGCGCTCTGACCATACGTTCTACATTGAAATTCTGATTTTTGTTATTAGCATCTAAAGCGTAGGTTTTAGCGGCCAGAAAGCTGAGCCATTTTTAACAGGCGCGGGTTCCAATCCCGCTTCCTTCAAATTTATATATGTTTTAGAAAAGTGTTAAAAGATGTATGTCATTTTTAAAGGAACTTTTTGATAATTAAGATTTTTTTTTTAATTTAGAAAGACAATTTCAATGTTAATGCACGAAATCGATTTCCATATTAGATTATAAAAAGGATAATTAAATGAATAAGGTAATTTTAAGTCGACTTATAATTATAAATCTAATGGCGTTTAAGTTTATTTATTTGTTGTAATGAAATAAATTGTGTACCATATTATTTTTTTTGTTTCATTTTTAACTAGCGACCCGCTCGCGGCTTCGTCTGCGTTAACTACATTACTAAACTATTTCGCTTTTTCGCTTAAATCATATACACACTTTGGTTAAATTAATAATTCAAATGGTTGTAATCTTTTTGCTTATGAACCGATTGAAATAAAAACTGTTGAGGTAAGTTTACCACAATACAATAATTAAAATTGTATTTTAATCGGCTAAGCCGTTTCTGAGATTAGGGTGCACAAACAAACCGAAAAGAAAATTAAAAATTCTTTATTATGTTAACATTTTTTAAAATGTTATTCCCACACTAAGGAAATTGAAAAAGACATATTTAGAAAACGTATAAAAATTTGAACGTAGCGGGATTTGAACCCGCGCCTCTTGAAAACCGTTCAATCGGCGCGGAACGCATGGCTTAGCGGTCAGAGCGCTTCCGCTCCCCGGAGTCGCTGTAAAGACCATAAGGTTAACAGCATTTAATCAGTACCGAAAATAGAAATTATCAAAATTGAACGTTCCGAATTCCGGTGTAAAGTGGAGAATGGAGTGTCCTGACGGTAGCTTCTCTCTCTCTCTAACTACTGCTATACAGGAAAATACATAGAGCTGAGAAACAAAAGAAAGCAGCTGATACCTCACATCTATTATAACATGTGTTTTTTTGTGAAGTATTACTTAATAATTTGTTAGTAATATTATTTACAAATCTTTTACTCTCAATAGTTATTTTAAATAATCTAATATGGACATCTCAATGGAAAACAAAACTGAGATCAAACTCTTCTATTAGAAGGCTCACCACCTGTTTAACATTAAATATAGTGTATCCACGAGATTGACATTTTTAACATCCCCCCCCTAATGGCATTTAAAAGGGCAATATGTCAAATATGATTTTGTTAATATTGTTACAGTTATATTGCATTGTGCCATTATTGTGTTAACTTTGCCGTTTCATTTCTCTTTTCATGTGATGTTTACCTTTAAGTGGTAACATTAGTTGTATTAGCTTTAAGACAAATTTACTGGATATATATATTAAAGTAACAACCGTTGGTAATCTTAATAAGAATAAATAAATAAATAAACATCTGTGGAAGAGTGTACTTGTGGGTTCAAATACCACAGTTAAGATTTATAATGTACTCTATAGAGGCCACCGTGGCACAGTGGGGCAGCGTCTGACTGTAAACGCGACTGGAAGGAAGTGTAATTGAATTCTGGGTTTTCTCCATAAGATGAGCATCAAAACCCTTTTGACCACTCTTGAGTTTCGATGTTTACGAACATATTTCGCACAAAGGAATATTATAGACATTAGGTGCTTATGAATTCGTTAATGCGTATCGTTCTATAAGCATACACTGGCACTTGTAATTCCGAGTTCATCGTATAAAGATGTATTTTAGTATAAAGAATATTTTACAAGTAATTGTTTTTAACAAGTAACGCAGACAATCTGGGAGTACACTTTTGCAGAAACTAGCGTGAAGACATCCCGTTCCTTATTTTTGAGGTCAACGTTGCACTTTTTCTTACGGGTCACCAAAACAAGTAGATGTATTCTTAAGTAATATCAACAATAATAAATAAAAAGCAATTATCGTATATAAATTTAGTTTACAAAGTATTTACAAAAGTTTATTTAATTTTACACATCCGCTATTGAACTACTTTACAGTTACAGTAATATTTTGCCTTTTCTTAAAACATTCAACATGATGATGTGCTATTTTATACGCAATAGTGCTGGGTCTTAGTAAATTACTAGATAAAGCTCTGAAATATGATTTTAAAAGAGTTTCCTCTGTTTCTTCTGGGTACAAATATTCATTTAATGGATAACACATTTCTTTTTCTGGACAATCTAGAGCTCTAAGGCAACCTGCATATTCAGACCATAGTAATTTACGCCATTTAACATTATGCCTTTGGGCGAGGGGAACTAAAATGGATGAAGCGAAGGTGTTGTCTCCATAACTGACGGACTGGAACTGTTCCAAAAGCTGTGTATAAAAATCTTGGAAATTGTGTATACCAGTCAATTCTTTATCAAAATTAAATTTATCACACTTTTTGTATAGAATTTGAAAGCACTTTCCTAAAACAGTTTTGATTTTATCGTTCAAAAATAACGAATTATCACAGAGAAACACACACATTAGTCTACAATATCTATCTGTGTGAGTGATATCGTTCAGGAGATCTGGGAAACAAATTTCATTGAACAAAATCCAATCTAAGTTGCATCTTACTATTAGTTCCTTTTCTAATGCTTGCTGTTTTGAAACTTTGTCCACTTAAGTTCACCAAACACTGTAGGCGTAGGTTTGACATCCTGGTTTTTACTATACAACGACAAAATTGGCAAATATATCCAGTCTCTCGGCAATATGGGCTCTTGCCATTGCCTTAATACAATGTTCCCTGAAGTTTGAAGATCATTTAGTGTAATAATATTACTGTAACACACTTTTATATCTTGTATGTTAATTAGAGCTGTGCTGAAGCTGCCAGCTTCAGTCAATGACATAAGATTAAGCAATCTCTCAGCTGTGAACCATTCCTTGTTAAATATAACATGTTTAAATAAATATTCCAATTCATATTTCTTGTCAACTCTCAAAATATAACATAGTTTATTAGCAACAGAATATAAGAGGTCTTTTATAGATTCTGAAATAATGCTTTGTGTAGCAAGTCTGACAATGCTAAAGACAAATTCGATTTCCATTCTAGAAAACCAATTACTAGTAAGACTTGGTGTCCTTTGTGACAATTGTGTCAGGTAGTTTAAAACATGATTTACATACAATTTTCCTATTTCTCTATCACCAATTATATTTAAAAGTTTATATAATGAGACCAAAAACGGTATTGGAGAAACTATATTCATTGTTGGAAGAACTTTTTGTGCTGAGTCTATTACTGATGTTTTTAGAGTCACAAGATTTTTAGTGACGTGTAAGTCTTTATCATCAATATTAGAAAGCAGATTTGAGCTAGCTAGTAAATTATTTATCAGGACTTTAAAACCATTTGACATTGACAGCACTTTCAAAATATCATTCAAGAATTTCAGTGTAACTTTTTCATTTTGTACAATTGTCTTACAACAGTCAAGAGCCGAACAAACAAGCCTCAAGTGGCCACAAGTAAAATTATCAATATTCACTGTTTGCATCAGCCATTTTTGGATGCCTTCTTTTAATAGTGGATATATTTGTTGCTTATAGGCATCTAAATCAAGTGTATTACATTAAGTTTTGTTAATGAACTTGTAGCACAACAGCAGCATGGGTAGCTGATAATACTGAAGAACTGATATACACATCTGTACCATGTACATGTTTATATAATGATGTAACTATAAGAGGACATATAGCTAGAGCATTTTCAGTTCCAAGCCCATAATTGAGTAAATTAGTTAAAATACAAAATGCCTCCATTTGTAAACGTAATCCATATGTGCCATCGACACCAGAGCTTATATATTCCGATACAGGTTTTAATAATTCATACTTTGTTATTAAAATATCTCCTATCTCTCTACATTGTAATGATAATATCTTCATTAGTTTTAATGCAGCTAAAATAGGTTTTTTATATACTATGTTTGGATCAAACTTAAAGTTTGTGCTTGTTGTTGGAATAAAATACTTTATTATAGCATTTATCAAGTGATCTGCATCAACTATACTTCTAGCAGTTTCTATTGAATTTCTTGATAATCTTGTTAGTATCTGTAGTGCATATTGTACACAATTAAAAGAAGGTTTAACAGTGTCTAAAATATAAAATATTCTTTGCAATATATCTGTTCTTAAAACTGTTGTTACCAGGTCTATTTCTGCTAAATGAAAATCTTGTAACTCAGTCTCTTTAGACTCCAGATCTTCAATTTCTGATTTATCATTTTCCAAGCAAGGTTGAAATGTGCCTTCTTCAAATCCTAACATAGCATCTAGGCATGCCTCATCTATTCTATTTACAAGTAAACTCCTCATAGCTTTCAAAGCAGGTTCTAGTAAAATGATTTTATTTTCATCCATAGCAATTCTTATGATAAAAAATATTTTACTTAAAGGCAGTTCTATAATGTCTTTGTATATTCCTGTACTGTTGTACTCTAGGATTCCAGACAGTGTATTTAGAGCCATTACCCGCTGCTGTGTTACACTTGAGCGAGATAGTTCAATGAGTTCAGTTATAGAATATCCTGGTCTATGAGGCTCTTCTCCATGATGAAATAAAGTTTTTGTTTTTTCTGTATATTCCATAGTATATGGAAGCAAATAACCTTTAAAATTAAATCTTGCTTCGTATGGCTCGTCAGACTTGATTTTTGAACTCTCTTGAATACCTTTCATCCACTCTACTTTATCTTTTTCCAAATTTTCAAAATGAAGCCACCTGCTAGCTTGTGGATGTGACAAAATGTCGTTGTCCCAAAGAGAATCATATTCAAATTTATTATCATTTTTATTTATATGACTTCCAGAGGGTGTCTCAACAGTGTCCATTGTATCAACAGGTTCAGAGTTCAGTGGACTAGTATATATTGTGCTAATAGTACTTTGTTTTCGCTTTTCCTTTAAAAAGTTTATTAATTTAGGATCTAAGGTAGAAAGTAATTTATGTTGCTCTTGTAGAATTTGTTCATTGCTCATTTCACTTAAAACTTTTATATTTTTATTATGAATATCATCTGCTTCTTCATTAGAAATAATGAAGCTTTGATTTGGAATATTTTGTTTACTTTTGTTATGATTTGTTTGTTTTGAAATTGAAGGTTGGTCAATTTCCATTTTTACTTTTTCTTTATTTAGTTTTTCTATATGAATTGCATGAATGCTTTTAACACTTGGTTTTATAATCAGATCTCGCTTAGTTACCTCAGGGAAACCTTTGAATGGCATTTTAAATTCCAAATCGACAATTTCATCACAATTTTTTTCTATTATATTACCAAGAATTGTTGGTAAAATTTTTGGATAGTATACTTTGTCATCTTCAGGTTCTGTCGGATTTTCTTCTGTTTCTTCTATATTCTTTTCTAAAATATCACCCATGAGAGCTCCAGTACTGGTTTCTGTACGTGGTCGTTTTTCTTTGCTCGCCAATCCCTTTGATTGGGCAAACTTTGAAGGTTTTCTAACACCTGAAGTAGTTGGACTTGTTCTTTTAGTAGTTAGATGTTCTGTTTTTCTTAAGTTAACTACCTGTGCTGACGGCTGAAAACTGTTATCATTAAGAAATTCTTCTTGCATTCGAATAATGTCATCTTCGCTCTCTCCAGGTTTTGGTCTCCTGATCATTTTGCTTTATTAAAAATGTAACGTTTGTAAAAAGATAAGGTTAACTGATACAAAATACACTAACGGAACTAAAAACGTCGAGCGATCAATTTATAATTGCAACTGTCAAACTGACTACTGAATGTCAAACTATTAATGTCATTAAATATATTTGTGTAAACAGATTGTTTTATATAATTTATGAATTAAATCTCAACTGATTTAAGTATAGGAGGTGACTAAAGATAAACATAGATCGTTACTCATAAATATATACTTTTTATTAATTATGGAATAATATCGAATTTGGATATTAACATATTCTTGTTAATCTATGTCACTCTTTTCACTTTTGACAATTGATAATAGATTTTATTAATCGAAAATTAAAACACGTGTTTCTATCGATAATTATTATCATAATAGCCAAAAATGCCTAAAATAAAAAATATTGATAAATTGAAGCATCCTAACAGCAGAAAAACATTATCACTGGCGAAAAAAATGATTAAAAATGAACGGAAAAATAACAATAAACTAGGGACCCATATTAAACAAAACATAATTGGCGAAAAGATTTTGTGGTTCAAGGAACACATTCCTGAAGGATGTGCGATATTAAGTAAGGAACAAACGCTTAATTTAATAGAAAGTTATTTATCACGATTTGACGAGGAATTAGAGCAAATTACATTGAAAAATTCAATAGGACAACGAAGAAGTCGTCAACATGCAAGTAGAGAAGATGTCATTAACATAACTAAGAAGAGAGAAGTAGAAGAGTTTGATACCTGCGGCTTGGAAATGCCAGACCTTATGAATGCCCACCAAATGGAAGTCTTAAAAAAATGGAATGGAGAACTTAGGTTTTTACAACATTTTAAATTAAAGAGAGTGGCAAGAAAACATTTAACATAGCATATTTGTATTATTATAAAACCTTAAATTAAAAATAACTTTTATGCATTATTTGTGTAAAACTATGGTGCTATTCTATATATCACTTACATTTATTTAACAGTGTAGGATTTACCTAACTCAAGACATTATAAACTAATAAATAATGATGGGTTATAATAAAGAAAGCAACATTTTAGATTTTACAATTTTTATATTACCAATATTTACAATTTCATCTAATCAATACAATTATTTCCTAATTTAACTAGAGGAAAGAGCAAGGAACAAGTTCAATTATGACAAAAGACAATGAGAAACACTAAAATCAGTCAAAAAAAATATAGAAATCACAAACAGTTGGGGTAACTGGGAAATTAAATTAAGTTACAAAAATCTTAACAATATTTTAATGACTTAGTAAAACTATTATTACTCACAAAAGTTTAAACTAACTTCTTATTTATATGTCTGTATAAGTTGTATTAAGATATTAAATAATTTTCTTTAGATTTTTTTAAATTAATAAAAAACAGTATACAGATAAAATATACAATTATAGAATGAGCAATAGATTAAAATAAAAATTAATATATGCAGCAGCCTGCATGCTAAGCAAATAAGTAGCTTAAATTCCATTTTATATTTTATAATTTCCATTATATAAACATCAAATCATGTTTAATTGATAATATCTACAAAATAATTTGCTAAGGCCCAGCTTTATTATGACAAAATATCTAAATACATTTATTAATAACAGAGAAATGCTGTAACAGTTAAATAATACATATTATTACACTCAGATATGTGCATTAGCATTTAAATGATACAAAGTTTAATAACAATTAATTGTCAATTGACATCTCTGAGTGTGAGTCATAAGCTGTTAATTTACAAATGCATAATCATAAATATATATTAAGTAATTCTATAGTTGCAATGTGTCATGATTAGGGCAAAATTTCATGCAAAAAGCCGTATCATTTATATATGCAATTATAAACATTTTATACAAAAATGATATTATCTAATAAATTTTAAATAATGCTTGCATGGTTAGACAGTGACCCATACTTCAAGCAGCTTTGTTTATTAAAGCTCTGTTTAACATTTTTTTGAAACTATTAAAAATTGCAAACATCATTTTTAAAAATATCCAGTATTGTACAAAAATAGGAATATTAATGTAAAGTATTAGAACAGGTAAATTATATATTTCTTTCTCAAAATAAGCAACATGAGGCTTGAAACTTGAAGCTGTAAATGAATAAATTGAATTCTGTAGATCTAGTGGCCAGCTTATTACTGTAATTTTACATAGTTATTATGTAAGCAACCTTTAGAAAATTAAAAATAAACTTTATGTCCAGTAATTTCCTGTAACACTTTCATTCCAAAAACTAGTCTTTGTTTTTTATCTCACTACAGAGATAATATTACAAAAATGTGTATGGCGCATAATAAAAATATATTTACTTATGTAAGTTATTGTTAACCAATGTACTTTTTCCTTTTTATCTTGATCAATGTACTTTTTTTTTTTATTTTGGCTAAGAGTATTGCAAATAATGTCATAATCATGGACTCTTAAACTAACATTATGCATTACAAATATTAAACAGTATTAAATAACGATCCTTTTCACGTATTTTTTTATCGTTTTATTAATATTATTATGATTATCCGACCGTTTTGTTTGGCATCAGTGAATAGTAGGTATTTTAATATGCATAATATTTATAATGAATAGACGAAAATCAAAAGAATGGTTATGTCAAAGAGTTACATACTGTTAATAAGTCAGCATACCTTCTGAATTTCATACTATTTTTGATATAATAAATTGTATATATTATGTATATATTTTTGCACAAGATGTAAAAAAAATATAAAAAAAGAATCGATTCACTTATTTATATTAGAGATCAATAACTATGATTTATTCATTATGTTTAAAAACTAAAAGTAGAAACAACCTAAAACAAAACTATAAAACGTGGGACGACTTTCACAAATAAAAAAAAACCACAAACAAAATTATGCCTGGTGCCTACAAACATATTGCCTAACAAAATTAGATAATTCAATATCTATAGATAACTAGGCACTTCAAGAGTTTCTCTAAATACAGTTTCCCTTTCGGGCCCTAATTTAGTTTAAATAATTTAACATAATAATTGATTTATTACTATTATTACTATTATTTTTTTAATTTTAATGTATGATTCACACGATCGAGTCAATTGTAGCTCAGCTTAAGTCTTACAATTCTTAAAATTAAATCATATATTTACGGTTTGACGCCATCATATTTCCCTGTAGCTAATTGTTCACAAGATACAAAATGAATCACATCTGCCTCGAAGGTGTGAATCAATCACATACATACATATAAATATAGGACAGTATTTGTATATAAACTATATATATGTCTCTAATGAAGGACGAAATAAATACAGATTCAAATATCGTAAAAGATTCATGGGTACAGATAAAATATAAACATAACATTCGTTTCTAGCCTTACAAGATGTTTTAGGCAGACAGTTTTGCATAGAGAGCGTGTCGATTTCGATTTTACTTAAATAACTTAAGATTTACTTAAGGAAATCAAGTAAAGAGGGGGAGGTGGTAGAAATCGTAGCCCCTCTGGCCTCGGGCGGCGAGCCAGATGTAGACCACGTGGTACGCGCCGGGCACAAAGCAAATCATACCGGCGACGAAAAATACTGCACCTTGTAGTCCATTATCAGGTTCAGCCACCGCAAACGCGCCCATGCCCAACAGGCCAACGCCCACTAGTAATAGTATGACTGCAGCACAAACTGTTTTCCAATTTTCTCTAACTTTAGGATGGTTCCAGCAATAGAGAGATTGTGTCGCTTCTACGTATTCGTGGATGAGGGAGTCGGAGTCGCGTGAGGTCGTGTCTTCTGAGCACTTGTAGGTTTTGCTGAGAGAAAAAAAAATTGATTAGGGATATTTAAGGTCCTGTCTACCTGCAACTAAAATTCTACGACGAATGAAGCACGTAAAGGTATATTACGAAGCTTTTTGTTTTCTTACGCTTACGAAAAGTTAAAACACATTTTTGTTTAATTAACTTGTTGATGACTTAGCGTAATATTATTTAGATTGTTATAACTGTCCAGATTGAAAACAAAATAAAAAGGAAAAACATTTGAAACTTTTTTAAAATAAACTGTTTAAATAAGTAAATAAGACAAATTACAAATGAGCTAATTCCCTAATTTAATATTTTAATAGGTACGCAAGGAGTTGCGTGTAAAATGATAACTATATGTGTACTGGCCACTCAGGCGTCCCAAGTCACATTAGATAGTATTTTTTGGGAAATTAGCTCTAATCTGCGTATCATGGTTTACTTTTTAAAAAAAAATACCTGACATCGGGTGTATCGAAGGGTCGTTGTAAAGGATTTCATAGGTATATTTCCATGTTTAGTCCAAGACGAGAAGGCCCAATGTATACATCAAGGCTCGCCGATTAACCAAATGTGAGTAAAGTACTATTATCTGAGTTACGCTGCTCGACACCTTGTCTCAAACTTTAAACGTTTTAGCTTGATTCTACTATTTTAGACATAGTTGACGGAATATCTCAAGTTCTACTCGACCGATTCACTTGAAATTTCGTGGAAATCTTCTTTGCATGTTTCTCTAAAATCGCTAGTGTGGATATTGGAATTTTTTGCTTCTTACTATTTAAAAATGTAAAAAAATAAAGGGCCAAAACATTTTTTTTTGAAATCGTCACAATTTTGCGAAAAAAAATAATTTATTGATTTCCAGGGTACGGGTTTTACTAATTAAGAATTTTTCGCTATTTATGTTTTAGAATACTACAAGGATTGAAATTATGCCAACTAGGACGCGCCTTTTTTCACTCTACTAGCCAGTAACTTTTTTAATTTATAATTTTTTTTAGTGATTTTTTCTGTATTCGAACATTAATAAAAAAAACCCTGTAAAAAAATGGATGGTAAAAAGTTTATATATTTGTTATCTTCCTATTCTAAAAAAGGTAAATATTTAGAATAATATAGCACAACAATAACCATGGACTAATTTTAGATACACATAAAGACATTCATAGATATCAATAAGCGAAAGTCTTCAACGCAACAGTGAAGAACCAACAATTTTACGTAGATTTATAAAGTAATCTAATTTCAAAAATAATTTTAACTAAGTAATAAATATTTTACATATTTTTATATGCACAACTTATATCTGTTTCGATAAACATCATTGAGCCAAACCGGTTTCTAATTATTGCAAAAAGCATGACATGCTACGTCAAAACGACAGGTCCGGTTGGTTTCAGCGCCATAACAAACATTAGTTAAAGGATCGATTTCCACTTAGGGGAACGATGATGAATTTCATTATATTAAATCATTTTAATTTCTCCGCAGTAAGAAAAAGCACGGCGTTGAGATCCACCACTCAACACGCAATGTCTCGTTCGCAATTCAGGAAAAAAGCTTTAAGCTAAATAATATACATAACTGCTTTAGGCAATTTTTTTCTTAAATTAAATATTATAATTTATTAAATTAAAAAATATATTTTTTTCCGTTTTTTTCTTAAAAAACCTTTGTTAGAATGCGTTAGAGCAAAGATTCTTTTAAAAAATATATTACAATCTACAGATAGAAGCTACTGTGACGTATCTAGGAAGGAGTTTTTTTTCGAGCAAGTGTTTATATTTAAATACTTGGTTTGCTCGAAAAGATGCGATATCAATTTCTGGCACAAAATACGCAATGTCATTAGCGAGACTGCAAAAGTAGAGAACCAAATATTGTGGCACTAAGTTCCGTCTGTCTAGCTCATAAGTTTGATTCATATGCATGAGTTTAAAAAAACACGTCATCGTAGGCAACTGACGTGAGACAATTTATGAATAAGCGCGGTGATTGTGACCCGATTCAAGTTAATGATATAATTTAAATATAATTAAATAAGCTCTGGTAAAACAAGGCGCGGCGTTGGGTTCCGCCACTAAACGCGCAATTACAATAATATGAAGATATTCTTTATTCAAATAGGCTATTAAAAGGACTTTTAGATATATTCAGATATATATATATATATAAATAATGTTTGTTTTGTCAAGCCTGACAGTTCACAGATACGATTAGCTTCGCGTGAGCGTGAATTCCACACTTTAACATCAGTATCAGTTTCTTGTACAATATCACGTAATAGGAGAACTAATACTGTATTAATAAAACATTTTATCAAGAGCATCCATATCGCTGAGGTAATTGAATTGCTAAACAAACTTATACATAGTGAGTAAATTACATAAAAAAAGAATTTACATTTCCCACTGTTATCTAAATGCGCGGTAACAATTACTTGCATTTTTGTGTTAATTATTATTTGATTATTATTATAATGTTACTATATATGAAGTGGCTTAGCGAGTGAGCTAGGTAAATTTATATTGTCAGAATATTTGATTAACAAAAATATGACGTAAGTTTTAAAGTTAAATTTGTTGATTTGGATTTGAAGACATGAAAAACACACGATTTAGACTTTTCGTTTTTACTGATCGTTCTGGCAAGGACATTAGGTTCACGCTATGAGAATATATCATCATCGTATCCGGACACATGTGCAAATTTTCAAGTACAGGCAAAGCATTTAGTAAGTTAAAATTGCATTAGCAGTTAAAACTGTTAAAAGCGTATTAATAATGCTAGTTCGCCCGCCAGGATTTTTTCAGGAAAAAAAGATAACACATGTTAACACATCAAGCTAAGTGACCTTTCTAATTCATTAGACAAATCAATTTCCGCCCAATTTCAAGATAATATTTCATGAAAATAAAATAATACAAATATAATTATTTCCTAAGGCGGGAAAAAATTTACAATCATTGTTTGTACAGCCAATATTGTCCCACAAATGACAAACTACCTACTCTCTTATATGAGTTAAGTTAAAAAATTATAACTTTCACTAAGCTTTGTGTAGACTATTGACATCTTGACTTATTTAAAAAATTAATTGAATTTCATAAAAAAGTTGCACAAATAGAACCAAGATTTAATCAATGCACAAAAAAACCTGATAGCCGTGAGATGAAAAAATCAGAAGGTCAATACAATATGTTAATTTAAAAAGGTTTAGTGTGTAATAATATTATGTGAAAAATAGTAACAAAATTCTATTAAAAATGACTAAGCTCTTTAAGTAATATGTATAATATTCAAGTTTTAAGTATTTTTCAGTTGCTCATTTACAATTTTCAGTATTTAAATATGAAGATTTACTTTTAAACATAATTATAATACAATATATTAAATAAGTATTAAATCAAATAAAGTATCTTTAAACAAAATTGGGTACACAAATGAAAAGGAATGAATGAATCACACATTAAGTAAACCTTAATATTCTATAAACCTGCTGTGAATGTTAATAAGGCTTCCTTATTTGCATCACATAATCTATTTATCAAGGTTAAATAAAAATATTTTTTAACATAAAGTAGTGTTTTTTTTTTAAACAAAACCCCTCGAAGGTAAAGCATTTCATACAAACTAATACATACACTGCCTTGTCATGATCTTACAATAGAACATCTAAAATTACGCCATCTTAAAATTAGAAAAAAAAGAATCATAATAATAATACTATTTTATTTAAACTATAATACTTGCTGCCTGAAGAGAGACAGCATAACTTAACCTGTCAAATGTCAAAATCAAGTGACGTGACTAGCTGTCAAAACCAACGAGTTATGATCGCAACGCATACATCCAAACCATTGTAAAAGCTTCCATTAGCTGCGAGATCATAACTGTGTGTTTTATAATAAACTAATGAAAAAAAAATGGCCAAAATGTCAAGAGATATTTAAGAG